>JASDQU010102841.1:88187-142902 GCA_032191745.1 Picea mariana
ATATAGAATAACCATATATATATATATATATATATATATATATATATATATATATATATATATTCTTTAATATGTTGATAAATTTGGAATTAAAAATGATTTATGCTCATAGACTAGTCATTTATTTTGTGTGACTATTAAGAATATTCCAGCCATATTTAATCCTGTCCATAGAAAACTTATTAAGCACTAAATTCCTATTAAATCTGCCCATTGTCAATAGGTGTACATCTTTCAGCGTAATTAGATAATTGTTTAAAATTTGTAGAATTTAACTTTGCTTAGATGTAAGTAAGATGAGTAACACTCTTTTTCTATATGTATATAACATTTTCCTTTTTGGTTTTGATAAAAGTTTCAAAATTTATAGAATACTTTTAAGATGAAATAATGATCATCTATAAGCACATTTTTATGAGTATTTGGTTGAAAAATGATTTTCATTAGGATTGCTTCCACAACATAGTCTTGTTTTGAGAGTACAAGTTGTGCAAGTAAAATCAGTGATCAACTTCCTTCTACATGCATGGAAATGTGATTTTAGAGAAGCACCTCTCATTTTGATACTAGTTTGAAATTCTTAAATATGTATATATTAAATTCTAGAAAAAGTAATGACCAATAAATTGAATAAGATCATATAATTTCATTTTATTTAAAATGTTAACAATTTGAAAGAAGTTTACTATTATAAGTATTTGGAAATTCGAAAGCTTTGGTAAGTAGAACAATTATAAAACTCGGAATTTTGGTTTTCCTAAAAGCAAGAAGGTCCTAATCAACACCCTTGTTACCACACATTGTGAGGTTTCGGGTTGTAGTAATTCATTTTTATGAAGGCTCAAAAGAGGTTGGGTTTGGGATTGTAGTAATTCACTTTTATGAAGGCTCAAAAGAGGTTGGGTTTGGGATTGTAGTAATTCACTTTTATGAAGGCTCAAAAGAGGTTGGGTTTCGAGTTGTAGTAATTCAYTTTTATGAAGGCTCAAAAGAGGTTGGGTTTCGGGTTGTAGTAATTCACTTTTATAAAGGCTAAAAAGAGGTTGTGTTATACATGTACTATAGATGTAGTCATTATACCATTGGGGGATAGAGAAGGAAGATTCCCTAWAAGATATAATATGAACATGAACCCCATGCTGGAAGACAAAATTGCTTTGTTGCTAGCTGAAGAAAGAAAATAAATACTACTAAGACTAAAAATTTTTTATGAGCTTCATAATGAGAGAGGGTATGCTTTACAATATTTAAATAGATTTTCCACACATGTGAGAAAAATAACATAAAGGATGAAAAACACTTTCAAAGACATTAGATCTAACTTTTAAAATTACATAGCTTCTTAACTCCCTAAAAAAAATCAAACAGAACTTAGAAATTTTGATTTCCAAGGTATTGGACCATAGAGATAACTTGATAAATCAACTAATTAATTTAAGTTTATATGTTTGATCAACCAAATTTGATTAAATAATCATCATTTTTGTATTATAATTAGTAAAATTTTATTACTAAAATTTGGATTCAATTAAGAAGGAATCAGAATATACTATGTGGTGTATGGAATAAGAATCTTTCTAATGGAGAAATAAGGTATGTGGTAAGGAGGCATAATGGAGGAGGTTCAAGTGGATTATGAGGAGGGTAAGGAGTTCTATATGAAATCAATCTTTAGTTCTAGAGAGGATTTACTAGAGATGTTAAGGGGGGATAGGAATTACAATAAGGAAATTACCAAAGGAAAATGTCCAATTGACAATCCAAACAAAACATTAGGAATGACCAAAAATGTGGTCTAGAATCTTCTCGAAGGTTAAGGAGAGAAAATTCAAGGTGAAAAGGGCAATTGGCTAAAATTTTGACTCTCTAATGATGCAAGGAAAATAATTCCTTTACACATTAGATCTAGAAGAAGGATTCAATAGAGAGAAAGTAATTGTTGACTTACATGAATAGAAGAAATCCTAGTATAGGTTAGATGACATAATAGTTTCCTTATATAATTTGAAGGAGTCAAGGGTTTTTCCACTCGGTTCTGATTCTTGTTCAAAGCTTAGAAATCAAATTATTGATTTTTAGTACGAAGGAGTTCTAGCATTATGTAGGTGTAGCACCTTGTTTTCCCCAAGACTATAGTTATGCTAAGAATTCATATGATTATGTTTATGGAGCATGTAATTGTGTTTTAATTAATGAAAACACCAAACAATTGATTGAGAGGGAACAACCTTGAAATTACTTGACATAATACACATGTGGGAATTGATGAAGCATTGATTGATTGGTTGGTTGGGTAAGGTGGAGCTAAGATGTTTTTATGAAGAAAATAGGAAGCTTCTTTAATAAGGCATATTATGCTTACAAAAGCATAAAAATACCCCTTCCAACATACCATATATGTATGCGGCCAGGCGACTAGTAATGGAAGTCACAGAGGTGGTTGGAACAATTAATAAATGTTGACGAATTGGTCTCTTGAAGAAGGAAAGGACCAATTGAATGACTTGAAAACATGACACCAAATACTTGCCACTTTAGAATGGGAACTTCAGACTATGAGTTGCATCTACAAAAATTCCATGGGAATCCCAAGAATATTGAATGAGGAAGAGACCAATGGTGGAAAAAAACCACCGAAAAACCAACAGAGAAGAGACAATAGAGGAGAGACCTAAACTCATAAGGGGAGGCTATGAAAGAGTAGAGTGCGCACGAGGGTGGACATTCACAATAGAACATAAAGAGAAAATAAAGCACATAGGATCTTGATAAGAGATAACCTAAGAAAGAACCAGTGAGAAACAGACTCACAGAGAAAAGGTGCAGTGAATAGAGGTCTTCATGCACACAAATTGAAGAGCAAAAGAGAATGTAAATATTTCCTTGAGGAAAATATTAAGCTTTTCCAACTTATATATGATCACCCTGAAAGAGAGAAGAACAAGATCGATAGTGGAGGAAAAGAAGACTACAAATTGGTGCTTACTCGATAGAAACCAGCACTGGTAAGGGGAGGTCATCAAGGGACTATTTAGCAAAGAAAGGACTCCCTTGTGCAGATGAAATCCAGTTGATAAACCACTTGATAAACATGTAGAGTTCTTGAGCTCAGTGGGAAGGGGCAAAATTCTACTATTGTTAAAGGTGGAAGGAGAGTAACCTTTCTGGACCATCTTGAGCTTAGAAACCAATTGAATCATTCCCCACGTGGTATCATGGCTTGGCATGGGGGAAATGTACTATAGGAAGGAGCTCTAAAATATTGCTTGAGGTTGGGAGGAAAGGAATCCTCTCTTAGTAAGTTTTTGTGGGATTTTTTCCTGATCAGATAAGTATTTCACTTGATATGTTTAATTATGTATGAAATATGCATGCATGTAAATATCTGATTTAAATGGGAAATGCGAATGTTATTAATTAATGAATTGAATTATGAGTAATTGGGATATGTTGATGCTGTGATAGTTAACTTTTTAAACTATAATTGAAAAAGTGTGGAGAGTCTATGTCCTTAAGGACCCTACAAATTTGGAGGAAATTTTGCAATACATGGAAAGAAATATCATTTACCTGATGATGCAAGTGTATTGAAGTCCATAGAGATCCACGTGAGGAGTGGAGGACCAGGAGTCCCAAGGAGACCATGATATCTATGTGGAACTCTTGCAATATATGCAAGAAATTTATCTATGACAAAGTTGAAATGCCTTTGATGGCCTTAGAATAGTTTTTCGACTCTTGAAGACTTAGTGAAATCCTTACAAAACGTAAAAAATTGGCTAAGTTCCCAAATCAGAGCGTTAACCGATGGAAAAACCCAGCGTTAAGTTAGGAGAGAATAGAGCCATTGATTCAGTACAATGAGTGAATATCATCCCTTTGCCGGGAAAGCATCATTGTCACAAATGATTGAATGCCTAAAATTATGGTAAGTTCGACGACAGCGAAAACCATAAGGTGCAACGAGGAGCATTGATCTATCAGGATTAACCCCGACCAGATCTAGGCCGTTGGTGTCAGACACATCTTCATCAACATATTGGAGATAGACAAAGTTCAAGTGAAGGCCTCTAGAAGAGTGCTAATATCGATGAGAAATTTTGAAAGAGAAGAGATCCATTGATTGGTACATGGACAAGAGTTGATATCTATCGTAGGTTTCATTTAAGTGAGAAGGTGGTAATGTTGTCATGGTAATGTAGTGGGCCAAAAAGTTTTCTAGTGTGTCCCTTTTAGTGACATGTATCAGTAGGGGAGTGGGTGTTGTACATCAGTGGTCCCAGATGAATTGGAATCACTCAAGTCTTCAAATGCAATCTAGATCATAGGATCTAGACATCATCAGACCTCAGTCATTTTTCGAGTGATGTCCAACATCATATGGAAATCAAGACTCATACATGTCGACAACAATATAATATTAAGGTCGAACAAAAATCATTGCTCAATAGGAGAGTGAGATGAGATCTCATTCATGGATTTGTGTAGGTCCTACCCATTCATCATAAGAGAGGTCAAGGACTTGGACATTATTTATCATGCAAGTTGGGTGTGGCGATGCAATATGAGTCGTTAAAGGTCAAACTCGAGAGTTGTTGGATCTGGGAACAGTTTGATGGATGGGACATCATTAGAGAATTTAGGTCTTAGTGTTAGTTCCCCATGAGAGTAAAACCCTGATGAAAATGACGAAAGGTTTTGTGAAGTCAGAACCTCGGAATAGAGAGTTAGGGTAGGTGACACATTAGGGCCACGCTAGTGCCACATCAAATGTTATGAGTGGTAGTAATCCACGTGGATACCACATGGAAGTGAGATGGATTTTGATAAGGAGAACCTACATACTTTGGGAGATTGTAACTTGAAACCCATATATTAGATTTAGGAATGGCTACAGACATTCGAGATCTCTCGGGGAGTAGAATCCATATATGGTCCTTAGGATCAAATCATAAGTAATTTGAGATAGATAAACCTTAACACTCCACCAGCCTAAGAGAGGTTTAAGGGGTTGGGTGTGTTACATAGTGGTATCAGAGCAGAGTTCAAAATATAGGCTTGAATGGGTCTCCAAGGCTGCTTGAAACCATTTAAATAAGTCTTGAGGATGTATAACATGTATGATTTAAATTGACAATATAATTAATAATGTTGGTTTTTGTTTCAGCACGTAGGACACACTGAAAGGATGTAGAGGTGAATAATGGAGAGTAGTTTGGATGGCACCTCGCACCTCAGGGATGAGGAATCTAATGGTTGAAGGGATAGAGAAACCCATCCATATTTTATGGACACTGTTATAAGTATGAAGGAAGACAATCAAAGGCTCGTGAGAGCTTGGGCTGAACAGTCAGAGTTGAATGCAGTATTATTATTGAGTTTGTAAAAAATTCAAAAACATCTATAGAAAGGCCCAAGTAAGGCATAATTGCAACAATAAAAAAGGTTAAAAAACCCTTGAGATGCTTAGAAGCATGGGTTGGCTCACAACAATGTGGGAAATATCTCTTCCATAAAGAGGCATCAGGATGCCAAGAAGGGCATATCTAGTGGAAGTATTTCCATGGAGTCATCTAGAAAGAAGAATACTTTGGTAGAGATATCTCGTAGTGGAACAAAGTCAAGTGTCTCGAAGAAGAAAAAGAGGAATAATTCTTAGAGCTATCTGACTAAGGAATTCAAGAAGGTTAAGCCACCTACCTTCAATGGAGAAATTAATAAGGGAGAATAATACAAGGCATCATTGTTTGGTATGAAGAAGTAATTTCGGGTACATAAATACTCCAAGAACACTAAGGCAAGGATCACCATTATCAGCGTGAATGGAGGAGCTTCCATTTGGTGGGAATACCTCAAGGAAATCAAGGTATTGAAGGAAAGCAAACTAACGTGGAAGTAGTTTGAGAAATACTTCCAAAACACATACCTATCGAAGAAGTATTTTGATGACAAAATCAAGGAATTCCATGAGCATAATTTGGGACAAATTACCATGGATGATTACCCCAAAAGGTTTATGGAGTTTTTGAGGTATGTCCCTTACCTCAAGGATGGGGAAGAGAGAGTGCATAATTTTATTAGTATCTTTTCATAGTCTTACCAAGATAAGATTGATTTCGATAAGAAAAATTCATTCGAGGACATTATTTAGAAGGCTAAGTGTTGTTATGACCAGTCTAAGCATAAGCAAGAGCCTTCAAAATATTGAAAGAGGAAGGACAAGTGTGGATTCTAGAAAAAGGGATTCAATTCATTCCCATACAAGAAATCAAGGAAGGGTGTAGAGTTTTCTTAACCAAGAAGAAGTGTGCGTAAAAATAAATTTCCATCTCAAAGTGGAAATAAGCCAACAGAGAAAGGATGAGAAAGAGAAAATGAGCCTAAGAAAGGAACTTTTCAATGTTGGGGATGTGGAGAACCACAACTATTGAGATATTTTCCTTACCGACAATATGACATCACAAAAGTGTATAATGTATAGGAAGTATTTATGGTCAACAATATATCTAGAAGCATGCCGAGAATATATGTTGCTGTGGAGAATCGACAAGCACACCACTAAGCCTCTGTGGTGAAATTGGAAGGTATTGTTGCCAAGGAACCTATATCTATTTTAATTGACCCAGGATCCAACCTCATTTATATTTCACCTTGAGTTTTTGATGCATGATCATTACAGAGAAAGAAACATGAAATAGCATGGTTGGTTTAGTTAGCCACTCGAACAAAGAGGAAAGTAGCAAAGGTAATTGAAGCTTGTCCAATTGAAATGGATGGATTGTTGACTAATGAATCCTTGAATATCCTACCCCTAGCCTCATATGACGTAATGTTGGTTATGGATTCGGTAGCTACCCATGAGGAGAAATTAAATTGTTATGAGAGGATTTTGGAATGTGAAGATAATGACGGAAATGCAAGAATATTGTAAGGAATTGAGAAGTCAGTTTTAGTTGTTGGACACACCTACCACAGTTAGCGCAGGGGGTGTGAATGAGTGTGGGGATATTTTCCCAAAAATTCCCTCTTGCACAACAATTATTCATTACCCTTTGTTGGCATTTATAACCAGTTAGATGTGAACATATATCTGCAATATATCATCACCACAAGGAACACAAAGAACACAAGATGTATGTACAATTTTTCCTTTTATTATGGACAACAATTCGGAGGTTTATCAGCAACAACTGAATAGAGTACAACTCTACAAGAGCACCAACTCTATTATGCAAGACTCGGCTTACATACTCAGCACCAACTGAGAAGAGACAACAATCCTCAGCATATATCAATCTATCAACAGGTACGTGACATGTCAGTAGTGCAACCCATGTGTGTACGCGCCTTGGCTCACTACATCATGTGTATGTACGCATCCAGTGTATACAACATCCTGCATATACCTTATGAGTTGTTAGGGTTTATCGTTCAATATCAACTCAGATCATCTGCAAACAATATATCATTCTCTTATGTCTCTGACTGTGCAATCTTCCCATCAGCCAATCACAACACATCCAATCTCTCCAATATCTTTTTCATGATCCACAACAAATCAATATGAATGCTATCTCAATCATGTATAAGCAACTAGTATACCACATCAATCATGTCACCACTGAATCAAAAGAGCATTGCTCACTCCATCAACCAAATCAACCAAACTGAACAACATCATAGAAGCCATGCCAAGAATTCCTTAAGCATACACAACACATCAAACAATAGTATTCATCAAGACAATAATGTAACCATATCAATGTCTCATTGATATATCTGAGGCCATAGAATGCAGATATGGAACCTGCCTCATCATCCAAGAGCTTGGCACCAGTTCAAACATAAGTCTTCACCATTCTATCCACTGTATGCACCATGTCCTCATACAGCCCGTGAATACCTTCAATGTATACAAACCCTATACACAGACATCCCACGTATACTTCAAAAACTAGGGTTTCTGAAGCTCTGAGAATTTTGTCGTCAAGATCTACGACATTACTGAAACTTTGATGCATACATAAGATCCTCCTCACACTCTCTTTCTCATAATATATCTTCAATCATGCTCAAGATATCCATACCAAATATTCTCTCACAAGAATCTCTCCATCAATACTCCACAAGATAATCTCACAGAAAGCTCTCCATTGATCCACCAAAAGGATGATCTACAAGAGACCATAGCCATCTTATTTATACTTTCATCCTCTAGTTCATTTAACCCATTTTTAGGTCACTTAACCCATTTCTAGGTTGCTTAACCTATTTTCCTTATTTTAGGGTCAACCATTTTCCATAAATAGAAAGTTCTCCACCACTTTATCATTTAAAGAATCTTTCTTGATTTTGTCACTTTTCTTTATTATTTAAATAATCCATCTTGACTTTGTCACTTTACTTTATCATTTAAATAATGATTTCTTCTTTTAGGGCACTTTGACTTCTTTGACCATTTGGGTCTTCAATCCAACACATGGAGGTCCTTCAACTTCGTAGGGCCATAACTCTCAAACTGTGAGGAGTTATGTGACATTTCACATACCACTGGAAATGGAATGACAAGCACTATCTATCTAGGATAGTTTCACCAAAAACTTCATTAATCGTCATATCATTATTCCACATACAATAATGGGTCCTCTCAACCACAACTCAACCATAAAGCATCTTCCGGTGAGGGCTTTCACCATAAGGGGACCACTTTGGAGTTCATACATTTGTGCACTTTATCAATCATGATAAGACTATAATGATTCATCTATGCATCAATCCACCACTACATCATATACATCAACTATGCATCATGTATCAATGACAACTCATTGATCATCTTCATCGATTGGTTTCCACTTGACATCTATCATTCTCATCAAGGAAAATACATAGACATTACATCAGTCATCAATCAATCAATGAAATCAATCAATCAAACCATTGGCATCAATGACAACATGATCCAACAATCTCCCCCTTTGGCATTGATGGCAATACCAACATTGATGTCAACAACAATTACCAATTATTGATGTCAAATATGTAAAAAAGGCATAGTCATCAATCATATCAATATAACTATCTATCCCTATTAGTAAACATCAATCATATCATCAATAGTCAATGTGACTGTCTCTCCCAATCAATAATCACATCAATGTGACTATCTCTCCCCCTTTTCCATCAATGGAAAAGGGCCATTCTCTTCTTGGGGTTGCTCCCCCTGTCTTGTTTCCGCTGAATAATATCTCCCCTTTTGAAGAAGGGATATCACTATGATGTAATGTTGAAGATACATCGAACATACTCCCCCTGTGACCATTGCTCCTCCTGGAATTAGGCCTTTGTGCTCTTTCTTCAAATATAGGGCTCTTTTCTAGGTATGCATCTGATAAATATCTCATCCTAGAATCATGGGAAGAATAATGACTCCCCCTATGGGTATGGCCCCCCCTATCTTCTCTACAATATCAACAATATGCTACCATATAATGTTCCTTGGACCTGTTCATGCATCAAACTCATGCCACACCAAGCATCAAAAAGATATGTCAACAATGGAATAAAGAATCCTGAGCAAAATATCAACTAGGTACATCTAGTAGAAAAATGTGCGCTCATCATGCACAACACTTATGTACATCAACATCATGCAATGTGCCAAAAGATATCATCCATGGAATGTATCAATCATATGCCTCTATTAATATGCCAACATGTGCATCTACCAATATGACAACTATGTGCATCCACCAATATGCCAACCAAGTGCATCTACCAATATGCCAACCATGTGTCATATCACTCATGATATGTTTCCATCATGAACCAAGTATCATAACCATGTATCAAACAAATACCAATTGTTGTGCTAATCAAGTAATACCAATGGTGTAGTATCATCAAGCATCATCACTTGCACCAAGCAAGTATATCAACCATGCATCAACAAGATATGACTCCCCAATGATGTACAACATGACTATCAACTCAACTCACAAACTACATGTCTCAATATGTAGCCCAACCACATGCAAAATGCATGCACCATGACTTCCAATAATACATCATAGTATGTGCCAACCATGTACCCCAAAAGATTAGTTTACATAATCCAATAGATGAGCATTTGATCAACATTGATCCATACTCATGGGTTAGTGCCATGTACCCAAGATATATTTTACATCGTCACCTTACATGATCTAACATAGAACCATGAAAACCTACAACAAACAGTGTCAGAACCTGCAATAAACAATGTCAGACCCTACAACACAGAGTTAAATTATCACATCAAGATGCAACTCATGTGCATTTCCTTTTTGATGCAGACCCCCTACCTCAGTAGGGTTTTGTGACCTCCTGGTATCTGGATCGTTCTCTTCCCTGAGTCAAAATGGTCCTTCGGCTCCTCCTAGAATTCTTTGGACGGATCCACAGGTCCCTTCATCCTCTGGTACAGGTCTTGAGAAAACTTGCTCGTGCCTCCTTTTTGTGTTTCGAGGTTTCGCGATTTCGTGAGCCAGGATTCCATATATCCTGACTCCTGGTCCCTCGAACACCCGAACCCTGAAATGCAGAAATCTACCCATGACCACATTCCACCTCTCGAGATTTCAAAATTCATGATTTCACGATTCCGGCGGTAAATGGTTCTTGGTCCTTCAACCTCCCGGGTCCCAAAATGTCAAAAAGGGATTAACGGGATTTGTCTCCCCCCTTAGCCTCCATCCACGTGACCACAACTCTGTTTCCACGCACTTAACGCCAAAGCACTATTGGCTTTCGCAATTCATGGAATTGCGATGCAAGGGTCCCTCCTTTCCCCTTTCGAACCTTCGGTGGACGAAATGACGAAAAGTTCCAACACCTATCCCCTCGGGTTTTTTTGAATCGCGACTTCAGGTTTCATGATTTTAGGAAATCCGGTTACAGGGGATATCTTTGCCCCTTGGAACCCCCGATGGACAAAATGTCGAAATGCCGAAATGTCTCGGCGCTTGTTCCTTCGGGATTTCACGTTTCGCGAAATCAGGACACAAGGAGTATCCTTGTTCCTTGGAATCTCCGGTCGCCGAAAATCCGAAATGTCCCAACACCTTATCCTCTGGCTTTTGTGAATTGCGACTTCGGGTTTTGCGATTTTGGGAAATCCGATTACAAGGGATATCTCTGCCCCTTAGAACCCCCGGTGGCCGAAATTCCAAAATGCCAAAATATCCTAGCGTTCAATCAATGGCTCATAATGACCCCTGGGATCGATGGTTCCAGTTGAATCATGATTTCGTGATTTCATGGTTCACGATTATGAAAGACAAGAGTCTCTCTCTTTCCAACTCGTGGTACCCGAAATGCCGAAATGGGCGTTGAGAAACTCTTGCCGCTAAACTCCTCGCAGATCCAATGGATCCAACGACCTATGGAGTTTTAGTGTTCCTGCTCGAGGATTCTCCACCATCCATTCAGATCTTGAACTCCTCTCACCTGGATCTATGTAGCATTAAAGTCTGCGCTCCTTCTTCCAATCAGACGTTCCACGGGAACTTCCACAGCAATCCAACGCTCGATGACGTTCTTCCTCCTGAGCTTTTACTCGATTCCGAATTAGGTGATTTTCTAGGTCTATGACGACTCAGCCTTCGTTCCTTCCAGGGAATGAATTCCTGGTCTTGAAAACACCTTCCAAAGTGTTATCCCTCCCGAGCGTTGTCTGGTTCAGACTTCGATCTCCCGCGCACTCCTTGCGTATGAGGGATTTTGATAACTCAGATCCATGGTGTTCCTCTCTATATTGATGCACACCTTATAGAGCTTCCAATGAAAAGAAAGAATTGAAACTGGGGAAATTCACAGTTCCATCCACTTGTTCATGAAAATAGAAAATAACAGGAAAATGCAAACAGTCCAAACACCACACATTTGGATCAATTTTCCATTCTGTTATATTCACAAGTGCCCAATGGCTACATATTACATTCAAATTTACAGTAACTCAAAACATTTTCCTCCTGCTAACTCGCAGTTCTCTCGTACAACTAATTTTTCTTTGTATTCCCTCTCTCTCTTCTAACTAGGGTGTAAACTTCTACATAAATCTAGAATGCTTCTAGGGTTTCCCTTGGCTACTTGCCTACTCTAAAATTCATCCTACACTATCTAAGTCTAGTCAAATTCCAGAGACAAAGTGGAAACTCCTGCTATGTTTACAATTTTCAAAACGTGCCTCAAAGGGTAAAATTCGGCATCAGTTCAAGCGTGCCTCCAAAGGTGAATTTCGGTGCTGAGTGAAGGTGGATTTCAAAATCGGTTGCAACTGTCAATGTTGAATTTCTGAAAGAACTCACATGTGTTGAGTGGTCCTGCCTCTGCATGCTTTCCAATGATGCTCCTGCATCACTTTTTCCCAGGGATTTACCACATATACATGGCCTTCTGCACAACAGAGCATGTATGTATGCGACTGTCACCACTGCCAAATGTGTATGCCTCAGTCGATGGAAATTTTGAACTTCCCTTCAGTATTTCATTCTGATTTGGCTACTCTGTCTTCTTCACCCACTTCTGTAGATGAACCTTCTCCTAAGAACTTGATCTCTGAGGATCCATATTTTCAAATATGTCTCCCTTTCTTACTTAATTTTTTCTTCTAGCCATGCTATGTGAAGTCCTCATCATGGACTTTCTTCTTCTGTTCCAGCACTCCTGGGATTTGTCGTCGAACCCACTACAGTTGTAGCATCTCATGGTGTTACAGTGAACAACAATGTGTCCTATTTGATCACATCTCCAACACATCATGGTGTTATGATATCTTCCATTATATCTCCTTTCATAAGATCTACATTCAAAATCTTTGTGACCATATCCATTACATGAATAACAATGCCCATGAAAAATACTTTCATACCTTTTCTTTGGTGTCCCAAAAGTAGATTCTTGATGTCTTTCTTTCTTTGTTCTTTTGAGATTTTGTTTGCCTTGTATAAATGGTTGTTTTGCAACATTGTCTTCCTTCTTTGATGGAATTACCTCATGCTTCTTTGAGGTGCTTGCTTCAGCATGTGTATCTTCACCTTTGTATCCAAGACCTGATTTATCACATGGTGATCTTTGACTTAACAATATCTCATCCAAGATTCTTGAGCTATTCAAGAATTTGTTTGACTTCTCTACCTTCTTTCTAAGGTCAACAATTTCAGCTTCTAACTTACAGCATGACTCTTCTTTTTCATTAATTTGATTCTTCAAAAGTTCTTCTACCCTTTTGGCTTCTTCAATTTGGATCTTGAGATGGACAATAGCTTCAAAACTTTTTCTAATCTCATCCTCTACCTTCATATCTTCTTTTTCATTCATTAGTCTTGGGATCTCTTCTTTTTCTTTGAGAATAGCCTTTAACTTCAAGATATACCTTTGAATCATCCTGAGAAACTTCTTAGTGTTATCCGAAAGATAGTTATAGTGTGTTTTAAAATGATCACTTTTATATCTATATAAACCCTCTTCAATTTCCTTTTGAAGTTCTAATAGATTTTCTTGTATTCTTTCCATGGGATAAGTATCATCAAACATTACACAAACTGTTTCTAAATCATCTTCTTCACTTGAGAAAAATTCAACATCATCACATTTTGAATCATTGCAATCAAGAGTCTTTGGAGATTCTTTACCTTCAATATCTTCCTTCTTGGAAACACGATCACATGATTCTGTGCCTTCATTTGAAATGTATTCAATATCTTCCTTTGTGCTATCATCACTTGAAATAATAAAATCAAGGTTTTTTGGATATTCTTTACCTTTGATAATCTTGATGGAGTGGTCTTCAACATATTCTTTCTCCTTCTTGCTTTGATATGTCTCTTCTAGATTGAGCCATAGATCCTTGGCGGAAGTGCAATTTCCCATGCTCATTTGATAGGGCTTGAGAGTCCACTAAGAATGGTCTTGAGAGCCAATGCATCATTCTTCTTTCCTTATCTTTGAGCTGCAAACTTTGACTTGTTCTTCAACAGAACTGATCCACCAATGGCTGACTTCCAAATCATTGCTCCCATTGTCTTCAAACACACTCTCATCTCTATTCTCTAAGTAGAATAGTTTTCCTCATCAAGGATTGGTATTTCATCATCCATTTGTGTGTCTATGGATATCCTTCAAGATTGTTAGGGCTTGTAGTGAAGGCCCACTCTAANGGGGGGTGAATGAGTCTGGGGCTATTTTCCCTAAACTTCCCTCTTGCACAAAACTTCTTAGTTCACATTCAATATTTATTCATTACCCTTTGTTGTCATTTATAACCAGTTAGATGTGAACATATATATCAACAATATATCATCACCACAAAGAACACAATATGTATGTACAATTTTTATTTTATTATGGACAACAATTTGAGGGTTTATCAGCAACAACTGAATAGAGTACAACTCTAGAAGAGCCCCAACTCTATTATGCAAGACTCGGCTTACCTACTCAGCACCAACTGAGAAGAGGAAACAATCCTCAATAGATATCAATCTATCAACAAGTACACGATCTGTCAGTAGTGCAGCCTGCGTGTGTATGTGCCTTGGCTCACTATAGCCCGCATATGTACGCATCCAGTGTATACAACAGTCTGTGTATACCTTTTGAGTTGTTAGGGTTTATCCTTCAATTTCAACTCAGATCATCTGCAAACAATATATCATTCTCTTCTGGCTCTGACTATCAAATCTGCCCATCATCCAGTCACAACACATCTAAGCTCTCCAATAGCTTTTTCATGCTTCACAACAAATCAATCTGAATGCTATCTCAATCATGTATAAAAAACTAGTATACAAAAACAATCATGTCACCACTGAATCAAAAGAGTACTGCTCACTCCATCAACCAAATCAACCAAACTGAACAACATCATAGAAGCCATACCAAGAATTCCTTAAGCATAGACAACAAATCAAACAATAATATCCATCAAGACAATAATGTGACCATATCATTGTCTCAGTGATAGATCTGAGGCCATAGAATGCATATCTGGAACCTGCCTCATCATCCAAGAGCTTGGCACTAGTTCAAACACAAGTATTCACCATTCTATCCACTGTATGCACCTTGTCCTCATACAGCCTACATATACCGTCAATTTATATGCACCCAATACAAAGACAACCCATGTATACCTGAGAAACTAGAGTTTTTGAAGCTCCGAGAAATTTTTTGTCAAGATCTCCGACATTTCCAAAAACTTGATGCGTCCACGAGATCCTCCTCACACTCTCTTTCTCAGAATAGATCTTCAATCATTCTCAAGAGATCCATACCAAATATTCTCTTACAAGAAGCTCTCCATCAATACTCCACAAGATAATCTCACAAGAAGCTCTCCATTGATCCACAAGATAATCTCACAAGAGGCTCTCCATTGATCCACCAAAAGGATGATCGGCAAGAGACCATAGCCATCTTATTTATACTTTCATCATCTAGGTCACTTAACCCATTTTTAGCTCACTTAACCCATTTCTAGGTCACTTAACCTATTTTCCTTATTTTAGGGTCAACCATTTTCCATAAATGGAAAGTTCTTCAATACTTTATCATTTAAAAAATCTTTCTTGATTTTGTCACTTTTCTTTATTATTTAAATAATACATATTGACTTTCTCACTTTACTTTATCATTTAAATAATGATTTCTTCTTTTAGGGCACTTTGACTTCTTTAACCATTTGCAGCTTCAAGCCAACGCATGGGGGTCCTTCAACTTCGTAGGGCCATAACTCTTCAATCGTGAGGAGTTATGTGACATTCCACATACCATCGGAAATGGAATGAAAATAACTATCCATCTAGGATAGTTTCACCAACAACTTCATTGATCTTCATCTCATTATTCCACATACAAGCATGGGTCCTCCTAACCACAACTCAACCACAAAGCGTCTTCCCGTGAGGGCTTTCACCATAAGGGGACCACTTTGGAGTTCATCCATTTGTGCACTTTATCAATAATGATAAGACTATAATGATTCATCTATGCATCAATCCACCACTGCATCATAAACACCAACTATGCATCATGTATCAATGACAACTCATTGATCCATCTTCATCATATCAATGACAACTCATTGATCCATCTTCATCGATTGGTTTCCACTTGAATTATATCATTCTCATAAAGGAAAATACATATACATTACATCAATCATCAATCAATCACTTGATATAAATCAATGACATCAATCAATCAAACCATTGGCATCAATGACAACATGATCCAACATTAGTAAGGAAAATATCAACATTGCAAATCAAGACATTTAATATAAAAGGGTGCCCTTGTATGCTATACAGGTTCTTAGCTCATATGAAAGCAAGGAGATGAAAGCTAAAGATCACCCCATGCTATGGGAATTCAAGGATGTGTTTCAAGAGGAATTTCATGGATTACCACCGAAAGTAGATCTTGATTTCTCAATAGATCTCGTACCTACAGTGATACCAACTTCAAAGTTTCCTTATAGAATGAGCACATCATAGTTGGTGGAGCCAAAAGTATAGTTGAGAGAGATGTTGGATAAAGGTTACGTTAGTTCGATTGTATCTCCATGGGGAGAACCTTCCCTATTTGTGAAGAAGAAGGATAGTACCCTAAGATTATGCATTGACTATAGGAAGTTGAACAAGATGACCATCAAGAACAAGTATTCTTTTCCTAGGATAGATGATCTCTTTAACTAGCTCGGAGGAGCTGTAGTTTTCCCAAAAAATGATTTGAGGTTAGGATATCACCAAGTCAAAATCAAGGATGAGGATATCCACAAGAAAATTTTTAGAAAAAGGTATGGAAAGTACAATTTCATAGTGGTTCCATTGGGTCTTACAAATGCACCATCCACATTCACATGTCTGATGAATAATGTGCTTAACAAGTATTTGGACAATTTTTTCTTAGAATTTGTGGATGAAATGTTGGTGTATTCCAAGGATATATCAGAGCATGAAGATCATATCAGGATGGTGTTACAAGTTCTGAGAGATCACAAGTTGTATGATAGGTTCAACAAATGTGATTTCTTTCAAAAACAAATCTGGTACTTAGACCACATAATCTCAAAAGGAGTGGTAGTGGTTCCCGAAAATATCAAGAAAATCATGGATTGGTCTGCTCCTAAGAATGTCATGGAAGTAATATCATTCATGGGATTGTATATATACTACAATAAGTTCATAAAATGATTTTCCAAGATTGACAATTCCATTACCTCATTGCAAAGAACGGGGAAGAAAATTGTATGGTCATCAGAGTGTGAAGATAGCTTTTAGTAGCTGAAGAACCTTCTAACTAATTCCATTTTTTTAAGGATTTCAAACCTTGTAAAATATTTCTTGGTTTACATTGATGATTGAAAGGAATCACTAAGAGGATTCCTCATGCAAGACAAGCAAGTGATTTTTTATGAATCACAAAAATTGAATGAGCATGAGTAGAAGTATGTTACCCACGATCTGGAACTTACAACAATCGTGCATGCATTGAGTATGTGGAGACATTACTTGATTAGGAGTAATTTTGTTCTAATGATAGACTAGTATGGTCTAAAGTACCTATTCGAGCAGCCAAGGTTGAATTCCATACATTTTAGATGGATGGTGATGATGAGTAAATTTGATTTTGAAATGAAACACATAAAAGGAAAGAAAAAGAAGGTGGATTATGCACTCAACTAAAGTGTGGATACTATACAGTTAGCAACAAAAGTGAGGGGGAATATGATATGAAGTAGAGGATTAAAACCCTCTTGCAGGAATATGAGTTCTTCAATAAATTCATAAAAGGGTTACAACAAGAAACCAAGGAAAATAAATATGAAGGATATCAATGTGAGGCTTATAGTTTGTTGTTGTATAAAAAAAAGGTGTATGTACTATGTGTCCAATTCAACAGATTTTGAGGCACTTGGTTATGGACGAGTTCCATAGGAGACCATACGTAGGTCACTCTGGTTACCATAAAATGGTAACAACAATAAGGAATAGTTATTAATATCTCTCGAAAAATCCACAATGGTCATTTTGAATAGTCAACATTTTGGATCTCCAATCATATCCATCACCAGGACAAGAACCTAGGAAGCTAATAGTGTCAACTTTTTTCTAAAAGAGAACTTACAAAAACCCTAAAAATAAATTCTATAAGAAGAAAAAAAAAGGATATTAGTTTAAAATTTTGAAGAATAAATTAAGGTATTCATAATAGGAATAAATGTGACAACAAGGTATAAAATAAATACTAATTAATGATGGGAAAGTATATTAAAATTGTTATTAATAAAGTGTTATAGTATAATAATATCCTTGATAGAATTAATATTGATAGATTAGTATTAATAATAGTAATAATAATTAAAAACCGATAAAAATATTATTAATAAAGTGTTTAGTAGTGTTATTAATAATCATAATGAAAAGGTACTATAAGTTAATAGTAATATTAGGTATAATAATAGTATTAATAACAATGCATTGATTACTCATTAATAATCGAGTATTGTTATGAAAATAGTATAGTAATGTTATAGAATAGTATTAATAGTATTATTTGTACTACAAGATTTTAACAATATTATTAGTAGTATTAATAGAAAAGGTAATACAAATTAGTGATGGAGTTAATTTATTAAAATGATATTAACCATACTAAAGTATTCTTAAAAGGGTTAAAATATTCAAATTATTATTAATGGAGTTATACTAAAATTAAAGGTTATTTTAAAGGGGGGTGGAGATCTTAGCTTAAAACTAAGAAATTATAAGAAAAACAATGATAGGAACATGTCAAAAGAAAGAAAAAAACTAAAAGGAATGAAAAAGAAAAAGAACAAAAAGGAGAAAGAGAGAGGGATAACCTGAGTTACTTGTTTCTTTCATTGTGGATCAATGGAAGTAAACTCTCATTGATATCCAATTGACCATATCTATTAAGGTTGTTGGGGAATTTAATGGTTTCTATGGCTTTCCTGATTTTGCGTTTGAAAAAGTGATATTATTTGGTGACGACAATAGGTTATCCAATGACATCAAGTTCACATTGGAACTGGAGGAGGAGGACAATAAAATCTCCTTTTTTGGATGTATTAATTCACAGAAAACAAGATTAACATATTGGCCATCAATTTTTTAGGAAGAAAACAAATACAGAGAGATACTTACATGCAATCTCTCATTAGATAGGCTATTTTCCCCAGAAAAGAAGACATGTTCCTTATTACTATTTTTTTTATATAATTGGCAAAATCGACAACTGAGTCGGTCTCATACTCGCATGACATGGGTTCAATTCCGACCACTACCACTATGACCTCCATGTGCCATACACATGCCCCTTCTGTAGGCATGGGTAAATCGAGGGCATTTGAATTCGGAATGCCATCAAACATAACACTTCATATCACAACACTTCCCAATTGAACTACCCTCCGGGGGCTCTCTTCCTTATTAGTATTATTAATTATTATAGTACTTTCTATAAACGCTATTATTATACCATTATATTTTAACACTTTATTCATAACACTTTTAATATACTTTCCCATCATTGATTAGTATTTATTTTATACCTTGTTGTTACTGTTATTCCTATTATGGATACCTTAATTTATTCTTTAAAATTTTAAACTAATATCCTTCTTTTTTCTTCTTATAGACTTTTAGTTTTTAGGGTTTTTGTAAGTTCTCTTTTAGAAAAAATATGAAACTATTAGGTTCCTAGGTTCTTGTCTCTGCTCTTTCTTATATTTATATCCAGGTATCCATCTTCTCCTACTCGTTGATTTTTGTCCTGATGATGGATCTAATTGGAGATATGAGACATTGACTATTTAAAATTACCACAGTGGATTTTTCGAGCAATATTAATAAGTATTCCTGCCAGAAAAATATTAAAACCATAAAAATAAGTGAGTTTTATTGTTGGTTGGGAATGAAGCAGGGCATTGCTTAGTACATTGCGAAATGTTTAGAGTACCAACATGTAAAATTTGAGCATAGACATCATGTTGGGCTATTGCATCCTTTGAAAACTCTAGAGTGGAAATGGGAAATGATTTCCATGGATTATATTATGGGTCTACCAAGGAAAATCAAGGAACATGCTGCAATCATTGTTGTAGTTGATAATCTCAGCAAATTTTCTCATTTTATTCCCATTAAATCTACTTTCAAGGTCATAGATGTTGCTAACATTTTTATAAAATAAATTTTCTGACTATATGGTTTTCCCAAGACCATAATTTTGGATAGGGATTCCAAGTTCAACTCAATTTTTAGAAAATCTTGTTTGCAGTCTTGGGAACATAATTGGAATTTAGCATAACCTACCATCCTCAAACACATGGTCAAACCAAGAGAGTGAAAAAATTATTATAAGAAATGTTGAGGATGCATTTAATGCATCATTGCAAGAAATGGGAAGAGTATCTACCTCTTATAGATTTTTCCTACAACAATGGTCATCAAGAATCATAGAAAATGATCCTTTTTTAGGTTATGTATGATAGAAAGTGTAGAGTTCCAATCAGCTCAGATAGTCTCATGGACATTATCACAATTGGACCATAATTTCTAACAGAGATGGAACAATCCATGGTTAAGATAAGATAGAATATGAAAGTATCTCAGGACATACAAAATATCTATGCAAATAACAAGAGAAATCACAGATAGTTCAAAGTGGGAGATCATGTGTATCTCTGAGTGAAACCCAAGAGGAGTTCCCTGAGAATAGGGACATGTGATAAGTTATCAACCCACTACTATGGACCATTTGAAGTCTTGGAAATAATAGTTCCTATAGCATACATACTTTCATTACAACCTACTATTAAAGATCGTAATTCATTCCATGTGTCTTTGTTAAAGAAATGTGTACATGATTCTAATCATGTTATTGATTGGACTATGATACAAGTGGAACCATAGGAAGAATTCTATACCAAACCTCAATGCATACTTGACAAGAGAGAAACAATGCTCCAGGACCAAGCCATCATGCAGCTCAAGGTGCAATGGAAGCACTTTGGAGCAGATGAGGCTACGTGGGAGACAAAAGATGCCATGATATTGGCATACCCATTTTTTTTTTGTATAATTGTATATACATTGTTTTTTAAACAATGAGGATGGTGTTTCTTTAAGGCGGAGGGGAATATAACACAATGTTTTCCCCCAATACTCTAATTATGATAAGACTTCATATGATTGTATTTATGGATCACGTAATTGTGTTTTAATTAATTAAAACACCAAACAATTGACTGAGGGGGAACAACCTTGAAATTAATGGCCATGGTACACAAGTGGGAATTGATGAAGAAGGTCGTGATTGAGTGGATGCGTAAGGTGGAGCTAAAATGTCTTTATGAATAACAAGACAAATTATGCCTACAAATCATAAAAATTCACCTTCCAGCTATTTGCTAGATTTGTATGGAGACACGTGACTAGTAATGGAAGTCATAGAGGTGGTTGGAACAATTAATAAATGTTGACAGATTGGTCTCTTGAAGAAGGAAAAGGCCAATTGAATGACCTGACAGTATGAAAACACAAACTTGCCCCTTTAGAATGGGAATTGTGGACTACATGTTGCATTTGCAGGAAGGCCACATGAATCCCAAGAAGATACCAAAGGTGGAAAACACCACCGAACAATCAATAGATGGGAGACACTAGAGGGGAAAATGACACTGGTAAGGGGAGGATGTGGAAGAGTAGAGCACACACTAGGATGCACATACAAAACATAACAAAACGAGAGAACAAAGCATGAAGGATCTTGAGAAGAGATGACTTGAGAAAGAACCAGTGAGCAACAGACTCATAGAGAAAAGGTGTAGTCAACAAAGGTATTTCTGAGAAAGGATTGAAGAAGAAAATATAATGGAAATATTTCCTCGAGGAAAATAGGAAGCGTTTCCAACTTATTGATGATCACCCTTAAATAGAGAAGACCTGGATCCAAACTGGAGAAAAATAGGACTACAACTTGGCTCTTACTAGACAGATACCGACATCTGTAAGCAAAGGTCATTGAAGGACCTTTTACTAGAGAAGGGATTCCCTTGTGACGACGAAATCCAGTTGATAAAGCACATTATAAACCTGTATAGTTCTTTAGAATTGGGAAGGGGGAAAATATATCCTTGTCAGAGGAGGAAGGAAGGTAACCTTCCTGGATCATCTTGATCTTGGAAACCACAAACCAGCTCAATCATTCCCCTTTTGGTATCATGGCTTGGGTCGGGGGTGGTTTACTTTAGGAAGGAACTCTACAGTATGGCCTAAGGTTGGGAGGAAAGGAATCCTCTCTCATTCAGTTGGCATTGGATATTTCCTTGATCAGATAAGTATTTATCTTGATTTTTTTAATTGTGTATGAAATATGTCTACATGTAAATATATGATTTAAATGGGAAATGAGAATGTTATTAATTAATGAATTGAATTCTGAGTAATTGGGATATGTTTTTGTTGCCACAAATTAACTTGTTAAATTTTAATTGAATAAGTGTCAACAGTCTATGTCCTTAAGAACCTTTCATGTTTGGAGGAAAGTTTTTAGGACATGGAAAAAAACATCATTTACATGGTGATGCAAGTGTCCTAAAGTCTGGAGAGATACCTATGAGGAATGGATGACCTAGACTCATGAGGAGACCATAATATATATGTTTAAAGCTTGCAATATATTGCAGAAGCTTATCTCTAACCAATTTCAAAGGCCTTTGATGGTCTTAAAACAATTTTATGAATCTTGAAGACTCGGTGAAATCCTTGCAGAACCCCCAAAATTGGCTAAGTTTCCAAATCAGAGCGTTATTGAGTGGAAGAACCTATTGTTAAGTTGGGATATTTTGTATTCGTTCATTCGGTGGGGTGATTGAATCTCATATCTTCATTGAGAAACCATCATCATTTTGAATTATTGAATGCTTGGACTTATGAGAAGTTTGATGGCGACAAAAAACATAAGGTGCGATAAGGACCATTGATCTGTCATGAGTGACCCCAACGCGATCTAGGTCATTTGTTCCAGTCACATAATAATCAAGATATTTTAGATGGATGAAGTTGGGGTGAATGTCCCTAGAAGAGTGTTGACGACGATGAGGACTCAGGAAGGAAATGATATCCATTGATTGGTGTGTGGACAAGAGTTGATCTCAGTCATAGTTTCTGTTTAATTGAGAAGGGGAAAATGTTGTCATGGTGTTGTGGGGGGCCAACATGCCTTCTAGTGTGTCCCTTATAGTGGCATGTGTCTCCAGGGTAGTGGTACTTGGAAATTAGTGGTCCTGGATGAAATGGAAACCCATGGGTCTTCAACTACAATCTAGACCGTAGGATCTAGACATTGTCAAACCTCAGTTGTTCGTCGAAGGATCTCGAGCATTGTCCAGAAGTGAGGATAGATACATGACAACAATGACGACATCTTAAGGTCAAAAAATAGGCATTGATAGGCATGTAGGTGAGATGATATCTCAACCGTGGATTTATGTAGGTCCCACCCGTTCACAGTGAGGGTGGTCAAGGACTTGGATATTATTTAGCATGCAATTTGGGGGCACCAACACGATATGAGTGGTTGAATGTCAGACCTGATAGTTTTCGTTGGAGCATTAAGTGCTGAGTGTTAGTTCCCCATGAGAGTAAAACACCGATGACAACAATGAAAGGTTTTGAGAATTCATACCAGTTATGGAAGGTGCCACATCGTCACCACACCAGTTCCACGTCGAATGGTATCAGTGGTAGGAATCCACATGGCAGTGAGATGGATTTTGATAAGGAGAGCCTGGCTACTTCAAGAGGGTATAAATTCAAACTTAGAGATCATACTTGGGGACAATTGTATATGTTGGAGAGCTCTTGGAGATTAGAATCCATCTATGTTCCTTAGGATCAAATCGGAGCTAAGTTGAGAGAGAGAAACCTTAACATCTCACTAGCCTAAGAGAGGTTTAGGGGTTCAAGTATGTTACAGTAGGGGAGAGGATTTGGTGGATTATATAAAGTTAAATAAATGGAGGGGGTATTGATATGGAACAAAGGAGAAGGAACTACAAGGAAATCCCACTTATAGAATTTTTATAGTTATAAGACTAGGAGAAATTATTTTTAAAACCTTCACTTTTAACCATTAAGGTTTTAGTAGATGTGTCCCATAACTAACAATTATGGGTAGTTGGAGATTCTAATGGGGGGTCATTTTTTAGTACTCTTTAAATGATAACGCATATTGGTGCACAACTATTTAGTCTGCACTTGTGCATATTATATACTTTAAAAATATCATTGCATATTATATACTTTTGAAATTTATGCTATGTAATATTTATTTTTAAACAAAAAAAGTGTTATATATAAAATGATTGATTACCGATGTGTTCACTGTGAATTATTGGTAATGGAAATGATAACCATAATTGAAATGGTAATGGTATCATTGAAAGGAATAGAGTTGTTGTAATTTAGAGCATTGATACTCTTATTATAGTTATTAGCACTAGTGTATTAGTGGATTGTTACATGGTTCATAACAATCATTGAAACACATAGGTGTGCAAATATGTATGAAACACCTCATTTTTTCAAATGAAATCAATGAAATGATATGATATGTTTCAATGGTAAAAATATTTCTGTTGTGGGTATACAAATGAAGTTTCTTGTTTTTTTAAATAAAATTTTCATTATGCTTCATAAATCAAGTATTTTTTATAATAATGTTGATTTTCATATTTTAATTAATTCTACTAGATATAATCATTTCGTTAGTGTATTTTTCATTTAAACAAGTATACCAACTCCATTGTAATAATGTAAATCATCCATATGTAAATCATTGCAACACAACATTTTACAATAGAGAAGACTACAATAAAATAAAAAACTCATTTTATTATATATGAATAAGATACCATTTATCACACAAAATTGGACAACATAAAGATCCACGATAATCAAAATGACCATAAATAATTTTATAATTTTTTTGTAACTCGGTCATACCAATTGGGACAATATGTCCACATTAAAAAAAATGTTTAATTTTTTTAGAGAAACATTCCAAAATACAAAACTTCTTAGATTTAATTATATTGATCATTATTTGTCTCCTAAATTGTTTTTGCACAAGATAATTTCTTGCATCATTTATTCATCAGTTGCAAGTGATATTGTACTTGGTTAATTTGCAATGTTCTATTGACAAGATTGATTTTTTTAACCTCTTCACTCTCCATATACAAAAATAGAAATAAAATTTAATTAATATATCTACATTTGTAGTATAATATACATGATTGAGTAAATTGAAAAGAGTATCATAGTAGCAACAAGTGATGAATATACAATACACATTCTTTCAAATCCATGCTTCATGGCGTCTCAACATATTTTTTGGCGGCTCCACTCCATAATTTGTTTCCTATTATTTTTATATGCCACGACAAAGTATACATACAGTTAAATGTTTCTTGTTTTTCTATTGATTATAAAATAAGGGAAATTAAACAACATAGATATATACAATTTTTTTATTAACACTTGATACTCCAACAAATACTCATAACAAATGTATAATTAAGTGAGAATCAAATGTTCATATGGCTCCTTTGTGTGTTATCACTTGGTATAAAACATCCATGGTTGATTGTAAATTAATTAAAATATAAACATTGCAACAAATATAAAATGATAAGTAAGAGAAGGTTTTTGGTCTGAGGTTTTTCACACATGGAGGCTCACACTTAAATCAAAGAGAATGGGTCACAAGCCTTGCTCCTTTTTCTTTTCCTTATTTCTCCCTTGTTTTCCCTATGTTTTCTCCCGAATCTCCATGTTTTTTCCCCTAAAGTCCCATTTGCTCATTTCCCAGGGCTCGAACCACAACTGGAAGGTACATATTTTATTTAGTTCTGAGAGATGAAACCTATAGAGGAAAATAAGTTGGATTACGAACCTAGCCGCACACATGTGCGGGATTTCTTTTTATCTGAATATTTTCTAAATCGACGAAGAAGATCTACCTCTCCATCTCATCTAATTTCTGAGACTCTTCCAGACAATTCGACTGATCAGCTCAAGTGAGGGAGGGAGACCATCATACAAGAGGTTTTTACTACATGCATGCATGAGGTGGATGGAAATACGAGGCTGAATCCTCTCCCAAAACCTCCCACTACATACCCACTTTTCTATCTCTGAGCTCGAAGGAAGCGATGCCATCCTCTTCTCCATGGTGGGAGTTGAGGGTAAAGGAAAATAGTAGGTAGTTTACAACAGAGGAAAGAAAACGTTGGGTTAAGGACATTGTGATATAGGAGCCTAGACACAAGAAACCCTCAAAGTGCATCCTGGAAAAAATAGGACCGGTAAATATGGTGGTTGAAGAAGATATATCGGTCTCAAAATTAACAAAATATGTGCATCGAGCTTTGGTAGAACGTTTTACGGGGAAAAATGATGGTGAAAAGAAACTAAATCAATGGATGGAACAATAATGTAAACCATTGATCGGATATGTGTTAGATGCACTTGTTTTTTCCATACAGTGGTATGCTTTTATCTTGGAGTCGAGTAACCACACTAAAGAAATCTTGAAACAAAATTGGTCCTGGGGACCATCATGTCTCTTTCTTAAGCCATGGACTGTGAAATTTGATCCAACGAGGGAGCATGTGTCTTTGATGTGGGTATAGAAAATAATATCGGGAACACCTCTGGCCTTTTGGTCTAGAGAATCTTGTTGACCACTCAACACGCCCTAAACGAATTTGCGAAATTTCTTTCTTTTGGGTATGACTTTTCATATTTTGTTTTTGAATTAGAGTCGGTGTCATGAATGAATGGATTTTTTCTTTTTGAGCCTTATCATCAACCATATTTTTTTTTATTTAAAACTATTGACAGATTCAATTTTTTCTAAGTAACATTGTGTGAAAGGCCCGAAATGTGCATGGTTTAAGACTTTTTCAAATGATTGTCGGTCGACAAACTTTGGTCTATATGATAGTATTTTAACATCGCCAATACATTTTTAGCATCGACGAAATTTAAGATGTAAATTGCGAAGGATAACGACCTCCATCGTTAATAGTCGATCGTTGATACATCTTCGGCGTCGTCATAATTCAAGAACAAAACTATGGAAACATTAACTTTAACTCTTCCTCGATTGTCGATCATCGATATGTCGTCAACCTCGACAGCATAGGGCATGGTAGCCAGGGATACATGTCTAAAGAAAATCACCGATGTCGAGGAAGCGTTTCTCATGAAGAAGTTGTTGATGTGATCTAAATCCCTTGACTCAACAGTAGGAACCAAACCCACCACTGAGGCCCAATTAGACTCGGTAGCATTTAAAATGGAATGATTCTCCAGATCTTGCGATCCGACCAATTTATCGATGGGCTTCATGTTTTCTTGTGAAGGCTCTTCCTTTAGTTAGGACTGTTTTCTCATGTATTTTCTCTTGGGTGGGGCTGATATGAGAGATGCAAGCCAATATAAACGAACTTGACAAACAACAGGATTAAGTTTTAACTACTAGGGAAGAGGTTAAGCTTGGGATAACCCGCTGCTCAACATGTAGACAATTACTCTATACCACAGGCTTAATACTAATACATTAACCATATGAGCATCCAATTACTGTATGAGAAACTAACTATCAGAAAGAAAGAACACATGTAATAAGATAATGGAAAGAAAAATAATTCATCTACCATAAACATGCATTACATAATAACACAATGATCTATCTTCATCATTAAACAAAAGAACACCAAAACATTTCACTAGATAACTTGACAACAAAATTAATTTCTCTTACTCATTACTACATCATTCATGAAACGAGATAGGAAGTAGTTCTTCTCCAAGTCCAATCACTTTCATCTGATGAAAATAGTTTTTCATTGGTCCAGAAGGACTTCTCAATTCGTAGCAGTCTCAAAATAATTCTTAACAACCAAAAAGAAAGAGTTCTTACAACTACCATCGACCCTTTTCTAATTGGTCGATGTATTTATTTATAATATAGAGTTCTAACCAAAACTAATGGCTAATTGTAGCTTAATAAAAATAAAAATCGCCACATGGCGTTATCTTCTAATAGATTCTTTAACAGTCGTCCTGAGATACTTCTTGGAAAGGATGACTGCTCTCATATTCAGTCCAACTGACAAACAATTTTTCACAAGTTTGGGCCCATGGAAATCTATGTTGTTCCATCGGGGCCGCATATATTCCCCTGATGTCTACTGCATGCACCCAGTACTTTACTACGCTGGAGTTCAGTTTCTATAGAATGTATCTAGCTTTGATCGGATGTTCTACAAATTGTCATACCTGCTTTGGCTTCTCATCGGCTATTTTTTCTAACTCTTTGGTCCATAGCGCATCTTGTTCGGCATGCCGCTTGACCATGTTTCTCATGTCAATGAAATTATCGGGGGTGTCGAACTTGGGGAGATTTGCATTCCATATCACTCTGTCGATCCTGCTTCAATGTTTCTTTCGGGTTCATCGATGAGATCGCGGAGAAATCTTTGTTCGGTGATTGGGGAATCCTTCCTGCAAGTGGGGTTGAGATAGTTTAGCGATCGAGAAAATATGACATAAGATACCAACAAACACAATCGATTGACGCGTACCTATGAAGCTCATTATTCTCGACCTTTTAATACTTACATGATCCCGATTGCTCATTTGAATTACCTGCGATGTCTTTTATCCACATCGCTACTCCTGTTCAGTTTAAACGAGTCATGTCATCGTGCCAAAGCATGGAAAATCGAGTACGATAGATACGAGTATTGGAACGATCATAGTAGCTGCTTGACCTTTGGGACTGGGAAAGACGCCAGGGTTAAGTGTGCGCATGTATGCTCTCAGAAGGTCGGATATCGTAGTAAGGAAGTCGTTAAATGCCTCCAGAATCCATATTACCAATTGTTGCACCTATCATTCGTCAATAATGGAAGCTAGGGAGTTTAAAGAGATTACAAATATCGTACTACACATTCTCTGCAACTCCGATCGACGGCTCTTTAAGCGCTCTGGATTACATCCAACGAGAAGCTATGACATGTTAAGTCTTCAAGGAATATTTTCACGAAGCGTGAGTGTTCTTTTGGAATTCTCTGGTTTGTTTGTTTGTTTGGCTATAAATTATAGGAATTCTGTGGGGAATTCCACTCATAAGTCGAGTTTATGCTTCTGTGATGCTAAACTTGTGCGTTTATTCAAGATAAACTCGTTGTAGTGGTCATTAATTACCTGCAGGCATCCAATCCACCACGTTGTTACATTACAGGATTCCCTCCTAACAAGGGAAGGGCTTTGCAAGGTAGTCGGAATGTCAAGTCTGAACCCCAACGCGCCTGGGATTCATTCTTATTGGCTCCCAGCGTCCTCGAAGCTTTGAGAGGAGGTACAGGCTTTCATTCGGATAGGGTTTCAGTGCCTCTAGTGGAAGTTGGGGTGGAGAGAAGTATTCTTGAAGGAGGTATGGTGGAGATCGCTCCCCCCAGGAGTAAACACCACGAAGAAGAGGGAGGCCTAGGAAAGACACGGGAAAAAGGGAGGAAAACTACCCCCAAGTTGAGCTGAGTATACATCCCGTCGCTGAGGGGTCTACGATGCTTACTTATCGGTCGGGGCTTGTGGGGACTGCTATTAAAGGAAGTGGGGAACGAAAGGGGAGGTCAAAAGAACTGGGTTCTTCTGTTAAGAGTTCCATCCAGCAGTTAGAGCAGGCCCAACTTGCTATAGCTGAACTCTACCAAGAAAATAGAGAGTTGTGGGGCCAGTTGACGGTGAAGAATCAGGAGGTACCGGTGTCAAAGGGTCGCAGAGGAAGGATAGTTTGGCTCCAAAGACAGATTCAAGAAGATGAAGACACATTTGTGCAGTTGCGTGAGGCATAGAGGATGGCAGCAAAAGAGGGAAAGGAAAGGTTACAGGATGTTAGAAGTAGTCCAGGAGAAGGTGTGCACGTAGGAGATGCACAATGGGAAAGCCTTTTCTTTTGTGTTCCCCGAGGTGATTCTTAAGATTTCTTCTCTTTTGTAGTAATGATTTTGTACTCTCACTATGACCAGGCCAGTTAGTAAAGATGTTGACGATATGTATTTGTATGTATCCCAAGTTTGGCAGGAATTAATTATATGAAAACTCGAAGCTTCTTGAATGTATCCCGTTCCATTTTGAATGTAAATTAACTATTTTCTTTTATCTGAGTTTTTTGTGCAAATTATATGATTTTATAAATGTTATTTTTGCAATGTGAGCTTGTTGATATATTCCCTCTAAAACTTTCGATATTGATTGACGTTGACATGGCTTATCAACCCAGGGTTACTTAAATTATTTGAACATACAATTTAGCATTTGGATGGTGGATAAGGATTGTACTTAGGGGGTCAATTTACATCGAAAGTACTTAAAAGATATGGCGACTACCTATACTTGAGTGGCATCAAGGGTCGGCAAATTCAAAATGTAAATTTTAATGAGCATTGTATTTTGTAATTCTTCGACGTCGAAATTGTGTCGGGTATCAGCAATCGACGATACCACTCTTCTCTTTGCATGACGCTTACCTTTTATTTTTCCTACCGAAGCCAAATGGGTCGATCTTTAGAAATACCTCTGCCAAGGTTCAATCGTAAAAAAAAAATACTTTCATCTATCGACGCTGATGAAGATCGGTATTCGGCTATTTTATGATTCTCAACCGATTTTCAACACCTTTAACATTTACCGATGCCAAACTCCTAAACGCATCATGGAAAGATTTAGTGTGTTGATTCCCTAAGTATCTTATTAAGGACTCTTTGACGATTAAGATGATTCTTTGTTGTATGTTCAGGAAGGCTTTAGAATGAACATAAAAATAAGCACAAGTATTAGTTTCATACTGAAGGAAAAACAACCAGTGTAAAGGATCAAGTGGTACCCAAAAGCAAAAAATGAACATAGAATTTTAGGGTGTGTTGAGTGCTCAAAAAATGGAGTTTCACTGGGAGAAAGAGGAATATTTGTTCCTCCTTTGTTTGCTTTGACCCTAACTTATGACCTGATTTTTATTATTATTATTATTATTATTATTTTTTTATTGGAAGTATTGTTTTAGGGCTTGGACATTTACTGGGAGGGCATCAGGTTCTGCTCTCAGACTCTATAATTGATAATTTCCTCCCCCAATATTCTCAGCTACCTAGAAAGGTCCAAGCCATAGACTCTGAAACTTATAATGTTTCCCTTTAGGTTCATTTGCTCTGTCCCACTTCAGGACTAAGTCTCCTACTTCAAAGTTTTTTTATTTAACCTTATGCTTATCAAACCATATTTTCACTCTCTGTTGGTGAGATAGGAATTTCAACTTAGACCTTTCTCTCTCTTCCTCCAGCATGAGAAGAGTGTTCATCCTTTGTTGTATGGCCAATGGGGGCTCTTCGTTGGAATCTTGGCCCAGCTAAAGAGACGAGAGGTAGATTCCATTTGGGAGGATGGCTTCATGCCCATAGACCAGAAAGTATGGGGAATTTCCTATGCCTTCCTTAGGTGTGACCCTGTTGGCCCATAGAACATTATAGAGTAGATTATGCCAATTTCTTTGGTTATCTGTCACCGTCTTCCTTAATATCTTTACCAGGTTTTTATTAGTCGATTTAGCTAGGCCATTTCTCTGGGGGTAGTAATTTGCAGAGTACTTGATCATGAATCCTTTGTTCAGAGCAAACTTTGTCAATAGGTTTGAAGAAAAGTAAGCTTCATTATCGAAGACCATAACAGAAGGGACACTGAACCTCGTGATCAATTGTTGTTCTATGAATTGGATAACCACCTTCTCATTCACACGAGTCAGAGGAATGGCCTTTGTCCATCTCGTGAAATAGTCGGTGGCGATAAGAATATACTTATGCAGCTTCGAGGAGCTAGGTGTGATTTCTCCTATGACATCCAACCCCCACTGCTCGAAAGGCCAAGAGACAGTAATAGGTTGGAGTGGGACTGTTGCTCTTTTCTCCTTTCCAACACTTATTTAACAAGTCTTATAGTTTCTAGTGCAAGTATGAGCATCTTTGAACAAGGTGGGCCAATAATAGCCAACTCTCAGAATCTTATCAGTGGTAGTGTTTCCTGCAAAATGTCCCCCGACGGGGCCGTCATGGAGTTCTTTCAGTACCTTGTCCGCGTCTTCTTGTTCGAGACATATTAACAGTACCCCGTCGTAATTGGTCTAGAAGAGCACCAAATTTATAAGATGATATTGTGCATATTTTAATCTTGGGGCTCTTCTTTCTCTAGGGTTGAGGTTTTTGGGAAAAGTCTCATGATGTAGGAGATAAGTTAAATCTTTTTACCAGTATTATTTTCCTAGGGAGATGTATGTTACTTCACCATAGCATAGTGTCATTTCATTCTCCCATTTGAGATCTTAATTTACTTGATCATGGGCTTCGGCTGCAAGATTGCACAAACCTTGTCCTTTTACTAGTTTTGTAGGTTTTATATCTAGATCAAATTCCTGGACTACCACCATCCAGTTTCCCCTTCTTTCCCCCATTTCCTACTGGGTGAACAAGGATCGGACTGCAGGGTGCAGCACAATTACTTTAGTGTGATTCTTGAGGATGTAAGACCTAAAATGTTTTACTACCTTATAAACCGCATAGGCATGTTTGTCTACAACAGAATAATTGAGCTCAACTCCTTGAAGATTAGTAATCATCAATGACACAGGGGATTCATTTTTTCCATCATCCTTCTGAGTCAAAACTACAGCTAGCGATTAATCAAAGGCAAAAGTATAAAGGAAAAAGTCCCTCTTGAAATCGAGACATCGCAACACCACGGCCTAGGAAATGGAAACTTTGATATTGTTGAAGGCGTCTTTTCACTCATCATCCCACTTAAATTCAACATCTTTGTGAATCATATTTTGTAAGGATTTGATGATTTCCACGAAGTCGGGAGTGAACTTCCTCACAAAATTGATTTTCCCGAAAAAGTACTGCATAGCTTTCTTATTATGGGGTAAGGGAAGTTGATATATGGCTTTAATCCTTTCAAGGTCTGTGTGAATCCATGCCTGAGATATAATGTGAGCTAACATATTACCTTTCTCGACACCATAGATAGTTTTCTTAGGGTTTAAGGATATACTGTATTTCCTACACCTCTCGAAAATCTTAGTTAAGTGTTGGATGTGCTCTTCTATGTTCTTTGAATACACTGTTACACCATCTAGATACACTACCATGCATCTATTAATTAGTCCCCAGAAAGCTACGTCCATGGCTCTTTGGAAGGTTTCTCCTGCGTTAATTAACCTAAAAAGCATGCACTTATAAGAGAAGGTTCCCCATTTGGTTCGGAAAGTGGTTTTTAAACGATCTTCCTCTGAAACAAGGATTTGGTTGTATCCTGAGAAACCATCTAGTAGAGATAAAATCTCCAAGCCCGACATGGTCTGCAGGAGTTGTTCCATCGGCGGGACTGGATAATTGTCCTTTTTTGAGGCCCTCTTGAGGTTCCTAAAATATATGCATAGGCATATCTCCCCTGACGTTTTCCTCACCAGAACTAGGTTCGCTACCCAAGATAAATGCCTAACCTGAAAAATGATCTTGGCATCTAAAAATCTCTTTAGTTCCTGATACATAAGAGGCTCCAGGGATGAGTGATACTTTTAGAGCTTCTGTTGGAAAGTTTTTAATTCTGGTTTTAACGGGGTGGTGTGTTGAATGATGTGGGTATCATACATTTTCAAATCTCTATAGGACCACATGAAGACATCTTGGTATTGCCTTAATAATTTGAGGTAAGGTTTCCTCTCTTGTTTAGGCATATTCTTGCCCAAATTCACATTCTTTGGGCTCTGTAGGGTCCCAAGATTTATAGTTTCATGCAGGGGACAAGAGATACCAGTCTTTTCATTTTTGGGTCCCTGAAATCGCTCCTTTATATCAAAAAGATTTTCTAGATTAGCTACCCCTTTTGGCATCGTCTGACCCTTTGATTTATCTATAGGTCATCCCATCCAAGGATTGGTTTCTATGGATAGCTCTTGGAATTCTTCATCGTCAATAGCGAGGTCTTTGAAATTGTCTTGGTTAGTCAAGAAGTTTATGATGTGTTCATATCCTTCGAAGACTTTCCAATTGGAAATGTTATTCGGTACCGATGGTTTGTAGAGCATATCCGTAGTGAATCAGGAGGCTTCATAATATTCTAAAGGCGACAGCCTGGAAGGGACAGTAGCCAAGGAGTCAACAATAATATTCTTTGTTCTGGGGATTGCAGTGATGTTAAAAGCCTCAAAGTGTTCTATTAACCTATACAAATCTTGTTGATAGTTCTTCAGATGAGGAGAATTGCAATGTATAGTATTTTTTACTTTTCTAACAATAATTTTGGAGTCCCCGGAAAGTTTCAATCCTTTGATATCCAAATCTACGACTTTCCTTAATCCTTGTACTAGAGCTTCATGTTCGGCAATGTTGTTGGTACATTCAAATTCTATCCTATAGGACAAGAAATGACGTTTACCAATAGGATTGATGAGGATGCATCCTGCTCTAGACCCTTCTTGGGATTTGAATCCATCAAAATGGAGGGTCCAAATTTGTGAACGGGGATCGCTATTTTCATTTCCCTTATTAGTTTCTTGTTCCCTAACCTCTCGTTTCACAATCTCTAGCGCCAAGTTTTGGTAGAAGTGGGTGTCTCCTGTCAGTATCGGTGATTTGGATTGGGAAATCAATTTAGAGTTCTGAGTAAGAGGAACATCGGATATGAGGGGAGGGAAGTTTCCAAAGTAGGTGTCACAGGAATAATTGCCCAGTATGGGGAAATATGTGGATGAGGGTTTGTTAGGGGCTTCTAAATAAGTGACCATATGTTTTAGATATCTCTCCCTATCGATTCTGATCATGTTCTTGTATCCCTTCAGTGGTATCCAAAGGTGTGTCCAGTCCATAATGAAGTAACTGTTTAGCTTTTTAGACCAGTCTTGGCTTAGCAATAGCCCATATGCCTCTAGGATATCTACTACAATAATGTTGATCACTTGCACAAACGTGGGGTGTGTCGATATCCTGATCATCACGTATTTGAGTTCTCCTATGACCTTGACCTAGGTCTTATCCAATTGTATGACATGTTTTTCAGTCTTGAGAGGAACGACATTCAATTTCTTGCAAACTGACAAGGGCATGACGTTGGAGGATGCTCCAGAATCTACTAAACAATTGTGTATGTTTCTATTGAAGATTTCAAACATTAGGAGGAATGAGGGAATGAAAGGTTTTTATTTTCTATCTCTTAGATAGGCATTCACAGTTGGTTTTCCCACCGGACCTATGCGAGTCAAACTTATTTCTAGGCCATTGCATGTCATCAGGTTTTCCATAGATTTCAAGGCCTGTAACAGAAATTCTTTCTGTTGAGAGATCCTGCATATATCCATAACTAAAATGTTGGCCTTTAGCTTCTTCAAATATTCAACCATGTTGTAATCTAGTTTGGGTGACTCTTGGGTATGAATTCTAATAGGATTTTTACCAAGAGAGAAAGACGTTTTTGGGTGGTCGGGATTTAACTTACTTTGTGAAGATCGGGTGGCGCCAGTATCTTTTGAGCCAGGCAGATGCTTACTACGCGTCTGTATCACCAAAACTTCCATAGGTTGTTCCCGAGATTCAAAAAGATCACTGGAAGGCATGATCAGGTCAAGATCCCATATCAACATGGTTGTGTCTCATGGTGGGTCAAATTCTTCCTAGTCTGCCATATTCATAACCGAACTTCTTGGTTGTTCAGCTAGGGAGACTTCATATAGAAATGGATTGGCCATCAAATTCATGGCATGTACCCATTGAGGGCAGTCTCTTTCGGAGTGGTTGTCCTTATGATAAGTATAGAAAGAATCACACACGACATTCCCTAGATCGATATTTAAGTTAGTGGGGGGCAGTTCAATTGCTTTAAAAGGCGGGTTTCTTTTAAGGAAAGGTTTATAGGGCCTTTGGCATTGGTTTCCCTTCCCTGCATTTCTCTTCATGTCTATTATTTCATTTGATAATCTATTCACCATGCATTGTAGATCTTCGATATCACCATTACCTTTATCGGGATTATATTCAATCGATTTTCCCGGAGGTCTAGTCAAAAGGAGTCCTCTCCTTGGGGGCGGGGTTGGATTTATTTTTTCACTAAGGAGACCTGGCCCTATTTACATCCTTTCATTTGGAATTCTATTGTCTTGGCCTCCTCAAAAATTTTCTCTAGGGTTTCCTTAGTGGCTCTTTTTACAAACATAGAAATAGAAGTTGGGAGCACATTGGCATAAACCTCAATTTGTAACTCTTGATTTGGTTTTGCCACGGGCTGGAATATTTTTAAGATGGTCGTGAATTTCTAATTGAAATATTTGACCCTGTATTTTAGACTCATGGTGGCTACAGACAAATCTTCCATCGGGGCTCCTATAGTAGTTTCCTGTGCAAATTTATCTAAAAAATCTTTCTCGAACGTAGTCCAGCTGGTTATCGATCCTACTGGCAAGTTTAAATACTACATGGAAGATGAATTTTCGAACGTGTAGGGGAAGAGTCTGCAGACTACATCTCCATGTTGAATGTTCATAAGTCTGATCGTGAGTATGAACTTCTTGATATGATCTTCAGGTAATCTTGAATTTTCAGGATCGTACTTAGGAAGCAGTTTCTATGTATGCAAGGGAAGATTATGTACTCACCCAGGGACGACCACGGCATCTCGAGCCAACCAGGGATGATTATTCTGAAGCGGGATTTCTCTTTCTTCGTCATGATTATTATCACCCTCCATATCTTTAGAATCCTAGTCGAACTCTTCTTCTTTCAAAAAGKCATTTGGCTCGGAGGCATCAGTGGCTGGCATTTCAGGTATCATATCTAGAGGTTCCTGGATTTCGGTAATTGYGAAATCTATTAAGTCTTCTATGGAGTGTACGAAAACTTCATTGGGAGTGTGAACCACTGGTATGATTTGTTGTTTTCTTCGAGGGAGGATGGGAGCTAAGGACAACACACTGATCTGTTGAGCGTAGGCTTTGGTGATTCTCTTGAATTGATTCACTTCCTCGTGAGGAAGGGAGTAAGGTATTTCAGGGTGAAAAGATTCTTCCTCGAGATGGGGTGAGTTATCTGTTTTGGGAATAGTCAATGTGTGTGGGTTGTATTGTGATGGAATAGCCATGCATGTGGGTTGTTATGAATCCGTAGGCTGTTTGAAATGATAGATAAAATATATATTCAACCATTCATTCTCAAGCCCTCCTTCTAGCACCAATTTTGTTGATCGGATCTAAATCCATTGACTCAACAGTAGGAACCAAACCCGCCACTAAGGCCCAATTAGACTCTACAGTGTTTAAAATCGAATGGTTCTCCAGATCTTGCGATCCGCCAATTTATCGATGTGTTGTGTGTTTTCTTGTGAAGGCTCTTCCTTCAGTTAGGACTATTTTCTTCTTTATTTTCTCTTGGGTGGGGCTGATATGAGATATGCCAGCCAATATAAACCAACTTGAGAAACAAGAGGATTAATTTTTAACTACTGGGGAAGAGGTTAATCTTGGGATAACCCACTACTCAACATGTAGACAATTACTCTATACCACAGGCCTAGTACTAGTACATTAACCATGTGAGCATCCAATTACTGTCTGAGAAACTAACTATCAGAAATAAAGAACACATGTAATAAGATAATGGAAAGCAAAATAATTCTTCTACCATAGCCATGCATCACATAATAACACAACGATCTATCTTCATCATTAAATCAAAGAACACCAAAACATTGCACCAGATAACTTGACAATAGAATTAATTGCTCTTACTCATTACTGCATCATTCATGAAATAGGATAGGAAGTAGTTATTCTCCAAGTCCAATCACATGCATCTGATGAAAATAGTTTTTCTTTGTTCCAGAAGGACTTCTTAATTCGTAGCAGTCTAGAAATAATTCTTAACAACCAAAAAGAAAGAGTACTTACAACAACCATCGACCCTTTGCTAATTGGCTGATGTCTTTATTTATAATATAGAGTTCTAATCGAAACTAACAGCTAATTGTAGTTTAAATAAAAAAAAGATCACCATGTGGAGTTATCTTCTAATAGATTCTTTAGCAGTTGTCCTGAGATACTTCTTGGAAAGGATGACTGATCTCGTATTCAGTCCAGCTGACAAATAATTTTTCACAAGTTTGGGCCCATGGAAATCTATGTTGTTCCATCGGGGCCACATATATTCCCCTGATCTCTACTGCATGCGCCTGGTACTTTACTAAGATGTAGTTTAGTTGTTGTAGCATGGATCGAGCTTTGATTGGATGTTCTACGAATTGTTGTAATTTCCCTGGCTTCGCATCGACCATTTTTTCTAACTCTTCGGTCCATAGTGCATCTTGTTCAGCATGTCGCTTGACCACGTTTCTCAAGTCGATGAAATTATCGGGGGTGCAAACTCGGGGAGCTTGGAATTACATATCGCTATGTCAATCATGGTTCAGTGTTTCTTTCAAGTTCATCGGTGAGATTGCAAAGCAAGATTTGTTTAGTGATAGGGGAATCTTTCCTGCAAGCAGGGTTGATATAGTTTAGTGATCGAGAAAATATGACCTAAGATACCAACAAACATAATCAATTGGTGCGTACCTGTGAAGATCATTATTCTCGACCATTTAATACTTAAGTGATCCCAGTTTCTCCTTTGAATTACCTGCGATGTATTTTATCCATGTCGTCACTCCTCTTCAATTTAAACGAGTCACTTCGTCGTGCCAAAGCGTGGAAAATCGAGTACGATGGATACGAGCATTGGAATCATCATACTAGCTGCTCGACCTTTGGGACTACGAAAAGACGCCAGGGTTGAGTGTGCGCGTGTATGCTCCCAGAAGGTCAGATACCATAGTAAGGAAGTCGTTAAATGCCTCCAGAATTCGTATAACCAAGTGTGTCAACTATTATTCATCAATAATGGAAGCTGGGGAATTTAAAGAGATTGGAGTTATCGTACCGCACATTCTCTGCAAATCTGATAGGCGACGCTTTAATCATTCTGGATTACATCCGAGGAGTAGTTGTGATGTGTTAAGTATTCAAGCCATATTTACTTCATGAAGCATGAGTGTTCTTTTGGCATGATATGGTTTGTTGCTTTGATTGGCTATAAATTCTGGGAATTATGTAGGGAATTCCACGCATAAGTCGAGGTTATGCTTTTGTGATGTTAATTTTGTGCATTTATTCAAGAGAAACTCAGTGTAGTGGTCCTAATTACTTGCAGGTGTCCAAGCCACCATGTTGTTGCATTATGGGATCCCCTCCTAACAAGGGACGGGTTTTGCAAGGTCACCGGAATGCTAGGTCTGAGCCCCAAAGCGCCTGAGATTCATGCTTATTGGCTCCCAGCATCCTCTAAGATTTGACAGGGGATACATGCTTTCATTTAGATWKGGTGTTGACACCTCCAGAAAAATTTGGAGTGGAGCGAAGTAYGCATGAAGGAGGTATGTTGGAGATCATGCCCCCACATGAGCAAACACCATGGAGAAGAGGGAGGCCTAGGAAAGACACAGGAAAAAGGGAGGAAAACTTCCCCCAAGCTGAGMTGAGTATACATCCTGCCAATGAGGGGTCTACAACACCTACTTATTGTTCAGGGATTGTGGGGACTGCTAGTAAAGGAAGCGGGGAACGAAAGGGGAGGGAAAAAGAACCCGGTTCTCCCATTAAGAGTTCCATCTAGTAGTTAGATCAGGTCCAACTTGCTATAGCTAAACTCTAYCAAAAAAATATATAGTTGTGGGGCCAGTTGGCAGCAAATAACCAAGAGGTATCGACATCAAAGGGTCATGGAGGAAGCATAGTTTGGCTCCAGAGATAGCTTCGAGAAGATCAAGACACAATTGTGTAGTTGTGTGAGGTGTAGAGGATGACAGCGAAAGAGGGAAAGGAAATGTTACAGGATGCAAGAAGTAGTCCGGGAGAAGGTGTGTGCGTAGGAGATGCATAATGGGTGAGTCTTTGCTTTTGTGTTCCCTGAAGTGACTCTTAATATTTCTTCTCTTTTGTAGTAAGGATTTTGTACTCTCACTATGACCGAGCTGGTTAGTAAAGATGTCGGCGATATCTATTTGTATGTAGCCCAAGTTTGGCGGGAATAGATTATATGAAAACTCAAAGCTTCTTAAATGTATCTCGTTCCCTTTTGAATGTAAATTAACTACGTTATTTTATCTGAGTTTTTTGTGCAAATTATATGATTTTATAAATGTTATTTTTTCAATGTGAGTTTGTTGATATGTTCCCTCTAAAACTTCCGATATTGATTGACGTTGACGTGGCTTATCAACCTGGGGTTACTTAAATTATTTGAACATACAATTTAGCATTCGGATGGTGGGCAAGGATTCTACTTAGGGGGATATTTACGTCGAAAGTACTTAAAATATATTTCTACTACCTATACTTGAGTGGCGTTGGAGGTCGGCAAATTCAAAATGTAAATTTTAATGAGCATTATATTTTGTAATTCTCTAATGCCAAAATCGTGTTGGGTGTCAACAATCGAAGATACTACTCTTCTCTTTGTGCAGACCTTGCCTTTTCTTTTTTCTGCCAAAGCCAAACGGGTTGGTCTTCAACGATACCTCTGCCAAGGTTCAATCATAAAAAAGAAGACTTTCATCTATCGACGCCGATGAATATCAGTGTTTGGCTATTTTAAACTTCTTAAACGATTTTCAACACCTTTAACGTTTACTGATGCCAAACTCCTAAACGCATTGTTTAAAGCTTTAGTGTGTCAATTCCCTAAGAAACTTATTAAGGAACCTTTGACGATTAAGATGATTATTTGATGTATGTTCAGGTAGGCTTTAGAATGAACATAAAAATAAGTGCAAGTATCAATTTCATACTAAACGAAAAACAGACAGTGTAAAGGATCAAGTGGTACCCAAAAGTAAAAAATGAACATAGACTTTTAGGGTGTGTTGAGTTCTCAACAGAAGTCAAAATCAACTGCCACATCTCTCTGCTGCTTAAAAAGTCTGTATGAATTACTCTTTCCCCATTTCATAGTCATACTTCAGGGTCATCATTTCCATGTCATCATTGTATGACATTTTGGGTCGGCATCAGAGATTTTCCCTTAAGGTATTAACGAACAACATCTAAGAAAAGTGTCGACGTCGATTCACTCATTTACTATCGACAAATTGATAGGTCAGCATACGTTGGGGATTTTCATCGAAACTTTACCATTCTACATTGGCCATCCTGGTCATGTTGTGCTATGGTACCATTTGAAGACCCTACTATTGTCCCCCGACATCGATCATGCTAGTTTTGAAAATACAAGAAGGCTTGATAGTATGATGGGACACTTTCAGTAGAAGTAGTATCTAATTTTGAGATTTGATAGGACAATTAATGTTTCACACAACCCAGATTACTATGCTCCACTCCGACCAAATATTAGAAGTTTTAATCCGTCGATGAACTGTGAAATAACCTACTCTTGTGCTGCTAGCCTGCGTTGCATTTAATCCCAAGCATGGTTCAGATTCTGTGATGGATTGTGCATAACGTATTTTACACCCTTGAATTTAAGAACTGATGCGACAAGGTAAGTATGCTCTTGGTTTAAATTTAGAAGGACATATTCAAACATGGTGTTCCTTGCACAAATCCCTTATTCCCTAGAGCAGACGAAGGAGCGAGGGAGTGCGTCGACGATTTTACAACCTGATCTCTAAATATGATTACAAGTAAAACCATGTTAATCTTGTCCAAGGAAGAGGTATGCATTGTCTATATCATGTCAACACTTACAATTTCGTCAATAATACTCATAGAGGTTGGACACTCACTTTGGTTGTTTACAACAAAATGCCTCCAATAAATCCAACAACTAGGCACTCACCAAGAAATGCAAAACTTAAATAACCAGATATTGGTGAAGGGCCCACAACAAGCGCCACAAGGAAACTTGATTTTGTCTCAAAGACGGAATCGATTATTCTCACATCCACCAAGAAGCATTTTACCCAACATCTAGCGTTAGGTGACACAGAGGAAAGAACATGGTCTAAAGTGGTTCTCCAACATTGGGGAGACCTATACAACAAGATCAGTCAGGAGGATTACCCTGATTTCACACCTCACAATAATATAGACCCGAGTTCTTCCCTGCATCAAAACCTTCGGGTGGATAATTGACCATGCGGACACGATGAAGTGCACTATCAACAACGAGGAAGGAAAATGTGTTGGTGTTTTCCTTCTAGTGGAGGTTCAAAAGTATTACAAACTTAGAAACTCAGAGTAAAGGATAAACACAGACTTCATTGTCATGTTTTATGAGTTACATGATACCAACTTATTTCTATCCTCGTGGTGGAAAGAGGACAAAAAATTCACAAATAGGAGCACTGGATGGTAGAACACAGTTAATCTTTGAGAATCTTACATGTATCTAATGGCGTTTATTTGTCAGCTATATGGAGTAAAGAATTGCTCCAAATTTTCAGAGGAATGGATTCCCTTGGCATACACAATGGTGATATCTAGGAGAAGTTTCAATTAGGGAGCCATTATCTCCAAGAAGATAATTATTAATATTTTTCAGGCTCAGACACCAAAGGAAGGTGAGGTTCCAACCTTTTACATGGCATCCTACTTTATGGATGTACTTTTTGCAAGGAGTGTTTTTGCAGGTATGAATATGAGCTAGCATATTTCAGAATTTCCTGTACATGTGTATTTTAGCATCTTATGGGAAAACAGATACAAGAGATGATATGACTTGATATGCAATGAGTTCATATCTAGGGTTTACTTCATCATTTTTAGAAAGGAGTTCCCTCGTCTTTCGGCGGTGGAAAAAAATATGATAGCTAAGGTAGGCCACTAGTACTTCGAAGAAAATATCACCTACATCAAAGTTTTTGGATCTACCAACACACCCCACCTAATCCATGTTCGTGTCCCATATTATCTCATATTGGGAGAGATCTACTACTACACTATATTGCAAGCCTCCCTGGTCAAAGACAAGAGGATAGTTTTCATTCCCTATGGTTTCCACATAGGATTTTATATGGTTAGAGACACTGCACAACAAAAATAGGAAGGGTTGAATAAGCTCGATTATCGATTTCACATAGGCCTCTTTCGCAAGAACGTTACCAACGGTTTAGTTCCCCAACAGGCAATGTAGGTATCCTCTTATTGGTTGTATGATCATGATAGTTTTGAATATGAAATCTTCACTAAGGGTTCCCAATATTTGGAGGAATTACTCYAGAGAATGGCTAAATCGAATATGACCGAATTCAAAGTGATGATCATGGATGAATATTTTGAGACAAYAGAGTAAAAAGCTCAAAAATCTCTCAGGGTATGAGATGAAAACAAGGCAGTAGARGAATCAAAGGCACAAAGGAGAGGGATGATGTTATTGGAAGAAGCCCAAAGAGATATAAAAAGGTTAGAATTATATCTCGAAATCAACCCCTTGATAGATCCCTTGAGGATTACCCTAKCCGACAAGAACCAGCAGGAGGCTAAGTCCCTAGAGAATATAAAAACCTCCCCTGCTATGGAATTACAAGAACAGGTGATAGAACATTTCTACATGACAGGAAGCCTAGGAAACACTTTGACCTTGGGAGATCAACAAATTCTTGAACCAGTAGATGAAATATCTGATATACAGGTGCTCTCTTATGATAGAAAAAGGAAGGTTATGATGATAAGAATGACCAAGAAAATGAGGCTCATGCTTGATAACACACTTCTCATCACCACAGAGGAGACGTTGCTCAACCCAGAAAATGCTAAGATGACTGAGCTAATTGGGGTATGGAGGGCCATGACTGATGGCACGCTAAACAAAGAAAAAAGGGATGAAAAATAATTAGTGACCATGAGGAAAGAGCTAGACCATCTACATCATCAAGTGAATTATTACGCGAATTCAACATAGGTAATAGTACTTCTGAAGAGTGAGTTCCAAGAAACGTATGCGCACTTCACAAGAGAAAGAAATATCTTCACCACTTGCATAACCTATTTTCAAGAAGATACACTCATGGGGATAAGAACCTTTAAATATATTTAGATATGGTATAAAAATGCACATTAGGATTTGGAGTGGATCGACTACATCAATGAAGTACAGAAAGGTCGAGACATGGAAGAGCATGGCATCCGAGTGTTGATGGATAATAGCATCTCCCGAATCAGGAAGGAAATTGAATATCGGGTAAGTATGATCCAAGAACCTTAGAATAAGATACAGGATCAATGGAGAGAGTGCGAGAAAATTTTGGAGAAAATCAATCGGGAGATGAAAAGAAATGACCTACCAGAGTTCGATCCACCGGAGGATTTCATCGATTTGCATGACATAGTCAAATTACACACAGAGAAAGAATCAACATGGGAAACAAATATTTCACACATTTCAAGAATGACCTCAGGTCAAGTGAAGTTCATGTAAAACCTGATCAAATCCCTCGCAATGCTACAATGCTTAAGTGTCAATATAATCAAGTACAAGAAATGAGCAATAGATATAAAAGAGGTCTTGTCTGCTCCGATGGATCCACACAGGTTTCCATATGAAAACACATGCTAATATGTCTTTTTCAAGTGGCCAGAGTACGAGAAGAACAATCCACTTCAGTAGAACCATTAGAGAAGCATAAGAGAGAAAATAGATTAAATTCGCCACGTGGCGTTCTCCCAATTTAATACCACAGTAGTAGCTATTTTTAGACTAGTTAATTGTTGTTATAAATAAGGGCATCGACCTTGAACCAAGGGATGATAGTTTTGGAGAGAAATAATTTTCTGAAATTTTGTAATAGAACTATTTATGTGCAAGTTTATTTTAATTAAGAACTTCTATTTAGAACCAAAGACACTTCTATCATCTAAGCTGTGAATGTGTTTAGACTGAGGATGATTATCTCGGTCTTTGGATTCAATATTTTCTTGTTTATTGAGTAAGAGTTGATTTACCTGTATTTAAAGTTATCTTATAATGTGGTAACAGTTCTTTTATTCTAATTGGTGACTAGTAATCGATTGTGTTAACCTTTGATTGATAATAGATCATTGGGAATTATTTTTATTGCACTAGCTTTTTGTCACATGTATGTTTCTTTTCTGTAACTTTTATCTTAGACAATCTTGAATGTACACTAATTAAAATGGTATTAATTCTAGATTTAAGTTGTTTAGATATTATTATTCTGCATGCTAGGGTATAAAGGTTATCCTAAACCCAACCTTCCACCCAAACACATAGTTAGCTTCTCTATGTCATATAGTTTATAGGTTTATCTTTATTTTTCTATAAATTTAGAAAATAACCAAAAAGCGAACTTCCTATACTGAGGAAGAGGGCTTAATACAAAAGACATATCTGTCAATCACCATTAAATCCCATTGATAAACCCAAGAATATCACGAATCTGGAGAACCTTACCACTCATCAAACACTACGAGTCTAATTGGGCCTGTTAGGAGGGTTTGGTTCCTGCTGTTGAGTTAAATGGATCTCAGACCTGTTGGCAGTTCTACATGTTTTTCCTATTTTGGACAACAAACGACACTTCTTGTAGCTTCCTACACATCATCCTATAAATACTACCATTTGGGGATGATTTTTTGGTTAGAAAAAGGATCTTTGATTATTTTTGTTTTATTTTGTATCTTGCGTTTTCATGCTTGGTTCATGACTGTAAGCATGAAACAAGCATTAAAACTTAATCTCGTATTTTGATTATTCTTAAGGCTGGTTTGAAAGGGTCAATATGCTTACATCCTTTTCATGATTTTTCTTTTTCTTTGAGTTTATCATATATCGATGAAATACCTATGTTCATTGTCATTTGGACTATAAGCTTGCTCATTTAAATTTCTTGGTAAATCAACTTTGATTTCAAATTTTCGATTTGCATTAACATTGTAAAAAACATATCCTCTCCTAACCTTTGTAAATCGAGTATACCCATTAAATGTCATGAAAATTAAACACACTAAAATCGTACCCTCTACATCGTTTTAGCTAGCAGGTCAAATTAACAAGCCTCTCATGACAAACGAGGGTCTTGTGTTATGCTCTGTACTGAAAACGTTCATTACCATAAACACGCTAATTTCGTGACTGAAACCCTCATTGCTTATGTTATGGTTGCGATGGTGTGTTCCTAGTTTTGTTCCAATGATTTCAGCTTGGGCTTGCCTCTTTCACTGCTACCTCCTAAGAACATAGTGAGTTCGGGTCGCCCTTGTTACCATCTGTTCAAACCCTTATGGCCCCTATTGTCTGATTTGAGCCAAATGTCTCCCAAACTTTGTTGTCGTATGATGACGCGAGTGAGGATCTGATGAGCCAAGGTTGGGATATGTTTATCAAGAAATTCTAGGGTTATAACTTGCGAGTGGACAAAGAATTCTCCCTTACATTGGATGGATGTAGAGCCAAGGTAGGAGATATTCAGTTGGAGATCACCGAAGAATTCTTGAGTGAAGAAACATGTCTCCCTCTCACTGGTCAAAAGTCGTTTAAAAATTCAAAATTGGATGAAGTGCCCTAGAGTCTTTTCGTCACCTACAGAAAAATAGATTGTTGTGACAAAGGTATTCCGGTCTCCCTTTTCAAGGTTATATGGCATGGTTTGTTAGAAGTTTTAAAACAATTTATTACCTATTAAGGTTGTTATGGCCTGGTCTTCCTTTACCATGTGATATTTCTCATGCATTTTATTGGCTTCCATCTAAATATGTCGTTTTACCTACCAAGAAGTTTGTATAAAATGTCAAAGAGATACAAGAAGCATAATCTAGATTCCATCCTCTTTCACCATGGTTTGATTAAATTATTGTTAGTTCATCATTTGAAAACATTTGGTGATGATTGGGATGGTTTCATAGATCGTAATGGTTTTGTTACAATAAATCCTATAGAGACCCATGTAATAGTTAAGCCTATGATAGAGAAACCTCTTAATTTCTCAATTGGCAACCCATATTTTTTGAATGAAAATCCTTGTGAAGAGGCATTGTCCAATCAAATTTTATGTGGGCAATAGGGTATTAGTTCTAAGTTTGCTGAAACTCTTGTGCATGAGACGATTATCTACCTTGACTCTACTGTAAAATCCAACAATAGAAACCCTCGCAAACAGTCAAAGAAGAATCAAACCATGTTAGGGTTTCATAACAAGAAGGTTGGTCAACTCATTTCAAGGAGTCTGCATAATAGATCCAAAGCTCATGTGAGATCGATCGAATCAATCGATATCCATGAGGACTCTGACTCCGAGATTGAAAATTTTCTGGAAGAGGAAGATCTCAATTGTTCCATACCAGATCTTAATCAACCATTCGATTATGTCAATAATATCCTAGAGTGTTTAAAATATAGTAAGAGGTTCATAGGTATTAAGCTTGGTCAAAGGCCCATAGTGGATAGCAATGATGTTTTACCACACAATTACACATTTCCTCAACAGATCGCCCCTATTGTTCCTTGTGAAGTTTGCTTGCAGTGGATAGAGCAGTACTATACAGACATCCCCATTCTCCAAGCAAGGATTAAAGCTCTCACAAATCTCAATGAATCCTTGGAAAACAAAAACTGTGAACTCAAGGCCAATGCACAAAGACAAGCAAAGCATCTAAAAAGGACATGAAACATCGTTATAAAAAATGATGACAGTGTAAAGGCTGTGATAAATTCTGAGATATTGTGATTCGATTTTGGTTAATAGTTAAATGGTAAGATTGATTTTTATCAAAATTATACTTTGGTTGTTCTTTTCTAATCAATCTGGATCGATTTGGATTTTTGTTACCAATATTGACACTGGCTACAGAATCAAGAGATTCTGTAGCCAAGTCAATTTCTCATATAAAATTTAGAATTTTTTAGTTAATCAAATATTTGACTTGTTCATTTCGTTTTTTCAGGATAGGATGTATCTGATGTTGATCTCATGGGATGGAGCATGCTGGATTTAGTTGATTAGCTACCTCTTTTTTTTCTTATTTTGTAAATAAGAGAAAAACTTTCATAAATTTGGAAGATATAGTTTGATAATGAGTGGCTTTAGGCCCTCTATATTTGTAACTTTTAGATCTTTTTGAGATCTGATCCTATATTAGAAGATAGGAAGTTTAGATTTCACAAACTCTTTAAATACTCCATATTTTGTAATGGAAATCATCTTGGCTGAGGGTAGAAGATGGACGAGTGGTTCCAAGACTTAATGAAACATCATATATGCATTTTGGCTTTAGCCTTTTGTTAATGATGTTTTCATCTATGTTTTGTTAATCCTAATACATTAATGGGTCTGATAGCTTTAGACTAAATGATCTATTATGTTTGGGATGTTTATATTATAAATATCGTCTATAATCTGTTGATCTTGATATAAATACTGTGATCATATCTCCAATTAGAATGATAGGATTTATCTTTGAATTTTAATTGAATGATGAAATTCATAAGTTACTTCCAAATTTATCTTGCTGTAATTATGTACAATTATAAGATCACAGGGTTATATTTGTGTTTCCTCATCTGTCATTAAACCTAAACTGCCAATGTATGTTTTGAATTTATTTAGAAGATTCATAAAGTTCATTGCAAATTTCTCTCTTGGTGGCAATTGGAGGTTCTTCACTCATATAGACGCTTGGATACACCACACTAACTAACAAATAGGTTAGCTTCTTTGTATTTCTCAATTATGTCATTTACACATTAATGAAACCATAATGTATGGTTCAGCTTTTGACTACCCACACGTCTGCATTTCATAGTTTATTCAATTCTAGATTAGTTAGATTTATAAAAGAAAACAAAAAATATTTATATGTGCTTTATTTATCTGCTTTTTAAAGGCAATTATTTTCACATCGATTTCATAAGTTTCAATTAAAACTTGCAATTTGTAAATGATGTACATGAGTAAGATTTGTAATATTTTTTCCTTAAATACACCTACCATAGCTATATTAGAATATATGTACATATATAACATAGGGCATAGGAATTAATTAGTCATTTCTTTCTTTTGTTTGTTTTTCTTTTAGGATTTTAGATTGGCTAATGGAGCCATTAAACCCGTCAGAATGAGTTACACCAAACCACTTGGATTACATTAGACAACCCTAGACCAAACTCGTTCTCTTAGTTGACGGACAATCATTTTCTCCCGCCAACAAGACCCCTCAACAAAATTGGTGCTAGAAGGAGGGCTTGAATGAATGCATGCCTAACGATATTTTTGATAATATATTCTGCATAGCCTATAGATTCAAACCATCCCACATGCATGGTTAGTCACTCTGAAGAGAACCCACACATAGAGAGTACTCCCAATATGAGTAACTCACCTCAACATGAAGAGGAAGAACACCTATTACCTGAAATACCTTACGCTCTTCCCCACGAAGAGTTGAATAAGTTCAGAAGGATTGATGCAAACCCCCTATCCCTCTTAAGGGATGTGCGACCTCTCGGTCAGGATCTTCTAGTTCTGGAGCTTAAATGGCTCTTATGGTTCTAAACTGGAACCCTTCGAATGAACACACAGGTCCCCCACAAATGCTCAGTTGAATTTTCCAAGCGCCAAGCGTGAGCTCCCATAGTACACGAACAAGAGCCGTGATCGCACCCTTATCCTTCCTGCCTTTTGTGAATCATGATTCAGGGTTTGGGAGACAAGGACCTCTATCCTTCCAACTTGTGATACCCGAAATCGGGATGTGGGCCAATGGTCCAGATCTGCCTGTGATCGACAGTTTAGGTTGAATCAAAATCTCACGACTCGGAGTTTTGAAGTGCAAATAACTCTGCCTCCCAACTCGTGATACCCGAGTTCGCGAAATGGACCGACCTCGCTATTTCATGATCTCGCGACTCGGGGTTTTGAAGCGCAAATAACTCTGCCTCCCAGCTCGTGATACCCGAGTTTTCAAAATGGATCGACCTTTCTATTTTGCGATCTCATGACTCGAGGTTTTGAAGGGAAAAGAAATCCGCCTCCCAGCTCGTGATACCCGAGTTCGTGAAATGGACTGACCTCGCTATTTCGTGAAATGGACCGATGGTCTAGATCTATCTGAGATTGATGGTCACTATTCCTCCTGAGCTTTGGACGTCAAGAAGCCCTCGCCTCTAACCACCTTGCAGCTCCACCTTATCAGACGACTTGCGAGGTTTCATCATTTCTCCTTGAGGACTCTCCACCGTCCGTTCAGATCTTTGAGATCTCCCCTCCTGGATCTATGCAGGGTTAAAGCTTGTGCTCCTACCTCAAATTGGACGGTCTGTGGGATTCTCCACTTCGATCCAATGCTCGACAGCATTCTTCCTCTTGATCGTTTACTCGCTTGTAACTCTCGATAACACTTTCCGAAGTGTTTTTCCTCCTAAGCTTTGTCTGGTTCATACCTTGATTTCCCATGCACTCCTTACGTCTGAGGGATTTTGATAACTCAGATCCACGGTATTTCTCACTGAGAAACTCCTCCTGATTTCATTAAATTCCTCTCTGGCTTGATGCACACCTTGCAGAGCTTCCAATGAAGATAAACAATTGAAACTGGAAAAACTCACAGTTCCATCCACTTGTTCATGAAAACAGAAAATGACAGGAAAATGCACACAGTCCACACACCATACATTTGGATCAATTTTCCATTCTATTATATTCACAAGTTCCCAATGGCTACATAATACATTCAAAGTTACAGTAACTCAAAAACCTGAGATCTCCTGCTAACTCGCAGTTCTCTCTTACAACTAATTTCTCTCTGTATTACAACTCCCTCTAATTGGGTGTACAAACTTCTACATCACTCAAAAATGTTTCTAGGGTTTCCCTTAGCTACTTGCCTACTCTAAAATTCAACTTACATTGTCTTAGTTTAGTCCCATTCCAGAGCCGAAGTGGAAACTCCTGCTCTGTTTACAATTTCAAAACTTACCTCAAAGGGTAAACTTCGGCACCGGTTCAACGATGCCTCCAAAGGTGAATTTCAGCGCCGAGTGGAGGTGGATTATGAAATCGGTTGTAACTTCGCACATTGAAGTTTTGGAAGAACTCTCACATGTTGAGTGGTCCTGCCTCTGCGCGCTTGCCAGCGATGCTCCTGCATCATACTCCCCTTAAGAAAAATTCATAGACTCCTATTCATGAGCTCCTCTACTGACATTCCCTGCTTTTGGATAGTATCTTCGTTTTCCCAACTGGAACCCTCTATTGGGTGTCCCTTCCATTTGACCAGATACTCAAAATAAATCTTCCTCCTGGTCTTCTTGCCAATCCTCTGATCCAAAATCTTCTCTATCTATAGTTTCTCTGCCACAACCATCTGCTTCTCCCACTAAATTTTTCCTTGAGATTCTGACCCTTCTGTGTCATCTTTCCTGTACAGATAAAGGTCTGAAACATTGAATATGGAAGAAATTCCCACACCATATTGCAGCTCAATCTCATAAGCGTTTGCATCAAACTTCCTCAAGATCTTACGGAGTCCTATCTTTTTCATCTTCAACTTGCTGTATGTTCCCCTAGGGAATCTTTCCTTCCTGAGATGTGCTCAAACCTGATCTCCCACATCAAATTGAAGTTCCCTGCGATGTTGATCAACTCTGTGCTTCTATTTCTGGTTAGAACTCTGTAATTGTCCTTTGATCTAACTATGGAGTTTGTACATTTCAACAGCAAAATCCTCTGCTCCAGCGCTTTTGATCTCTCCCTGTTTCAAGTCTCTCAACTCAGACACTCCCTTGGGTTGAATTCCATAGAGTATTTGGAATGGGCTCCTTCCAGTGCTTTTGTTTGGTGAGTCATTGTATGCAAATTCTCCTTGTGGCAGAATCTGATCCCACTGGTTATGGTGTTCAGTAACCAGACTTCTCAATAAGTTCCCCAAACTTCTATTTACCACCTTAGTCTTCCCATATGTCTGAGGGTGATAAGCTGAGCCAAAGGAAAAATCTGTCCCCATCTTCTTATACAACATCCTCCAAAAGTGACCAACAAATTTTGTGTCTCTGTCTGAGAAATGCTCCTAGGTAGACCGTGAAGTCTCACAACTTCTTTGAAAAACAGATTTGCACATGTGTTGCATCACTGGTCTTCTGGCATGGGATGAAATGTGCCATCTTTGAAAACCTATCCACCACCACAAATATGGAATCGAATCCCCTTTGTGTTCTTGGCAATCTCAACAAGAAATCCATGCTTATTTCATCCCAAGGCCTCTCTGGTATTGGCAATGGTTGATATAATCCAGTGTTTTGTCTTTTCCTCTTTGCATGTTGGAAGATCCTACATTTGCTCACACATTTTATCACCTATTTTCTCATACCTGGCCAATAGTATGAACTTCTCAACTATGTAAACATTTTATCATGGCAAAAATGTCCAGCCAATCCTCCACTATGCTTCTCCTTCAGAAGATTGTCTCTCATTGAGCATCTTGGTATGCACAATTGATTTCCTCTGAACAACACTCCTTCCTGAACCATATAAYCTATCCAATGACTTCTATCTCTCATTATAGGGCTTGTACATGCTTCGTAGGCTTCCTTGAAATCTGTATCATCACAATACATATCCTTAAGGTGTTCAAACCCCAAGGTCTCCAACTGGAATTCTTGCAGAATTAAAGATCTCCTGCTTAAYGCATCAAAAACTTTGTTAGCATTCCCAACAATATTTTTTATGACAAAAGTAAAATTTTGCATAAATTCAACCCATTTTGCATGCCTCTGATTCAATTTTTCTTGTCGGGTTATGAATTGTAAAGCTTGGTTATCGTTGTACAAGACAAACTCTTGCGGGACAAGATAATGCCTCCATTTCTTCAATGCTTGAATTATGGCATAGTACTCCTTTTCATATGTGGAGTATTTCCTCTTAGTCTCATTCATCTTCTCACTGAAATAGGCAACAGGTCTATTATCTTGACTCAAAACAGCGCCTATTGCAATTATGCTCGCATCACATCTCACCAGAAATGTCTTTTCAAAATTCGGCAAGACTAGAATTGGTCATTTCGTGATCTTCTCCTTTAGTATATTGAAGCTCGTTTCTACCTCCTATGTCCATTTAAAAGACTTGTGTTTCTTCTTTACTGTATCCATCATGGGTGTACAAATCCCACTGAAGTCTCTAATGAACTTCATATAGAAGCTTGCTAATCCATGGAAGCTCCTTACCTCGAACATGCTTCTTGGTGATGACCATTCTCTGGTCGCTTTCACCTTCTCTAGATCCATCTTCAGTTCATTCGAAGAGATCATGAAACCCAAATAATTGAGTTATGTCTTCATAAAAGAGGACTTCTTCAAATTGATCAGCGGCTTCTCATGTTGTAGCCTCCTCATTACTAGCGTTAGGTGCCTCAAATGCTCCTCTTTAGTCCTTCTAAAGATCAGTATATCATCCAGATATACAACCACGAACTTGCCAATGAAATCTTTTATAATTTCGTTCATCAGCCTCATAAAAGTACTTGGGGAATTTGTTAAGCAAAATGGCATAACCAACCACTCATACAGACCTTCATTCATCTTAAAGGTTGTTTTCCATTCATCACCTTCTCTCATCCTGATCTGGTGATATCCACTTTTCAGATCTATCTTGGAAAAGAAATTTGATCCACTTAAGCAATCCATTAAGTCATCCATTCTCGGTAAAGTAAATTTGTACCTAATGGTGATCTTGTTGATGGCTCTCGATTCAATGCACATTCTCCATCCTCCATCTTTCTTTGGGCTTAACACAGTTGGTACTATGCATGGGCTCAAACTTTCTCTGACTAAACCCTTATCCAGCAACTCTTGGACTTGGTTCCTCACCTCCTCATTCTCTCGAGGTGTTAATTTGTATGCTTCTTTGTTTGGCAGGCTTGCTCCTGGTATCAAGTCAATATGATGAGTGATACTCCTCATGGGCGGTAATGAGTTCGGCAGCTCATCCACCACTATATCAACAAAATTATCCAGCAGCTCCTGAACTTCTTCAGGTAAATTATCCATTGATGTACTCGTAAGTATGACTCTGGGCTTCCTCACCACAATGAACTACATCTCCTATTCTTCCTTGACTTCTTTCAGGAGTTCCTTCCCACTCATGAGAAGTATGCTTGTGTTGGATTCCTCCTTCACTTTCTTCTCCTCCATTGGCAGCAACATATGCGTCCTACCATTCTTCTCCAATGTATATGTCTTCTTCCTTCCATCGTGAATGACATTTTTGTCAAACTTCCATGGTCTTCCCAATAAAATGTGGCATACGTCCATGGGGATTACATCACATGGGATTTCATCTTTATATCCTCCTATTTTAATTTCAACCAGGCATTGTTTAGTGATCATTACCTGGTGTCCTTTTTGTAGCCATGAGACTTTGTATGGACTTGGATGTGCAGTTATCTTTAGCTCCAATTTCTCCACCATCTCTATGGATACTAGGTTGTCATTACTCCCACTGTCAATGATCACCTTGCATACTTTGTCCTTAGTCTTGCAAGTTGT
>JASDQU010102841.1:143793-180371 GCA_032191745.1 Picea mariana
GACCTCTATCTTAGATTTGCCTCCCAATCTGGCAACTGCTCTCAACAAATGTTCTTCTGCAGCATCCTCTCCTGCAACTTCTTCAACCTCAACCTTTTCATTTTCTACATCACTGACATCCCCAATGTCAGGTGCTCTTCTCTATGTTGCTTCCATTGTTTCCAATCGGGCGCGAAGCTCTTGCATCTCCCTCTCTATAACACGGTTGGATAAAGCCGGCTCTCATCTTATTGGCAGCATTATGTAGACTATCTGTCACACACAGAGTATAGCTCTGAGTTCTCTGTCTCCTTCTTTTCCTCCTTCGCCTAAAGTCTATAGATGAAAAACTGATGCTCTGATACCACCTGATGCAGAACCCCTATCCCTCTTAAGGGTTGCGCAACCTCCCAGACAGGATCTTCTGGTTCCGGAGCCGAAATGGCTCTTCTAGTTCCAAACTGGAACCCTTCGAATGAACACACAGGTCCCCCACAAATGCTCAGTTGACTTTTCCAAGCGCCAAGTGTGAGCTCCCACAGTACACGACCAAGAGTCGTGACCACACCCTTATCCGTCCTTCCTTTCCTGAATCATGATTCAGGGTTTGGGAGATAAGGACCTCTATCCTTCCAACTTGCGATACCCGAAATCGCAATGTGGGCCAATGGCCCAGATATGCCTGTGATCGATAGTTCAAGTCAAATCGCGATCTCGCGACTCAGGGTTTTGAAGTGAAAAGAACTCTGCCTCCCAACTCGCGATACCCAAGTTCGCGAAATGGACTGACCTCGCTATTTTTTGATCTCACAACTTGGCGTTTTGAAGCACAAAGAAATCCGCCTCCCAACTCACGATACCCGAGTTCACGAAATGGACCGACCTTTCTATTTAGCGATCTCGCGACTCGAGGTTTTGAAGCGCAAAGAACTCCGCCTCCCAGCTCACGATACCTGAGTTTGCGAAATGGACCAACCTCACTATTTTGTGAAATGGACTGACGGTCTAGATCTATCTGAGATCTATGGTCACTATTCCTTCTGAGCTTTGGACATCAAGAAGCCCTCGCCGCTAACCTCCTTGCAGCTCCACCTTATTTGACGACTTGCGGGGTTTTGATGTTTCTTCTCGAGGACTCTCCACTGTCCGTTCATATCTTTGAGATCTCCCCTCCTATATCTACACAAGGTTAAATCCTATGCTCTTACCTCAAATTGAATGGTCCATGGGATTCTCCACCGCGATCCAACGCTCGACAGTGTTCTTCCTCTTGAGATTTTACTCGCTTTATACTTAGAAGATTTTCTAAGTCTTCAAAGAATTGGTCTTCTCTTCTTCCAGGGAATGAGTTCATGGATCTCTATAACACTTTTCAAAGTGTTGTTCCTCCTGATCTTTGTCTGGTTCGGACTTCGATTTCCTCTGAACTCCTTACGTATGAGGGATTTCGATAACTCAAATCCATGGTATTTCTCGCTGAAAAATTTCTCATGATTTCCTTACGTTCCTCTCTGGCTCGATGCATGCCTTGCAGAGCTTCCAAAGAAGAGAAACAATTGAAACTGGAAAAACTCACAGTTCCATCCACTTGTTCATGAAAACATAAAATGACAGGAAAATGCACACAGTCCACACACCATACATTTGGATCAACTTTCCATTTGTTATATTCACAAGTGCCCAATGGCTACCTAATACATTCAAAATTACAGTAACTCAAAAAACGGAGATCTCCTGCTAACTCGCGGTTCTCTCTTACAACTAATTTCTCTCTGTATTATAGCTCCCTCTAATTGGGTGTACAAACTTTTACATAACTCAAAAATGTTTCTAGGTTTTCCCCTGGCTACTTGCCTACTCTAAAATTCATTCTACGTTGTCTTAGTTCAGTCGCATTCCAGAGCCGAAGTGGAAACTCCTTCTCTGTTTACAATTTCAAAGCTTGCCTCAAAGGGTAAAATTCGGCACCAGTTCAAGCGTGCCTCCAAAGGTGAATTCTGGCACTGAGTGGAGGCAGATTCCAAAATCGGTTGTAACTACCCACATTGAAGTTCTAGAAGAACTCTCACGTGTTGAGTGGTCCTGCCTCTGCGCGCTTGCCAATGATGCTCCTACATCAAGGATCACAAGAGCTTACGCTTGTAAAATCAAAGCATTACCTTTATCTCCTTTACTTCCTCGAAGAAAAAAAATCAGCAGACCAGTTGTTGACACCCCTGATCAAGTATTTGTTCACTCAGTAGAAGACATGATAGATTTTTACCTTACTGAGATCAAACAACCCCTTAATATGATACCTGAAACACCAGCTGGTAACTACTCTGAACCTAACGATTTTGAATCTGAAGACGAAGGGTCCAACTTAGATTTCTCGGGTTATGAATCAAAGAACATCAAGGGTAATAACGATAATAATGGAGAAAGGGGAAATCAACCTCATGATAGTCAACCATGGTTGGCCAGAGATGCTCTGGAAATCCCAGACCTAAATTTGACACCAAGACCTCCGGATTTCCTGAGGACCATATCAAGAAGTTCATATTAGCCATAAGGTTGATGACTGTGCAAAACGCAGACGTAGTGTGTAGAACTTTTCCTTATACATTTTAAAAATCATCCTCAACTTATTATTTCAAACTGCTATTTGGTTCCATAACTAGATGGAAAAAGTTTCAAAAGAATTTTTTGGACAAATTTTTTTAAGAAACCACCACAGGAGCTTTAATGGATAAACTCTTCTCCACCACTATGAGTCCAAAATAAAATGTTAAAGATTTCAACCAAAGTTTTACCACCATCTTGAAAAAATTCCAACCCAAAGCTAAACCTACCTAGGAGTTGCAAATTGAAGTATACGTTAATGCTCTCCCAATTTTTATTTCCATGTTTGTAAAAAGGGTTGCCAAACATAACCTAGCCAAAAATTTTGAAGAAGCTAAAACAATTGAATTCAAAATGAAAGGATGCAAAGAAGGTCAAATCTCACTAATAAAAAAAGAAACCCAACCTATACCTAAGAGAGAACTTTTGTTAACAAGACCCTCGGGAAAAAAAACAGAACCAGGTCTTGATAAAGAAGGAAGAGATCTCGAAAACCTATAGTGGATGATCAAAAAACTCTCCAACAAGATCGTAGATATGAAAAGGAGTGTTGTGGAGGGAAACAAAAATAAAAGACCTTTTAAAATAAATCCACCCTTCAAATCTATATAACCTCCCCCAACTAACCTGAATGTCAACTTAGGGACTGTAGCCTCAAACTCTTTCTGCATGTACCACCAAGAGAATCATTCATAAAGGGACTGCCCTCAATGGATGCATGATATGAATTTAATGACTAACCGATTCCTATATGAATTCTCTCTAACCAAACAACCCAGTAGCTTGGAAATAAACACCATCGATCAAGAAAGTCAAGATCCCCTGGAAGAGACAGCCATGTTGTTATGGGAATCAAATCACTTGATGCATTTCAATGACGTCGTTGAAGTTAAGGAACCTCCCACTGAATTTCTATTTGTACAGACGTGAGGTAGGAGTCTACCTTCCAAAGTAATCCCACCACTACTCAATTACTCCTACCTTCCAAAGTAATCCCACCACTACTCAATTATCTAAAGGGAAACCAATGATCAATCACCCAAAACCGTTAGTTTTTCCCTAAAGAAACCCAACGAGTATACACACATGGGAAGCTCCTAAACCGGACTAAACTTTGTTACAAGACTTGAAGAAGATAAAGGCTAATGTGTCTATCATGGACATGTGTAGGATCACTCAACAAAAGGATTTTGTGTTACATGCATTAAAATGAATAGATACCCCTATGAAAGGCACTGATAAAAGAAAGGGCCTATCTCCCTTAGATTTAACAAATAATCCAACTGTGATCCTTGCTCTTTAGACAGAAAAGGAAGGCCTTTTGTTCCTCTTTTCCTCTTGACATTTGAAGTTTTCAACATAAATCTACATAATTGCCTAGTTCATTCGGGGGCATCTTCAAATGTCATGCCATTGTCAAATTGCAAGAAATTGACTGCAACCCCACTCAAACATGATAAACACGTTATACAACTGGATAGGATGTAGGTAAATGTCATTGGGGAACTGAAATATTTCATGATCCGAATTTCTATGCACCCCAAATTTGTCCAAGTAATTGACATAATTGTTGTAGACATCCCAGAGGCTTATGGAATGCTACTTAGTCGAGACTTGTCTGAGAAATTGAATGGATAATTTAGTACTGACTGAGATAACCTATGATTTCAATTAAAGGGACATAAAAACATGATTAGGATTGACAGAGAAATATATATCAAACATATTGTCACTGATTTAGAGACTCCAAATGAACCCTCATCGACAAATTTCCCTGTGTTAGGAAACTACTCCTGCAATTATGATTTCGACAATTTCTCCCCTCTCTTGTTTAACGTACCTCTCACTCAAAACTCAGAAATGACCTTTCAAGTAAACCTACTAGTATCCACAGAAGAAATCATCTCTTGTCAGGATTATCCATCAGGAGTAGTAGAAAAGGAAGATGAAAGTGAAAAAATAGCTAGACATGAAGAGTTCATATATTCCCCTCCACAAATGTGGAAATCATACTTTGATGGTTCTAAATCACAAGAGGGTTCGGGAGCAAGATGTATCCTCATTGACCCAAAAGGGAAGAGAAACTTCTTATCCTGCAGATTAGAATTTGAATGCACTAATAACACTATTGATTATGAAGCTCTAGTCCAAGGACTAAAGAAATCCATCGACTTAAACATCAAAGAGTTGAAATTTTTCAGATATTTTGAAATTATCGTTAGGCAAGTGAAGAATAATATCCATTGCAATTCATCTCACTTGAGAAACTACCAACAAGAGGTACACAGGATAATAGATAATTTTGAGGCTTTCAACATTACCACTGTTCCGAAGACAAAAAATACTCTTGTTGATTCTTTAGCCACCGCAGCCTCAAGATTGTCTCCTTTAGACGATTATGAAGCCTCAAGGTTTGCAATAAAACTAATCTAAAAATCGTTGGTTCCCAAAAACATTTCTAACTAGAAAGTCTTTGAAGGGGATGAACATATTGTAGATTTCCTGACTAACCAAGAGAATTTTAAGGATTTGGCCATTGATGATGAAATATTCCAAGAACTACTCACAAAATCCAATCTCCACGAACAAAATATGGGAATAGACCAATATGATGACAAACCAATGTTTCACATGATACTTAAGGGGGTGGCCAATCTGGAGAACATTTTTTACTTGAGGGAGAGATTCAACGGACCAAAGAATGCAAAACAGGGAGATCATGCCCTATATATGAAACTATAAACTTAGGCACCCCCAAGAACCCCAGGAATGTCAACTTGGGAAAGATAGTGTCCAAAGAAGACATGAAATATTATCTTAAACTATTTAAAGAATATCAAGATGTCTTCGCTTGGGATTGCCAAGAATTGAAAATGTATGATACTCGCATTATCCAGCATACAATCCCATTGAAACCTAGAATAAAACCATTCCAACAAAATATTAGGAAGTACCACCCATCTCTAGAATCTCTAATGTATCAAGAACTAAACAAATTATTAGATACCAAGATTATCTTCCAGGTAAGACATTCTGCATGGGTATCCAATCTAGTGCCCATTAGAAATAAGTCTGGGGAAATACGTTTGTGTGTGGACATCAAAAACATTAACAGAGCATCAAAAAAATATAACTACCCAGTACCACCCATGGAACAACTCTTACAGACAATATATTTCTCTGAAATGTTTTCTCTCCTAGACAATTTTTTGGGATATAACCAGGTCCTAGATTCAGAAGATGATCGATTAAAAGCTACCTTTCGAACCAAGTGGGGAACCTTTGTTTATAAATGCATGCCCTTTGGGATGATTAATGCATAGGATACATTTCATAGGGCCATGGATGTATATTTTTGAGGATTTATTAACAAGTGTGTGGTAGCGTATTTAGATGACGTAACAATGTACTCGAAAAACAAGGAAGAGCACATTCAACATTTGACTCGTATCTTTGAAAGGTGTAGGAAGTATGGAATATCATTGAACCCTAAGAAAACTATATTTGGTGTAGAGGAAGGAAAAATACTAGGACATATCATATCTAAAAGGGGGACTAGCATCAACCCTGAGTGGATAAAAGAGATAACTCAACTCCCCTTGCCCCATAATAAAAAGGCCATGCAATCGTTTTTCGGTAAAATCAACTTCATGAGAAAATTTACTCCTGACTTCGTTGAAACTGTTAAACCTTTACAAAAAATGATTCGCAAGGATGTAGAGTTAAAATGGGATGAATAAAGGAGAGGATATTTTAATAACATCAAGACTGCAATACCAGTGTGGCGAAGCCTTGACTTTAGCAAGGATTTTTTTCTTTATACCTTTGTTTCTAACCAATCCTTCACTGTAGTAATTACCAAAAAGGATGATGAGTACAATGAAGCACCAGTATCCTTTATGAGCATAAACCTCCAAGGATTTGAACTAAACTACCTTGCTATAAACAAACATGCTTACACACTATATAAAGCAGTCAAAAATTTCAGATCCTATATCCTAAAGAATCACACTAAGGTCATAGTACCACATCCAGTGGTCCGATTTCTATTCACTCAACATGATATGGGAGAAAGGAGGGAAAATTGGATGGAAGTTGTTCAAGAATTTTATCTAGACATAAAACCTTCCAAAATAGTCAAAGGAAAAGGATTCTCTAAATTGGTTGTTGAGGCCCAAGATCTGATTAACACATAGGACCCGGATTGGGAAAATGAACTATCATTATGGTGCAACAAATCCTTATACATACCTCCCAGGAAATAATCCTTGTATGTAAACTTTTCTTATCTCCTGCATCATGGAAATTGTCCGGATAACCTAAACCCTAGAGAAAATAGAGCCCTTGAGTTAAAATCTACTCAATATCGCCTCATAGATTCTGTTCTTTTCCACGTAAACTATGATGGAGTACTCCTTGGATGTCTTGAACATAATGATGCATAAAAGGTACTTAAAGAACTCCATGAAGGCCCAATAGGTGGAAATTTTGCAAGAGAAACCACGACTCACACAATATTAAGGGTTGGTTATTATTGGCCCACTTTGTTCAGGGACACTCATGCATATGCCAAGAAATGTAAATATTGTCAAGTGAGTGCTGGTAGGGAAACTAGGCCAGCCATTCCACTCTAGTTGGTGACCATATACAGACCTTTTGAGAAATGGGGAATAAACGTTATAGGATAAATTACTCCCAATTCTTCGAAACAACATAAGTATATCTTGACTGCAAAAAATTATTTCACAAGGTGGAAAGAGGCTATCCCTCTAACACACATCAATGAAAAGGTAGTGATCCATTTTTTAGAACAGTAGCTAATAACAAGGTTTGGAATGCCTTTTGTCCTCATTTTTGACAATGCTGCCTATTTTTTTCCACACGCTTGATAGAATTTTCCCTTAATAAAGGGATCATAATAAGATATTCTACAAACTATTATTCACAAGGGAATGGGGTAGCAGAGTCAACTAATAGAAACCTCGTGCGAATTTTAAAAAATACAATCGTTGAAAAAAAGAGAAATTGGCATAATTTACTTCATAATGCCCTGTGGGCCCATAGAGTGACACCTAAAGAAGCCATAGGAAACTCTCCGTACTTTCTAGTATATGTGAAAGAAGCCATTCTCCCAAACGAGTTGTACCTTCCATATTTACAGCTTGCCCAAGCATCAAGAGGTCATCCCTCATCCACTCTACAACAAAGGATTGATACCCTTCTCATTTTGGATGAAGAAAGGGAAAAGGATAAATTTAAGTTCACCGCTCATCGGCATGTAGTTAAAATACGGTTCGACAAACATAAGGCTAGAGAGAAAAATTTTGAAGTAGGGGACCTAGTCTTGAAGTTGGATAAATCAAACGAGTCTAAAGGAAAGAACTCAAAGTTCCAAAATCTATGGCTCATACCTTTTCAGTTGGTTGAGAAGATCAGGGCACACACATACCAGTTGTAAAATATGAGGGGTGAATCTGACACTCTACAGGTGAATGGCTAGGCCTTAAAACAATACTTCTCCTAAAAAAATGTGTCTTTTGATGTTTTGTTTGAGTTTCTTTTTATTTTGAGAATACTTTTTTATCAAGCTAAGTGTGTGGGTTTAGGGAAGACCAACAACAAACTGTTTTTCTTTTCTTTCTTTTTCTTGTTATTTTCTTTAATTAAGTTGTGTCTTGTGAAGAAGTGGTTGATTTTAATAAATATAGTAAAACAGACTTTGTTTCTAACCTACACTGACATGCAAAACAAGAGACGTTGGGAAAATAAAAACTTTCTCAAATCATTTTTGTCTTTATAAGAATACTAACTATTGAAGAAATGAAATATATGCTTAGTGGCATGTTAAAGATGAAAGGAAAAGATGGTTAGTTGGAAAGGATAACATGTACCACTAGAGAGAGATAGGGAAAGCTCCACCTTAACTGTTCATTTTTCCAATAACAAATATCCTCCTCTCTGGCTCACTCTTGGCATTTTTTCTCGAAGAAAATGATCTATATTAAAGAGAGTGCAAAGTCTGAGGGGTTATGGACTCTCGCTGGTAGTGGAGCAAGGTATGTGATATTGGGGTGACTCCGTTGGGGCCATGGAAGCTTGTTGGAAATGGAGCAACACCATGGCAATGGAATAATAACTAAAACAGGCCTTGTGCCATTGGATTCCTTACCTAACTCTTGTCAAGGAAGGACGTGGATCGCAGTCAAGAGGAACTAAGGTGCAAAAAATGTTCAACCCCATCGGCAGATCCAGATTCACAGAATCAGGAAGTTGTGTACACATTGATAGGAACGATTCTGTTGAAAACAATCAACGAGGTGGTTTCTTTAGAAKTTTTTCACAAGCTAAGCCCAAAGTAAGGAGAAAATATTATGTTTTCGCCTAGAGAATCGCCATTTGTTGAGCACTCAACACAGCCTAAAATAATTTGTGAAATTTCTTTCTTTTGTGTACCACTTTTYATTTATTTTTTTAATCAAATTCCGTGTCATGAAGGAATGGATTTTCTATTTTTGACATCAGCCATATTTTGTTTGGTTTAAAACTATTGACATATTCAATTTTTTCTAAGTAACATTGCATGAAAGGCCCGAAATGTTCACGGTTTAAAACTTTTTCAAATGATAGTCGATCGAGGAATTTTGGTTTATAAGACAATATTTTAACATCGTCGATACGTTTTAGGAATAGATGAAATTTGAGAGGTAAATCACGAATGGGAACAACCACCATTGCCAATCACCGATCGCTGATACATCTTCAACATCGATGGAATTCAAGAAACGAAACTGTGGAAACATTAACTTTAACACTTCACCAATATTCGATCATAGATACATCATCAACATTGGAAACATAGGGAACGGTATCCATGGGCACATGTCTAAAGAAAATCACCGATGTCGAGGAAGCATTTCTTATGAAGAAGTCAAAATAAACTGCCATGTCTTTCTACCGTGTAAATAGTCCATACGAATTAGTCTTTCCCCACATCGTATTTATGTTCTGTGTGTCATAACATTACTTTCAGGTCAGCATTTCCACATCAGCACTGTACGACAGTTTGGGTCAGCATCAAATCTTTCTCCTTAAGGTATCAACGAACAACATATAATAAAAGTGTCGATGTGGATTCACTCATTTACTATCGACATATTGATATGTCACTATACGTTGGGGATTTGCATCGAACCTTCCATATTCTACATCAACAATCGTAGCCACTCTATTCTGTGGTACTATATGAAGACCCTGCTCTTTTCTCGTGATGTCGATCATGCTAGTTTTGAAAATATGAGAAGGATTGATAGTATGATGGGACACTTTCAGTAGAATTAGGATTGAATTTTTCGATTTGATAGGCCAATTAATGTTTCTCGCAACCCACATTACTATCCCATGCGCCGACCAAATAGTAGAAGTTTGAATCTTTCAATGAACTGCGAAATAACCCACTCCTACATCACCATCTTGCATTGAATTTAATCACAAGAATTGTTTGGATTCTGTGATGGATTGTGCAGAATGTATTTTACAACCCCTTAATTTAAGAACTAATTCAACAAGGTAAGTATGATCTCAGTTTAAATTTAGAAGGACATATTGAAATGCGGTATTTTGTGCACAAATCGCTTATTCTGCAGAGTAGAAGAAGGAGCGAGGGAGTGTGTCGAAGAGTTTACAGCCTGATCTCTAAATATGAGTATGAGTAAAACCAGGTTAATCGTGTGCAAGGAAGAGGTATGCATCGTGTGTATCATTTATGCACTTACAATTTCGTCAATAATACTCATAGAGGTTGGCCACTCACTCTGGTTGTTTGCAGAAAAATGCCTCCAAGAAAGCCAACAACTAGGTGCTCACCAAGAATGCCCAAAATGAAAGAACCAGAGGTCGGTGAAGGGTCCACACCAGGCGCCACAAGGGAACTTGATTTTGTGTTGAAGATGGAATAGGTTATTCAAACATCCACCAAGAAGTACTTTACCCAACCTCCATCATTAAATGACACATAGGAAATAACAAGGTCTAAAGAGGTACTCCCACATTGGGGAGACTTGTATAGCAAGATTAGTCAAGAGGATTACTATGAGTTCACACCTCACAACAATTCAGATGTCTGAATATTGGATGATGAAGTGTTCTGAAACATCAGGAGGTCAAATCTGCACAGGGTGGCTAGCTAGACCATAACTCTACCATGCATCGAAACCTTGGGGTGGATTGACCATGCGGGCACACTAAAGTGCAATATCAACAACAAGGAAGGCAAATGTGTTAGTGTTTTCCTTCCATTAGAGGTTCAAAAGTATTACAAAAATAGAGACCCGAAGGAAAGGCTAAACACAGACTTCGTGGTCAAGTTTTATGAGTTTCATGATACCAACTGATTGGTAGCCTCATGGTGGAAAGAGGAAAAAAATTCACAAATAGGAGCACTAGGTACAACACATTTAATATTTCAGAGTCTTACATGTATCTAATGGTGTTTATTTGTTGTCTATACGGATTAAAGGATTTCTCCAAATTTTCAAAGGCGTGGATGCCCTTGGCATACATTGTGGAGATATCCACAAGAAGTTTCAATTGGGGAGAAATTATATCCAAGAAACTAAGTATTAATCTTTGACAGGATCAGAAACCAAAGGAAGGAGAGGTTCTGACCTTCTACATGGCATCCTACTTTCTGGATGTAATTTACGTAAGGAACGTTTTTGCAGGTATGAATTTGAGCTGACATATTTCAAAATTGCTTGTACACGTGTATTTAAACATCTTATGGGAAAATATATACAAGAGATCGTATGCCTTGATATGTCATGAGTTCATATCTAGGGTTTACTTCATCATTTTTAGAAAGTAGCTCCCTCGGCTTTTAGTGGCGAAAAAAAATATGATATATAAGGTAGGCCATTGGTACTTCGAAGAAACTAGAACCTAGATCAGAGTGTTCGAAGCTACTAACACACCCCACCTACTCCATGTTCATGTCATGGATCATCTCATATTGAGAGAGATCTTCTACCAGACTATCTTGGAAGGCTATAACGCCTCCCTGGTCAAAGACAAGAAGAGATATTTCATTCCCTATGATTTCCACATAGGATTTTATATGGTTAGAAACATTATGCAGGAGAAACATGAATGGTTGAACCAACTCAAGTACCGGTTTCACACATGCCTCTTTTGTGAGCACGATCCTAAGGGTTTAGTTCCCCAACATGTGGCGCATGAGTCCTCCTATTATTTGTATGGTCATGATAGTTTTGAAGATGAAATATTCACTGAGGTCACCCAAGATTGGGAGGAAGTAATCCAGAGAAGGGTTAACCAAAATATGACCAAATTCAAAGCGATGACCATGGATGAACATTTTGAGACAATAGAGAATAAATATCAAGAAGCTCTTAGGGTAAGAGACGAAAACAAAGTAGTAGAAGCAGTAGAGGCATGAAGGAGATGGATTTTTTTACTRGAATAAGCCCAAAGAGCTATACAAATGTTAGAAGAAGATCCCCGACTCAACCCTTTGATAGAGCCTTTGAGGATTACCMCAKTCGACACAAGCAAAYRCGGAGAAGAGGTAAATGGMTCATAGACAATTCCACYAGAGGAAAYCRTTGATCAAGAAAACCCCATCCCTATGTCACCACAGGAAGGATCGTYGGTGAATWCTACAAATTAGYGRAGGATAAAAAGAGAATCAAGTGGGATGGGTGTGCCTATTGTCCTCATAGAATTAATTACCATATATGGTGATGARAAAATTTTAGAGGTTTCCCTCATAACTCTAGTACCAATCATAGAAGAGGMAGAACTAGGGGAAACATTTTCCCTAGCTTCCRACACTTTGATCCCAAATCCCTAGGAAGGCAACCATGAGGCTAAGAGCACTCTGGACACTGAATTTATCAACCAATTGGAAACACAACCTCAGAAGGATAGCTCCAATAATGACTTCAGTGTTGGTGAACAACAAGAAGAAACATAACAACCAGAAATCGAAATCTCAATGACTGACCCCCCAACTAACGTCGATCATTTTACTATCTCCCCAGCTAGGACGAAGACTCCACCAACGACTGGGGACCACTAGGAGGCCAAGTCACCATAGCATACAAAAACCTCCCCTGCTAAGGAATTACAAGAACCGGTCATATAACATTTCTATATGGGAGGAAGCTTAGGAAACACTTTGACCTGGGGAGATCAATAGATTCTTGAACTAGTAGATGAAATCGTTGATATATAGGCTATCTCTTATGATAGAGAAAGAAAGGTTCTGATGAGAATAACGACCAATAAAAGGAGGCTCATACTTGATAATACACTTCTCATCACCACAGAGGAGACATTGCTCGACACAGAAAATGTTAAGATGACTAAGCTAATTGGGTAGTGAGGGCCATAATCGATGCCACACTAGACAGATAAAAAAGGGATGAAAAGGAATTAGCCTCCATGAGGAAAGAGTTGGACCATATGTGCCATCAAGCGGATTATTACCAGAATTCAAAACATGCAGTAATACTTCTGAAGAGTGAGTTCTAAGAAATGTATACACATTTCACAAGAAAAATAAATCTCTTCACTGCTTGCAGAGCCGATTTTCAAGAAGATACCCTGATGGGGCTGGAAACCTGTAAATACATGCATAGATGGTATGAAAAGGCACATCCATATTTGGAGTGGATCGACTACATCAATGAAGTATAGAACATATGAGACACAAAAGAGCATTGCATCCGAGTGATGATGGATAACAAGATCTACCGGATCAGGAAGGAAACTGAATACTGTATAAGTATGGTCCAAAAATCTCAGCAAAATATACAGGGTAGATGGAGAGAGTGTGAGAAACGTTGGGAGAAAATTAATTGGGAGATGAAAATCATTGACCTACCATATTTCAGTCCACTGTATGATTTTTCCGATTTGCATGACAAAGTCAAACGACACACAAAACAAGACTTGGCATGGGAAGAAGATATTTCAAGCACAACCTCAAGTCAAGTGAAGAAGTTCATGGAACACTCGATCAAATCTCTCGCAGTCCTACAATGCTTAAGTGTCAAGATAATCAAGTACAAGTAACGAGGAGTAGAGATAAAAGAGGTCTTCTCCACTCTGACAAATCAACACAGGTTTCCAGATGCAAACACATGTGAAGATGTCTTCTTCAAGTGGTCAAATTATGAGAAGAACAATCCATTCCAGTAGAACCATTAGAGAAGCAGAAGAGAACAAATAATATATCATCCAAATAAACTATAAATAATGAATCTAGATATGGGAATAATACATCATTCACCATTCTCATAAATGTAGCTAGTGCCTTACATAAAACAAATGGCATGACCAACCATTGATAAAAAAAACTCCTTGTCTTGAAGGAAATATTCCAAGTGTCTTATTCCTTGATGCATACCTAGTGGTATCCTAAATCTATATCCAACTTAGTGAAATATTGTTTTTGTTTCAATTTATCTAATAGATCATCAATTCTGGGGAGAGTGTGACAATTTTTTAGTGCAATCTTGTTCACTGATCTATAGTCGATACACATTTTCCAAATCCCATCCTTATTTGGTATAATTATGATAGGTGACCCACAAGATGAGGTTCTTGGTCATATTATACCTTACTCCAATAGTTGTTTCAACTACTTCTACACTTCATTTTCTTCCATAATGAACTATCTACATAGCCCAATATTAAATAATGGGGTGTCTGGAAATAACTATATTTTGTTATCCACTTCCCTCTTTGGTGGTATCATTTTAGGATCTTGGAATACTCCTTTGCATGCCTATAGTAACTTCTCAAATTGATGTTTCAACTCTTTATTACACCCCTCCAAGGATTCTTTTACTCTTATCAACACATCCTTAGTCTGATTTTCTCTTAAGAAAAGTAAATCATATTTCTTACTAGAAGTGATCAACTTCTTGTCTTGATTGGAGCTTACCAATGACATCTTCGACTTTCCTTTATGCACATTGAAAATGTAGTACTTCCCACCCTTGATTCCCTGGTACTAGTTCTTTCTCTGCATGAATATCACATCCCTTATTTACATGTCAGGTATTCCAAACACTAATCCACATACGTTAAGGGGTACTATGTCCAATTCCAGTTCCTCAATAAAATTAACACTTATAACAAATTTAATCTTACATTTTTTTGTAACCTTGATCTTTGTATCCTTGTTTATGCATCCCAATAGATATTTTTTAGGATTATTGTGAAACTCCAATCCAAGGTTGTTGACTATATCTATTTCTATTAGATTAGTCTATGAACCACATTAGAGCAAGGAATATATCTTTGTCTTCTTGACTTGGATCTTGATTTGGAAGAATTTGGTCGTCTCCTTCTCTTCATAGTGATGAAGGGTACTTAGATTCACCACCTTCTACACTGATGTGTGGACAATCTTCTCATCCACATCAGAGCTTATTTCAACTTTATTTCTTAAATCCATGGCTAGAATATTATTTTTATTTACATCCTTCTTGTGGTTCTTCAAGTACAACTCTAGATGTATTTTCGAGCACTTTTCCTTAGTGTGCCCATCAAAATTGAAATCGTTACAATGGTTGCTAAGATCCTTGAATTAATGTGAAGTGGCTACCATTTCTTATCCTTTCCCCCTTTCCACTTATTCTTCCCCTCCTTGGAATCTTCCTAGTGCTCTTTCTAATTGGAACTACTTAGCTATTCTTTCATATGGCCTATGTTTTCTAGATATTTTTCCATTACATGTTCCTTGTGATATGAAATTGATATTTAAAGACTTGGCTAAGTTTTAAGAATGTTTTCAATTACCAATTAGGAATTAATGAAATAAGAAGAACTTAATGAGATATTATAACAACCATCATAAGGAAATGCAGATCAGAATATAAGAAAAAAGAACAACAAACCATAACTTCAAATTTGTTAACGGAGTTCAACAAGATTGCCTACGTCTCCGGCCTTTGTCTCAGTGGGTGAGGCTTTCTTATTTCTCTTCAATGCTTAAAAATTACATTAGAAAAGTGTCAAAAGGATTACAACCTAGTCTGGTTGTGTTTTTCTTGACCTCAAGAATCCAACACAACTGGTTGCACTGAAAAAGGTTGAGTGTAGCTCTCGGAATTGGCCTGCAAAGTTCGCTTTTGCAATGGCTTCCCTTCATAAAAATGGCTTCAAGCTTCATAAAATCATCATCATTCTTCCAATATGAACCTCTATAATGTTGCTAAGAACCCATGGTTTATATATATATTGAGTTGGTATCCTCCTCCCATTTTCCTCCCAAAATATGGCCTCAAATCGGGCTTTAGATCCTCCAATAATAGCTAAAATTCTCCAAAATCAGGCTGAAAAATAAAAAAAATCTAATATATGGTTAAAAAAACCCATATTTGGAAAACATCGGGGTAAAACCCCCTTTCTCGAGTCTCCTGGGAATATGGGGAATGCCATATGGCCAAGGGCTCGGCATTGGCTCGTTGTCCTCTGTTCAAGCCCCCAATTCTAGTCACGTGCAGGGCCATGTGGCCTGTGGCTAAACCTATCGCACCCACCTTTTGGGTTGGCTCCTGGTATACAACCCCTGGTCAATCAGGCTATCCCCCGCTGACCGGGGCTTATCTCCAAACTCACGCCATATGAAATTCAAATGGAATTCGGTCGATTTACGATTAAGTTCCAATTTGTAGCCCAGACAATCTGCCAGTGGTTGCGAAGACCTTGTGAAGGTGGAGGTTGAGTGTTCAAATCTCATGGAGGTGGAAAAAATCTTTTACCCAACCAATAATGGCAAAATATGGGGTTCCACGTGGCGCCATATGATTGGGCCACGTCTCACCCTGTGATTGGACCGTTTGATCCAGTCACCAACACAATCAACAATCCAGTCACCTACCACATCACCTGTCATACAACCACGTGTCATTCCACGTCAACATCTGTACTGCCAAGTCACCCACCTAGTGATCTTCCACGTCAACATCCGTACTACCCAGTCACCCTGCCACGTCAACATCCGTACAGCCTAGTCACCCTGTTAGGTCAACATTCGTACAACCACGTGTCATCTGTATAGCCACATGTCATCTGTACTGCAACGTGTCAACCTCTCATTAAGCCATGTCACGTATAGACTACCACATGTAACATCCCTACACTACCACGTGTCAATTCTGTACTGGTCCAACTCATCCCAAAAATGCCAAAGCTAAGTGACACATGTCACCTCCTTGTGCTGCCACATGTCCTATTGATGTCATCCTGACATCATGCTGACATCACCTTCTGTACTATTGACGTCAGCAGTACGAATTGTTGACTTTGACAAATTTGACTTTTTGCTTGTTTGGGAAATCGATCAAAATGCGATAACTTTCGCATACGACGTCCATTTGCGAAAATATTATATGGCTGGAATCAACGTGATGAGACAGACAAAATGGTACTAGTTTTGTTCGATTATGATAACTTTGATCTTTTGTCCCTCCTGGATCCATTTTGGATCATTCCTCCCCACTAAGACCTTTTGGTTCTCCAAAATGGTATTAACGAGTCATAAAGTGCGGGAGAGGCCATCCTACTTATCCTTTGTCTTTAAACTTTGTCCTGTGCACATGTCTCATCATAATCAATTACAAAACAACCATAACAACTGACATCATATTGTTAGTCACTTGTACTATTTCACATCTTACTAAAGCCACTACCATCCATGTTTAAAACATTAGTAGTGATAACATAAAAAATATGATTGCAAATGAGCCAATATGTTTGAACTACTTGCACGACATTAGCTTATCTTCCGTTCTACAACCATTTCTTGTTCATTCTTAATATCAATTGTTTTATTTGGCACAATTATAGGTTTGTTTCTTGCATAAGATTCCTTCCTTAATTGTTCCATTGTTTGAAGAGATTGATTTTCTTTTATATGATGCGCATGTACAACATATTCATTGCCTTCTTTAGTTAAGTGATATTGATTTTGTTCCCTGTAGAAGATTGCTTTGCGATCATACAAATAAGGGTTGGCTAATACCATTCAACATTCATTGTGTGGCACCACATCACACGTTACCTCATCCACAAACTTTGATGAAATTTCAAACGTTAAAGTGCATTGCTTTGTTATGTGCAATTTATGATTGTTGCTTATCCATTTAAGTGAGTAAGGTCTATAATTAATATTAGTGTTTAATCCCAATTGTTTAACCACTTCCTATGAAATAAAGTTGGATTGAGATCCACTATCTATCAATGTATCGATCTTAGTATGTTTCATTATCACCCTTATGTGAAACAACTTACTTTTATAATCATATACATCACCAATTTTACCTGTCAAACCAACTGATGTGATTTTAGTCTCATCACCTAAATCATATCCCAAGGTTGTTGGTCGTGTTGTTGTTGCAACTATTTGCCTGCCTTTCCTTTCTTTGAACCACTTTGGTCTCTTCTCTTGGTGAAATTTCCAGCAATGGTCATCATCGTGCCCTTCTTTCTTGCAATGCTTGCAAGAGAGCTTCTCTTCCTTTCTTGTCGTTGAATTTGTTTTCTTTCTATTTCCCTTCCTTTTGTCCTCTTTCCTTGAAGATGATTCCCATGATACACCAACTCATGTTTTCCCTACTTCAATATATGTTGCTTGAGCATAAACCTAATCAATATTAGTAGGTCCAAACATAAATACAGTGTTATCGATATGTGCAGGCAAACCTCCTATATACTTCATAAGGTTTCTTGGGTATGTGATGGAATATTTAACATTAATTCCATCTTACGAAATTTATCTGTGTATTCTTGCACCGTTTGTCCCTCTCTTAGTTTAAGACTTTTTCATTCAATTAAATCCTTCTCTTTATAACCTAAAGTATAAAATTGTTGTCTAAGTGAAAAAACAAAATCTTTCCATGATGGAAATACATTACCAACTTGTTGCATGCCATTTTGTATCTTGCTCTGCCACCAGATGAGTGTTTTGCCTAAAGACGAAGTGATGCCAACTTTATTTGAGTTGCATCATCTTTGATTTGTTGCACACTGCAATAAAGTCCCATCTATCTAACCCATTTATCAAGCCTCTCAACATTGACTTCACCATCATGCATGGGCAATTAAAATTTCACATCAAGCTTTAGTAAAGGCATATCATGTTTATGTTTATGGGAATGTTTTCTTATGGTGGATTTGGAACTAGTACTTGAAGAAGAAGAAGATAATGGAGAAGAAGGAGGTGAAGGAGGAGGTTTAGGAGGATCCTCTCCTTCTTCACCTTTGTATTGTTTGGAACATTCGCCTTGGAAAGGCCTCTTTTGTTCCAAGTAATCCTCATATAAGACCTTTACCATCTCAGACATGGAAAATAAAGTCTTTTGCAACTCTATCTCGTTCTGAGAGATGCCTTCTTTCTATGCCATCTCCTCACTTTGAGAAGTCCTATTTCTCGATCCAATCTTAGGATCCCCTTCTATAAGCTTTCCTTCACCATGAATCAACTTTTTCCTGGTAATCATGCAAACTCAAACAACCAACTATCAACCTGCTCTGATACCACTTGATTCGAAATTGATTTTTAAAAACTTGGCTAAGTTTTAAGCATATGTTCAATTACCAATTAGGAATTAGTGAAAGAAGAATAAATTAATGAGATATTATAGAATCCATCATAAGGAAATTTATATCATAATATAATCACAAATAGCAACAAACCATAATAGAAAAGTTGTTAACGAAGTTATACACGATTGCCTATGTCTCAAGGCCTTTATCTCAGTGGGTGAGGCTTTCTTATTTATCTTCAATGCTTCAAAAGTACAACAAAAAAGTGTCAAAAGGATTACAAACTAGTCTGGTTGTTTTCTTCTTGATCTAAAGAATCCAACAAAACTGATGACACTGAAAAAAGTTGAGCGTAGCTCACGGAATTGGCCTAAAACGTTCGCTTCCTCAATGGCTTCCCTGCATAAAAATGGCTTCAAGCTTCATAAAATCATCATCATTATTCCAATATGAACCTCTCTAATGCTGATAAGAACCCATGGTTTGTATATATATTGATTTGGTATCCTCCTCCCATCTTCCTCCCAAAATATGGCCCCAAATCGGGCTCTAGATCCTCCAATAATGGATAAAATCCTCCAAAATCAGGCTGAAAATAAACAAAATATAATGTATTGTTAAAAAAACCCATATTTGGAAAAAATCAAAGTGCATCCCCCTTTCTCTGGGCTCTTGGGAATATGGGGAATTCCATATGGCCAAGGGCTAGGTATTGGCTCCTTTTTCTCCGTTCAAGCCCCCCATTCTAGTCGCAAGCAGTGCCATGTGGCCTGTGGTTAAACGTCTCGCACCCACCTTCTGGACTGGTTGTTGGTATACATCCCCTGTTCAGGCAGGCTAGCCCACGTTGATTGGGGAATATACCCAAACTCACACCATATGAAATTCAAATGGAATCCAGTCGATTTACGGTTAAGTTCCAATGTGTAGCCCACATGGTCCGCCGATGGTTGCGAAGACCTTGTGTAGGTGGAGGTCGGGTGTTCAAATCTCATGGAGGTAGAAAAAATATTTTACCCAGCCAAGATTGGAAAAAATTGGGATGCCACTGGGCACCCTCTGATTGGGCCACGTGTCACCCTATAATTGGACCATATGATCCAGTCACCAACACAATCGATAATCCAGACACCTACCATGTCACCTATCGTACAACCATGTGTCGTGCCACGTTAGCATGCGTACTTCCAAGTCACCTTCCCAATCAACTGCCACATCAACATCTATATGACCCAGTCACCCTAACATGTCAACATTCGTACAACCTAGTCAGCCTACCACATCATCATCCGTACATCTACATGTCCTCTGTACTGCCACATGTCATCCTTTCATTGGGCCATGTCACATAGAGACTGCCACGTGCCAATTCTGTACTAGTCCAAATCAGCCCAAAAATGCTAAAACTGAGTGACATGTGTCACCTCCTCATGCTTCCACGTGTCCTTCTAACATCACCTGTCGTACTGCTGACATCAGCAGTACAACCTGTTGACTTTGACTAGTTTGAATTTTTGTTTGTTTGGGAAATCAATCAGAACGCGATAACGCTCGCATACCATGTCCATTTGCGAAAAAAATTATATGGCCAAAATCAGTGTGATGAACCGAATGCAATGATGCTAGTTTCATTCGATTCTGAGAAGTTTTATTTTTTGGCCTTCCTGGATCCATTTTTGATCACCTTGTCCATTTTCCTTGGCTTGAAAAGAATCAATTTATTTAGTAGATATTTGAGTATACCCCGGGATACTTGATGAGTAGATTTTGTTTCTTGGGAGAGATACCCTACATGATTGCTATGTTTCTTAACTTAGTGGTGTACTCATGTACACTATATCCTTGATTTTTCCTCAAGAAGTCCCACCAGATCCATTGGTCCTATACATACCATATAGGGTAGAATTGGGACTTGATGATATTTTTAAAGTCATCTGACTTAGTTACTGATAGATCACCCTCCATCCTAAGTGTTTTCATATGGATTTCCCACTAGGTTAAGGCATGGCCCTCTAACTTCAATTTGGAAAATGATATATTTTTTTCTTCATTATATGGTGAAAACTAAAATTAATTTCTACTTGTTACAACCAATGATTTAGTTTCTATGCATCAATCTCATCTTGGTATGAATTTATGTCCAATTTTTCTTCCATCTTGAATAAATAATGTGAAGGGTTTATGGTATTGAAACTTACTACTCTTTTTCAGGTTCTTTGCGTGACTCCCTTTTTAGGTCTTCATTATCTGCCAATTTCCTATGTAATCTCATCTCTGAGTTTGAGCCTCCAACTTCTATGAATGGTTCAATATTTCTTGCTACAACCACCATGAAGAGGGACATATAGGGAGATATGTCAACAACTTGATATTATAACTTTGCAAATATCTCCTTTGCTGGATCTCAAGGGTTGTTATGAATAAACACATCTKCCATTTCTATGGTTCTACTACTTTMTTCTTAAATGGATTCCTGGATCCCTTCAAATTTCCATAAATTCCACAAGAAAACCTTCTATAATACCAATATGACCTGTAAAATACCATGGATATTCCACTAGAAAGTTATTCACAACATATATAATAAAATATATAAACATTTATTGTGAAGGTCAATTTCCTTTAGATCCTATATATTTAGTTGTTGTTTTTGTGCATAAAATGTATCAAATAGTTGAAATGAAAAAAATAGATAACATAAATAAATACTCACACACCATCCAAAAATAAACACAATATATAACCTCAAAAACCCAATACAGAAGAAAACACGACTAGAGGTGAGGTTTCTCTGCTCTCTTTTTTCCAAATTCAAGTACAAAGAAAGAGACACTATCTATGAAGTTGCCTTTGAAATTGTGGCTTATATGGCTACTAAATAATATTTCCGCATTTGTTATGCTCTCAAAATACCACTCCTAGGTGCTTTTCTGAACTATGGAACAAATACAATGCCAAACAATGGAGCCCCTTCTCCTCCTAGAAGCAAGATATTTAACATCACCCAATATCCATCTAATGTTAGGGTTTTGACTTCCTCAGCCCTGAATTGTTACTAGGTATTGGACATTCCATAATATACTTTAAAATCCATATGTAGCTATCCCAATATGCATTTGAGATGGATTTTTACATGGAATCCACTTATACCATGGTGGTAAACACCATAGGTCAACTTGCGTGAGGAATTAATTTTGCATACGAGCTCCGGTGGATGTGTTTTTCACATTATTGGAAATGTATCAATATGTGGAATAATGTAAATGGGTCTCAGCTAAAGATGAGAAATATTTGACCCCAAAAATTCTATTTGATGCCTCAAAATGGCTCTGGAAGGTTTCAAACCCCAATTTTCCAAACTGGGACCTTCCATTAAAATGACCATGCAAGTTGATTCCTCCAATTTTTTCCACTTTTAAAGTATTGATATATATGGAAAATAATACAATGATCCAATGTAGATCCTATATATTCAAAATTAGCTCAAGTATACATTTTTTCCAAAATGGCACACTATTCCCAATATAAAAAAATGACACCTCATGCCCAAACATCGAAGAATGGAATCTCATAACCTCAATACAATGGAACTCAATGGTCACTCATTGACCACCACCATATCCACTATAATGGGCATACCAGAGTCAATATTTCTCCTCTTACTCAAAGTGGAAACTCAAGTCTTCTTGTGTCTTGGTGTGGTTTTCCTTTTTGGATAATGGACAAAGAAACGACATTCTTATAATTTTTTTCCCATGATAAATTAACACACTTACAAATTGATACTGTATAATTCAATCTAAGAAAAATCACTACATATGATACTGTAAGTCACAAGGTCATTTCCTTCCTTTGTGAGACTAATCTCTATGAAATTACTCACCGTAGAAATATCGAAAAAGTGACCCTAATCTCTTTGATATGCTTCCCTATAGAAATTACAAGAATCAAAGCATGAAATTTAATAAAAAATGACTAAAATAAATTTCATTCATGCTACATAAAAAAAATCATCAATGAATGATCTCACTATGAATAAGTCAGGTAACGTTGAATATTGTCCAGCAAGCAGAGCACTCGATGATACAAGATGATCCAAGCCAAGATGTATTGTACCTTTGAATACATTATCCACATTGAATGATGGAAGGGGGGATGCATGAGGGTGAATTGGTGAAACCACGATGGATGAAATGGTGGGAGATGTAACAGGGTGAGCTAATGGTTGGCATATGGGTGCATCGTATTGAAATTACTAACACAACTAAGAGGGGAGGGGGGTGAATAAGTTTTTATTATGCTTAAACAATTTTAAGTCTATTAATACATTCTTACTCTTTCTTCAAGTGATCATCAACATTATACAACATATGGACAATAAAGGTAATGAGCATCAATCACACATAAGGTATACACAGAGAAATATTTTCACGAGGAAACCCATAAAGGGAGAAAACCTCTTCTTCTTCAAAATGATAGAAAGTATTTTAAGTTCTATACATCATCTATAATTGAGCACCAACTCAATGTGAGGCTGCTACCTCTGTTTTACAAGATGCAACTTGTTTGAGAGCACCGACTCTCTTGTTTCTCTAGCACCCACTAGAAGGAAGCACCAACTCCCCTAATGTTCTAGCACCAAATGGATGGAAGAACCAACTTCTAGTTACACAGGCTCCAACCTGTATAACAAGGAACACTTGTTCTCCCTTGCACCACCCTGCCACCCTGGTTTCTCTGGCTGCAACCAGATGGAAGCTACAAATCCCTGTGTTCAAGCTCCCACTTGAACCTCTGAGGACAACAGTCCTCCCTAGCACCTCCCAACCACCCTGGAATATAAATGAATAAATAAACAACCAACTACACAGATAAATCGATTCTTACAACTTCTTCTCTGTTCTGTAAATCTGGTCTTCTTCTAACTTTTCTACAATTCTTCTCTTTCTTTGTCTGTTCTGCAATTCTTCTCTTCTTCAACTTGTTCTGTCATTCTACTCTGTTTCAAGTCTTTTCCTCATCTGTTACTCTTCTCTGAGTTTATATCACACTGCACACATTTTCAGTCTCACACTGAGCATATTTTCAGTCTCACACTGTGCATTCTGTGATTTTCCCTTTCTTACAGTTTAATTCATTTTTTGTCCAGAACAACCAACCATGCACAGTCTATTTCTTTTTATTTTATGCACCAAACCCACAACAGTTACACTTTGAATATTCTGAGACAAAAGAAAAACCGTCTAAGCAACTGAAACGCCAATCGATCAGGAATCATGAATCAGTTTTTCTAACTGATTTGTAACTGATGAATTAACTGTGGGAGAGAACAATATCCCTCTGATCATATTCAAGTCTATCTGCACTGTTGGATGAAATTTATTAATCTTTCCTTTAAATCGAGTTTCGGAATTTCGGAATTCCTGTGGCCAAGTGTCTCGACACTTCTTGTCGTGATCTCTGAAACTCTGATACAGAGCTTTTCTACGCTAGCTCCTTCCTCTATATGACCATGGCCATGTCCAAGCGTTTATGCATAAAGTGCTTTTCATGAATTCACATTTTGTGAATCTGGAGATGACGCATCTCGACTCTCCAAGTCGCGATCCCCGAAACCTCGAAACGTAGCTTATCTGAACTGACTCCTTCCCTTCCTGTGACCATTCGCGATGACCATAGGCTGTGCCAAAAGGCACTTCATATATCGCGAGTTTATAAACTTCATCAAGTCTGATCGACGGTTGAGATCTCAATAGATACGACGGTCCAGATCTTATCGCTATCTTGCACCTCGCGAGTTTCCACACCATGCTCCATTGACTCCAAGTCAGCGACTTGTCCTATGACTCGATAGTCCAAATATGATCTTAATTGAATGGCTCAGATCATATCACAATTTCGCATATCACGATTTCGGTGTTCTTGTGGTTATGTTTCTTGCCTCTCCAAGTTGCGATTTGTGAAACTCCGAAAAGGAGTCAGATCAACAGTCCAGATCACATCTTGATATGACAGCTGTAATTAAATCGTGATTTCGCACATCGCAATTTCGGTGGTTATGTTTCTTGCCTCTCCAAGTCGCAATTCGCAAAACTTCAAAAATGTGTGGGATCAATGGTCCATGATCTCGATGAATCTACGGTCCAGATCTCATCGTGAATTCACATCTCATGATTCCTTTGATGGAGGTTCTTTTCACTCCAAGTTGCGATAGGCAAAACTCCAAAATGCATCTTAGATCAACAGTCCACGATCTCGATGAATCTACGGTCCAGATTTCATCGTGAATTCACATCTCACAATTCCTTCGATGGAGGTTCTTGTCACTCCAAGTCCCAATAGGTGAAACTCTGAAATGGATCTTAGATCAACGGTCCACGTCTTTTGGTGTATTGACGGTCAGGATCTTTTTGTGATTTCGCAAGTCTTCATTGTGTCTGCATCGGGATTTTGAGATTTTGTGAACTTGCTTCACTTTGCACTTTTAAAGATCGTGCAGATTCTTCTGGATCCTACGATGGTCGATCCTCGCGCTCAGATCTAACGCCTGAGATCTATCCTCCATATCTGCACGCTCTTCTTTTCTACATTGAGATCTGACAGTCATCGGGAATTTTGAATTGTTGATCCAACGATCACTGTTGCTGCTCCTCCCCCATTATCACTGCGCTGCTGATCATGCTCATCTTTGCCATCGCTATTATTGCCAACAATCCTCTGCACTATCTCTTCTGAGCTTATTCGAATCTTCTCTGCAATGTATTCTCATAATGCCCATCTATTACATACTTTTTGTACTCATGCCATCTTCATTGTTGTACTTGCCATCAATGAAAATAATTCGTTGTCTTTTAAATATTTGCCAACAATCTCCCCCTTTGGAATTGATGGCAACACAAGCACCCATATGCATTCGGACTCTCCTCCCAGACTCTTTTCTCCCCCTTTGATATCAATGTCAAAAAAGAAACATGCTCCCCCTCAGCTGTTGCAAAAACATACTCCCCCTATCAACTATGAGTATCTTGGAAATACACCAGATATTCAATAAGTACTCCCCCTAACTAGGTGAACAGATTAGACACAAGAAATTATAAGCCCCAAATTTTGACAAAGATATCCAAAAGGGGTTGTTGTTAATGGTTTTGTAAATATATCTACAATCTGTTCTGTAGAAGGTATATAATTCAGTTCAACAATTTTGTTTGTAACTTGTTCTCTAAGAAAATGGTACTTTATTGGAATATGCTTAGTCTTGGAATGAAGAACAGGATTCTTGGAGACACTAATGGCACTGGTGTTATCACAATGAATTGGAATGGGATCAGTGTAAGTTACCTTCAAATCTGCAAGAGTTTGTATCATCCATAAAATTTGTGTGCAGCAAGTAGCAGCAGCAATGTATTCTGCCTCTGTAGTTGATAATGAAATGGATCCTTGCTTTTTACTAAGCCATGCAACTAATGAGTCACCCAGAAAGAATGCTCATCCACTGGTGCTTTTTCTCTCATCAACACAGTTTGCCCATTCTACATCTTAATAAGCAGTTAACTGAAAATTCTGATTTCTGGGATACCACAGACCATAAGTCATTGTTCCCTTCAAGTATTTGAGTATCCTTTTTACAGCTACCAAATAACTTTGTTTAGGAGCAGACTGGTAACGACCTACCATTCCAACATCTTGCATTATATAAGGATGGGATATTGTGATGTACAGAAGACTGCCCATCATAGAGTGATATGTACTCGCAACCAACCACCATAGTTGTTCTAACTGGAGAGGAATATTCCATCTGAAATTTCTTCAACATCTCTTTCAAATATTTTTCTTGAGAAATAAATATTCCTACAGAACTTTGTTTTACTTGTAAGCCAAGAAAATATGACAGTTCTCCTATCATGGAAATTTCAAATTCTGTTTTCATAGAGTTATCAAACCACTGGACAGATGATTCATTAGTACAACCAAAAATAATATCATCTACATAAACCAAAACAACTAGTAAATTATCACCTTCGGACTTAATGTAAAGGTTACTGTCAACAGTACCTTTCTTGAACCCTTTTTCTTGTAAAAATTTGTCCAGTCTCTAATACCAAGCTCATGGTGCTTGTTTTAGTCCATATAAGGCCTTCTTCATCTTACAAACATAATTAGGATTATCTGTGAATGAGAATCCTCCAGGTTTCTCCATATATACTTCTTCCTCTAGATCTCCATTAAGAAATGTTGACTTAACATCCATCTGATAAACTTTAAAGTTTTTATGACATGAATAAGCAAGAAACATTCTGATGGCTTCCAATCTTTCCACTGGTGCAAAAGTTTTATCAAAGTCCTGACCTTCAACTTGTGCATATCCTTTACAGACCAATCTGTCTTTATTTCTAACAACTTTCCCTTTTTCATTCATTTTATTCTTGAACACCCATTTGGAACCTATTACATTCTTATTTTCAGGTCTAGGGACAAGCTCTCAAGTATTGTTCTTTTCAATTTGATCAAGCTCTTCATTCATTTCTCTAATCCAATCATCATCCTGGCTAGCTTACTCAAAATTTTTAGTTTCAGTCATAGATAAAAAGGCAACATGAGATTGTTCTGAGTCTTTATTCAATTTCCTTCTTGTCTGAACTCCTTTATTTATATCCCCAATTATCTGATTTTCAGGATGATTCTTTCTAATAATTCTGAGAGGTGAATTTGCTTCTTTCTGCTAATTTGTGTCAGTGTGAGTATTCGTATCTTCATCTGATTCAAATTCTTACTTTTCTTATCCTTGGACCTGTTCATCTTCATCTTCAACTATATCTTTTGTTCTTAGTTCAACACTGCTTACATTTCTGACTGGGATTTCTTCATCAACTTTTATATCTATACAATCAACTAGTTTATGCAGTCTCTTATTGTAGCATCTGTACCCTTTACTATTTGTAGCATAACCCAAAAAGATACCGTCATCATCCCGGTCATCATATTTGCCAATATTTTCATCATTGTTCTTGATATAACATTTACTCCCAAAAACTTTAAAATGCTTGATTGAAGCGGGTCTTCCAAACCATAGTTCATAAGGAGTCTTATCACTGTGTGGCTTGAGATGAGCTTTGTTAAGGATATGAACAGCTGTATGAATTGCTTCCACCAAATAAGTATGAGGTATGTTCCTTTCATTCATCATTGATCTTGCCATTTGTTGTAGTGATCTATTTTGCCTCTCAACAACTCCATTTTGCTATGGAGTCCTTAGAATTGTGTACTCTTTTTTGATCCCATGTTTATCATAGAACTCTTTGAAGTTCCATGAGCTAAACTCTCCTCCTCTATCAGACCTTACTGCCTTTAAAATTTTTCCTTTTTGATTCTCAGTCAGATCCTTAAACACTTTGAATTTTTCAAATGCTTCAGATTTTTCCTTCAAAAAAGCAACCCATGTTAGTCTAGAATAATCATCAATAATCAACATAAAATAGTTTTCTTTTCCTGTACCTTCTTTTCTTGATGGTCCACATAAATCCATATGTACTAACTGGAGAGGTTTTTATGTTGAGGAAAAGTTTTTAGATTTGAACTGAGTGTGAGTAAGCTTTCCTATCTAGTAGGATTTACACACAGAGTTGTATGGATTTGATATATTTGGAAGATCCTTTACTGCCCCATTGTTTCTGAGCTTTATTATATGATCAAAATTTAGGTGTCCAAGTCTCCTATGCCACAGCCAATTCTCATCATACTTGCTTAAGTGACATTCTTCTTTTTCTTCTTTTAACACATAGACATTATTTTCTGTTCTTATCCCTTTTGCAATCAGTTGTCCTAAACTCAAAGCCCTTATTTTACAGTCTTTAGAAGTAAAAACAACTTCACATCCTTTGTCACAAACTTGACTGACACTTAGTAGATTATGTTTCAGACCATCTACAAACAACACATCTTGAGCTTTTCCTTTGCCATTACTCGGGCTTACCATTCCTTTACCTTTTATTTTTCCGTGCATCATTTCCAAAAGTTACATTCCCTAATTTGTTTTCACTTAAAGTTAGAAACTTACTTTTGTCTCCAGTTGTATGTTTGGAACATCCACTGTCAATATACTAGGGATTCTTTTGTTTTTGGGCTGATAATACTAGTTCACACTTGTCATCTGCTTTCTTCTTCCAAACCTTGACATTTTCAGCAGTGGGGATCAAGTCTGGATTGTATTTCCTTAAGGGACAGTCTGCAACTTTATGTCCATAATTATGACAGATGTAACATTCTGGTTCACTGAATAATAAATCATAATGACTGTTATGCTCATAATTGTTGTTGTGTTTCACCTATGTCCTTCTCCTAGTCATCACATGATTTATAGTCTGTGATTGTTTGTTGCTTGGTTGTCTCAATCTTTGTTGTGGAAGATAGTTATTCATTGAATATCTTTATTGTTCATATCTAAATCTTAAAGAACAGTTTATAGATTTATGACCAAAATTAGAGCAGAAAAAACAATAACCATAGAAAAAATATTTTTACCTTGAAAAAATCTATCTTCTTTGAGGAGGTCGATTTCTTTCATGCCGATAATCTTCCTGGTCTACAAATTCGGTTCTGGTGCTTTTTCTTTCATTTCTTCTTGGTGGCTGATTTTCCTTCTTTGTTTCTGCAGAGTGACTGTTGTCAATGTTTGAGGATTTGACAAACTTGATATATTTTGTATTACTTGCATGATCACTACTTTATCCTTCTTCATATCCCAATCCATCTTTCAATTTTGAATTTCTTTGTTGATTTAGAATGGAGGTTAATCCTTCTGAGGCTTTAATACTTGGCAGATTTTGGTGATACAATCCTTTAAACTTCTCCATTTATTTTATGGTTTTTACTATCTCTTCTTCTANTCTAAGGCTTCACACCTGACTTTCTTCTCTAACAATTGTTGTTTCAGTATGTCTTCTATTTTCTTTGCCTCTTCTAATTCCACTTTCAGCAGAGCAAAGTCTTCATCGGGTTTTTTACTGTCTTTCTCGAACTGTGTCAACAATTGTTTTTGCTTTCTGTTCTTAATTTTGAGTCTATCAATTTCTTCCAGTGAACTGATCAGTTCTCCTTCCATATCAACCACAACTTCTTCATCATTATGATCACTTCCTGTGATTTTATTATCATAATCCTCTTTGGCCATAAGCATGAAGTCATTTACCTTATCTTCACAGGAAGAGTCACTGTTGGTGTCTTCTGAGGAATTGTCATTATTTGCAACCAAGCTTTTCTTCTTACTATATTTCTTGAATTGGTACTTCTTTTCATCATCAGATTTCTGGTCCTTTTTCTGATGAGGACACTTAGATGCAAATTGACCTATCTTACCACAATTAAAGCATTTGAAGGGAAACTTGCCTTGATATTTTCCTGATCCTTTCTTTAACATTCTCACAAATTTTGCCTCAATATCATCTAATTCTGAATCAATATTCTTGTCTTCTTTAAATGATGCTTCTCTAGTAATGGATTTATCTTTGCTAATTCTCATTTCATATGCAGTTAAAGTTCCTAGAAGTTGATCAATGGACAGATTTTTGAGATCATTTAATTCTTCTATTGCAGAGACTTTTGGATTAAATTTATCAGGCAGAGATCTTAAAATCTTCTGAACTAAGACTGAGTCGTCAAACTTCTCACCAAGACCCTTCATGGCATTCACAAGTTCTTCAACTCTTAAAAAATACTTGCTAACTGTTTCATCTTCATTCATCTTTAGTTGTTCAAATTTCAATCTATATGTTTGAAGTTTGGCATCTTTTACTTTCTCATTTCCTTCATAATTGCTAATAAGTTTATCCCACATTGTTTTGGCAGTTTCAAGATGCATCACCTTTACAAACTCAGCTTCAAAAAGTCCATTCAAGATAGAATTCATTCCCTTAGCATTAAAACTAAACTCTAACTTATCGTCCTTGGAGGATAGCACAACAGGCTTTGTATATCTAGTCTCTACTACATCCTAAACATCAGCACCCAAGGCCATTAAGTATGTTTTCATTCTAATCTTCCAGAAGGCAAAATTTGTTTCATCAAATAGAGGGGTCTTAGAGGCTGAAGTCCCTTCATGACATGTCATGTTTAAGCTTACATATCTACCTTTGAATAAAAGGAACCTGCTCTGATACCAATTGTTGAAATTACTAAGACAACTAAGAGGGGGGGGTGAATCAGTTGTTATTATGCTTAAAGAATTTTAAGTCTATTAATACATTCTGAATCTTTCTTCAAGTGATCATCAACATTATACAGCATATGGACAATAAAAGTAATGAGCATCAGTCACACATAAGGTATACACAGAGACAGATTTTCACGAGGAAACCCATAAAGGGAGAAAACCTCTTCTTCTTCGAAATGATAGGCAGTCTTTTAAGTTATGTACATCATCTATAATTGAGCATGAACTCAATGTGAGGCTGCTACCTCTGTTTTACAAGATGCAACTTGTTTGAGAGCACCGACTCTCTTGTTTCTCTAGAACCCACTAGAAGGAAGCACCAACTACCCTAATGTTCCAGCACCAACTGGATGGAAGCACCAACTTTCAGTTACACAGGCTCCAACCTGTATAACAGAGAACACTTGTTCTCCCTTGCACCACCCTGCCACCCTGGTTTCTCTGGCTGCAACCAGATGGAAGCTACAACTCCCTGTGTTCAAGCTCCCACTTGAACCTTTAAGGAAAACAGTCCTCCCTAACACCTCCCAACCACCCTGGAATATAAATGAATAAATAAACAACCAACTACACAGATAAATCGATTCTTACCACTTCTTCTCTATTCTGTAAATCTGGTCTTCTTCTAACTGTTCTAGAATTATTCTCTTCCTTTGTTTGTTCTGCAATTCTGATCTACTTCGACTTGTTCTGTCATTCTTCTCTGTTTCAAGTATTTTGCTCATATATTACTCTTCTCTGAGTTTTATATCACACTGCACACATTTTCAGTCTCACACTGCGCATCTTGTGATTTTCCCTTTCTTACAGTTTAATTCATTTTTCATCCAGAACAACCAACCACGCACAGTTTGTTTTTTTTCATTTTATGCACCACACCCACAACAGTTACACTTCGAATCTTCTGAGACAAAAGAAAAACCGTCTAAGCAACTGAAATGCCAACCGATCAAGAATCATGAATCAATTTTGCTAACTAATTTGTAACTGATGAATTAACTGTGAGAGAGAACAGTAGCCCTCCGATCAAATTCAAGTTTATCTGCACCGTTGGATGAACTTTATTAATCTTTCCTTTAAATCAGGTTTCGACATTTCGGCATTCCTATGGCCAAGTGTATCGACACTTCATGTCATAATCTCCGAAACTCCGATACAGAGATTTTCTGCGCTAGCTCCTTCCTCTATATGACCATGTCCATGTCCAAGCATTTATGCATAAATTGCTTTTCGCGAATTCGCATTTCGTGAATCTGGAGACGAGGCATCTCGACTCTCCAAATCGCGATCCCTGAAACCCCGAAACGGAGATTATCTGAACCGAATCCTTCCCTTCTCGTGACCACCAGTGATGACCATAGGCTGTGACAAAAGGCACTTCATATTTCACGAGTTTATAAACTTGATGGAGTCTGATCGATGGTTGAGATCTCAATAAATCCGACGGTACAGATCTTATCGTGATCTCGCATCTCACAAGTTTCCACACCATGCTCCGTTGACTCCAAGTCAGCGACTTGTCTTATGATTCGACGATCCAAATCTAATCTTAATTCAATGGCTCAGATCATATCGCAATTTTTCATATCGCGATTTCGGCGTTCTTGTGGTTATGTTTCTTGCCTCTCCAAGTTGTGATTCACGAAACTCTGAAAAGGAGTTGAATCAGTGGTCCAGATCACATCTTGATCTGATGGCTGCAATTAAATCACGATTTTGCATATCGGGATTTCGGTGGTTATGTTTCTTTCCTCTCCAAGTCGCGATTCATGAAACTCCAAAAAGGCGTGGGATCAACGGTCCACGAGCTCGATGAATCTATGGTCCAGATCTCATCGTGAATTCACATCTCGCGATTCCTTCGATGGAGGTTCTTTTCACTCCAAGTTGCGATAGGCGAAACTCCGAAATGGAGCTTAGATCAACGGTCCACGATCTCGATGAATCTACGGTCTAGATCTCATCGTGAATTCGCATCTCGCAATTCCTTTGATGGAGGTTTTTGTCACTCCAAGTCGCGATAAGAGAAACTCCAAAATGGAGCTTAGATCAATGGTCCCCGTCTTTTGGTGTATTGACGGTCAAGATATTTTCGTGATTTCGCAAGTCTTCATTGTGTCTGCATCGGTATTTCGAGATTTCGCGAACTCGCTTCACTTTTCACTTTTAAAGATCATGCAGATTCTCCTGGACCCTACGATGGTTGATCCTCGTGCTCGGATATAACGCCCAAGATATATCCTCCATATCTACGTTCTCTTCTTGTCTACATTGAGATCTGACAGTCATCGAAAATTTTGAATTGTTGATCCAACGATCACTGTTGCTGCTCCTCTCCCATTATCATTGCGCTGTTGATCATGCTGATCTTTGCCATCGCTATTCTTGCCAACAATCCTCTGCACTATCTCTTCTGAGCTTATTCGAATCTTCTCTGCAGCGTCTTCTCATAATGCCCATCTATTACATACTTTTTGTACTCATGCCATCTTCATTGTTGTACTTGCCATCAATGACAAGCATTCGTTGTCTGTTAAATATTTTCCAACACATCCACTATGGGTGGATGGGATGGAAAAGGTAGTGGGGGTGGGAAACGATAAACCCCCACATGTTGTGCTATTGTGCTATGGTGGTAGTACCTTGTGGGGGTAAAATGGTATCCCAAGAGCTAGGGAAAGGTGGCTAAGGACTAAACTTTCCCTGTAGTTTGGGAAAAGTGAAGTGTCGAATGAAAATAGTGATGAATGGTAAGATATTTGTAGGGTGACCCTTAAAACTATGAACCAACATACATACACATTTGTAATAATTTGATTAGTAAAAAAACATGAGAGTCAACCATAACAAGATAAAAAATTTCACATTAAAACAAGATTTAATTCAATGCGTGATACTTAGGAAGGCGGTGATGTGTCCATCCTATCTAGACATGGTTTTATCATTCTTTAAAACTACAACTTGTAGAAACATAACATAATTATATTTGATTTCTCATAAAAAATATATAGAAGCACAACTATCTCCCTACACATGTACACCATGCATTTCTAAGACCCTTCTACAAAAAATTAGTGTATGAAAAATTTCCACCAAATTTTAGAAATGTGTGAAACAAGATAACTAGAAGGGTAGATTCCTCAAAATAAGACAAGTTGAATTGATATTTTCACATAAATTTGATTATGGCCAAGTTGAATTGATATTTATTGGAATTGTTTGGTTAAAGAGTAATCAAATGGGTCACAATACTCTCCAAAGTGTAATGCAGCATGATGTACACTTTGATATCAATTATATGGATTTCTTCCATATCCACTTCGATCATCATTATAATTGTATATTGTTATCATCATCAAATGATGGTTCCTTTTATATTTTGTTTTAAGGTTTTTTTGTGATAAATTCTTTATGTTGGGTATTGCATTGTATAACATGAAATTCCTTTGACTTAGATGCTACATACTTGGTTAAAGGTACTTGAAATCCTAAAGCACAATAAAAATAGTATCAGATCATTGAGAATTCTAGAGAATAAGTAGAAAACTATGGTGAATTTATCAAAGGTCATGTTAGACATAGTAGAACACAATTCTTTAGAGAAAGGATTTTTTTGTGGTATCCCCAAGCAAGATACTTGCGAAATAGTTTGTGTGCAACATTGCATCTTTATCTCCGATCCAAAAAAATATAAAATGTTGAAGCTATTGGGATTGATTGTGTGGTAGTGCTAAGATCCTCTAAACCACCGAAAATAAAATTTTCTAAGGATGAGGAAAACGTTGTATGGGATTTGAGAAATAATAATTACATTAAGATACTCAAGGCTAACAAGGGGAATGCTACTATCATAGTTGAAGAAGTAGATTACCATAACAAATTGATGGAGCACCTCACATGTCCAAGTTATAGAGTAATAAATAAAGACCATGGGAAAAAACTAATGTGTGTAGTGTCCACAAACTTAATGGATTTATTAGAACTTAGGAAATTGAAATGTTTCTATAAATCCCATGTTACTATGGAAAAGTATATATTGGTCAAATTGGATAGTCACTATAAGTGTCTTTAAAAGAATATGCAATAGATAAATTTAGATATTGACCCTCTAGATAAACTCTCACAATATTAAATGAATACCATAATTATACCCCACAATATAACTATTGCAAGAAAGTGGAATCACATATTTGACTAACAAATATCAGGTTAGCATTCATTCTGCAACACATTCACATTAAAACTAAAATCATCTAGAACATGGACTCAAAATGTATGGTAATTTTTTTCAGGAATGATAATTTTAATTCATGAATCGCTTGTTCCACCATACCTACATGTGTGGTACACCAAACAAGATGATCAATGAAGGAAAMTAACACTAATGCATCTACACATGTTGGGTTTTCTATCTGAGCATAACAACTGCAAACATCATATAATTAGATATAGAAAAAAAACACAATATATATATATATATATATAATCATGAAAAACATAGAAATGATCAAGATACTAATATCCTCTATGAAAATATCATTTCTAGTGGCCTCCATCAAMCCATAACAAGTCTACCCACAACTCGAGCATTTGTAAGCGTGACATGAACTCCAATGGGAATGCCTAGTCTAACCATTTTCCCTCTCCTGAATGGAATCTGCTACAAGGAATAAAGGCCCAACCCCTTGCCCAACATCACCTAAAGCTCTATCCTAGTGGGATAATTATATGAATGTGTTGTAATATACCAGGATACGATTCAAGGTTGATATGGATCTTTGGGTTTGGTTTATGTTTTATGCTATGGGAGGATGTTGGGAGAGGGGTTCAGGCCTCTCCCTAGCAGGACGAGGACCTAGAATGAATAACAACTATAATTTTGTGTATCATGTGTTGAGCCAGGACCCATCCCTTGGAATTCACCAATGTCATAGTTGTTGACATGGTTACCTAAATAAAAATATGCCCATAATTTTCTAAGGAAATACAGAGGCACCTCCCTATTATTGTAGGGTGTTCTCTCAAATACCATAAACCACCTATCCATTGAATTGTATAAAAATGGTTGGTAGGTGTACCATTCCATACAAATGTGTCCCTTTGTGACTAGTGGCTATAATCTAGTTCGTATGTCAATAAACAATGTCATCAGTTATTGTTTTGAATTTTTGAGGTCTCTAACTTGGTTTTTCCTAGACCTATCCTATAATATTCA
>JASDQU010102842.1:0-21532 GCA_032191745.1 Picea mariana
TTTGGTAGCTTTATCATGAATGTACCCCTTGTAAGTAAGAGATATTGTGCAAACAAACATATAAAGTATGTTGAAGCACCTTTATGGGGATTTACACATTATTCGAGTCAGATTCCATATATTTTGAGTTGGGTTTCTCCCTTGAGTTATTTCGGGTGACTACATGTTCTACATATTTGGAGGAGACCCCTTTTCATGGGAAGATGCCATGTGACAGGGTTGATATGGTCCAATTGGGGCTAAATAAAGAACAAATTCCTACTTAAAAACGAATGCATAACAAGTGGACCTATTAAATGGAGAAAGAGGCTTAAGTCAAATTTGGACATATAAGTTAATGGAAGACCAAATGGAGCATAATATTCACTCAAGGAGAGGTGTATTAGGGTCAAATATCTCTCTAAGAGGAGCACTAGGATTAAGTACCCCCAAGAAAATGCCTAGGGAGGTGTGCCTTATAGAGGATAACACTTTTTATAGATTAAAATAATATTTTCCTCTCTTCCAACCCTAAAAGGATGAAACCCTAATTTACGATGTAGGAAACCTATAAATATAGGACGATTTCATTTCATAGAGGCATGGTTGGAAGAATTGAACTTCCCTTCCAAGCTTGGTTGAATATCTTTTGGATGTTTGGAAGGAGGGGTCCCATATGAGGTTTTTCAATCTCTCAATTATTTTCAAAGATGATGAGGGCTTTTGCAAGAATTACCATGGATTTTTTTACTAAAATAATATTTGTATAAGGGAAATTTTGTCGCACACAAATAAATTAGGGTAGCCATTTTAAAYCCTCCCCAATATTTGAGTTTAACCTCGAATCATTGAAGGATTTTCCATTGTCATTTTCTATATAGAAATACAAACACAAAAGAGAAAAGTGATGTACATTGGATGAAGCTTAGAGTAGGTCGTGTGGAAAAGAAAGAGGGTACAAGAGGAACACCCTTGCTTGGGTTATGTTACATGGTGATAGAAGCACTTGTATGATAAAAGGAGGTAACTTGTTGAGGAGCATTATACTTCAAAGGTGAAAAGATAAAAATTTTGCTTGATTTATTATGAATGTACCCCTTCTAAGTGGGAGATCTTGTGCAAGCAGACATTTAAAGCATGTTGAAGCACCTTTATGGGGATTTACATATTATTCGAGGCATATTCCATATATTTTGAGGCATGTTTCACCGTTGAGATATTTGGGGCAACGAGATGTTATACATATTTGGAGGAAACCCCTTTTCATGGGAAGATTCTATCTGGCAGGGTTGATATTGTCCGCTTGGGGGTAAATAAAGAAAAAATTCCTACTAAAAAATGAACACATAACAAGTGGACATATTSAATGGAGAAGGAGGATGAAGCCAAATTTTTACATACAAGTTAATGGAATACCAAATGGATCATAATATTCACTCAAGAATAGCTGCATTAGGGTTATATAGCTCTCTAAGAGGAGCATTAGGATTGAGTACGAMCTAATATACCTAAGAAAAGGCCCAGGGAGGTGTGTCTTATAGATGAGAACACATTGGATTAAAATAGTATTTTCCTCTCTTTAAACCCGAAAAGGATGAAACCCTAATTTACGATTGAGGAAACCTATAAATATAGGATGATTTCATTTGCTAGAGGCATGGTTGGAAGATTTGAAGTTCTCTTCCAACCTTAGTTGAATATCTTTTGGATGATTGGAAGAATGAGGGGTTCAATGTGAGGTTTTTCCATATCTCTATTCTTTTCATAGATGGTGAGGGTTTTTGCAAGGATTAACATGGATTTTCTACTAAAACAATATTTGGATTTAAGGGAAATTTTGTCCCACAAGAATAAATTATGGTAGGCATTCTAAACCCTTCCCAATTATTTATTTTAACCTTGAATCATTGAAGGAATTTATATTCTCATTTTTTTTTTAGGTAAGACCATTTTGGCCCTCTTCATGTTGTTGTGAAATCATATTTGAGGACATGACATATTATTGGTCATTCATTCAATTAAATGGTTGTCCTACTTTTTCTACTTAATTTAGGGTTCCATGTTATGGTTGTTATTTTTTCTTAATCATTGCAAAGTATTCTTGGCATTAATTTCATGGTTGTGTTGCGGAATTTTGTATACGATCTTGCAGTTTTTCTTGCATAATTTGAAAATACAATTTGGACTAATTATGGTGCATGATTGAATGACTTAATTACATCTTCTCTACAATATTCAAATTGGATTTGTTGCTGAAGAAAAATTCGAGTTCCCAAGATATTTTAGACTTGCCACAATGATTTGATGAGGGCATTTCTTTGAAGATATTGTTCTTGTTTTGAGACTCCATGAAGGAATGAAACCATTGTTATATGATATCTCAAATGGCAAGTTGTTTGTAGAGGTGAGGAAATCTAGTAGAATTTGAGGGCATTTGAAGACTCACCTAATGATTATGTTGATGCGGGAAGAGATATGATGTCCATATGTTTCTAAATTTCATATCACTTTTCGTATTCAAGATTATAAAGTGAATAAATATGGAACCAATCCAAGAGTTTGATGCCAAATTATTATCTAGATTATATTTATTAGGCATTGAAAGATGTAAAATCATAGCTATAATCCTTGGTTTAATTGATGTATATTGTAGATATGAATGTGGTTGTGGCCAAGAAATGTAATATGCGAATGATATTTTCTGATTTTTAATAAATAAAATGTGATACTAGCTATTGTGGGACATGGACAAAGACGGAGGGTCAATTATCCATAAGAAAGGGGAGTGTATAAGAGGGGTCCAAGGAGGAAATTATTTATGGGTATTAATTGAAACCCACATTCCTGAATTTAATTATCATTGTGTATAAAACTTCTAAGTTTCTATTTGAGTGTATGAGATCCCAATCATTGAATACCTGTAAGAGGGTGTGTGTATAAAGTTACATCCTATAGTTATTGGGATCATAGGGTTTATTACAATAAGTTTGGGGATGAGTGTGAGTGAAGAAAAAATAACAAGAAAAGAGAGGAAAATCTGTATGTCTGGGGAGGTTAGTTTTAGAGAACCAAGTTTTTGCATGAACAACAAGAAGATAACAAAAAGATGAGATATGGAGTTGGAACAACAACCAAGTTGTGAGGCCTAAAGAGTGAACTCCTCTATGAGTTGAATTGTAACAAGAGGTGATTGTTGTTGTTTTACTAGTAGTTTTCCCAGCAATGAGTTCCATTGAGTTCCCAATTGTGATATTCTGTATTACATATGCTAGAGAGACCATGATAAAAAAATGGGACACTTGATGGATTGAGAGTAGTGAAAGAGTACATACCTTGGGTTGGGAAGGTCAAGAGGAAGAGAACTAGTGGAAATCAGGATAGGTGTAGGAGAATTCAAATGTGTTATGGGATTATCCAAGTTGTGAGTGGACAGTGAGAGACACCCTCTTGTGTGGATTCCTAGGCCTAGCTCGAGGTAACTTGATGTTGAGAAAATGAAACARTAATTCTATGGTTGGGTGGAATGTCCATCCCAAGCAATCATTTGCACACTTGTTTTAAAAAATAAGTGTTTTCATAATGAATTTGAGTTATATTACGAGTTTCATTGTTGTGTTCACTCCATGTTTTGGATTGATTTTGCTACTTATASCTAGATCGGGTTTTAAGGAAGAACAATAGGATTCATGCACCACCACAACATCCCCCTACACATGGAGGCATAGTACAAAATCATGGTAGAAATGATTCCACCTCTCTGGACTCTTTCCAGCATGGTTAATTCGGCCCTCCTGTCAGTTTTTACTCCATGCATGGGGATTTTTACATTAAGTCATGGGTTCATTACTCTGACCACTCTCGCAATTTTAGAGAATTTTCAGGGAGTAATGGCATTGTTCGACGCCATGACTCCCCACTCAAGACTCCATTGGATAGACTATTTAAACTCTCCTCTTAGCATGAATATGCATAAGTCTTGGTGTCGCTCTCATCTTACCTCTCATCTAAAGCATCTCTTCCTCACATCTGCGTTGTGTGATTACCTATCTGTTCATGTTTATTTTCCTACCTCTGTTGTTCTTTCCTCCACCATGCCATGCAGGGGAAAGGGATAGAGGGGACACAATTGAAGAGGTGGTGTCGTTGAGTGCACTACCCATGCCACAGTCACCCCTCTAGCTGATGCTTATGAAGCTGACACCCCTCCACATATTCGAGACGAGCTCGACCTCACTGAGGTCGACACCCATGTCCTCTGTAGGTTCATTGACCATGCTGCAGTTGATGTTGATATTTGGAAGTGGATTCCAAACCCTAGATCTTACATAGAACATGTCAGACTCTACTCCAAAACCATGGAATTATACTAGATACTTAAAATAATCATGGGGAAAGTTCTTGTTGAACTCAATGAGGAACATGCAAAGATATTTATCAAAATGGAGCTTCTAAATATGGACAAGAAAATTGACAGACTCCTGAGCATGAATGAGGATTGTGCTTACCCAATTCATAGCTTGGGTGTTGGCTCACACATTGCAGAGCCCCCTCTTGGGGCTCCTCCAGTTCCAATTCACTATAATTCATGATTTTGATTATGTATTTTTGTCTCTAAAGTCAAGTGAGGTGCACGGAGACAACCCCACCAACTTATAGTCATATATAGAATATTAGGTTTAATATGCAGAGACTGGAAAACAATGTTTATGGAAAAGTTTCTCTAGTTTTATTTTTTTCTCTCAAATCCTGTCATGATAAACTGAATTTGCTATTTAACGTCTCGTCAGGTTTCCCAAGTGGTGGAATATGCATTTCCATGTATAACCTCTTCGTTTTCATGCAATAGAAATTATGAGACTCGATAATTAATAGAAAAAGGAGAATGAGTGTGCTACTTCTTGGGTAAATTAATTTCTTATGAGAAAAATCAAATTCTAAACAATTAATTATCAATCCAGGGTGTGTATGTTGATTTCAAAGTTATGATGCAAAGTCTATGCAAGCTACCATTTTCCTTCTAGCATTGGTTATCTAATATATATTGCAATAATGGAAATCAAGGCACTCTTAAAAACATGGAGTGCAATCCACACAACAGATAGAAAAGAATAACACACTTTGGGAAAGTAAATCACACCACACAACAAGCGTTGACCAGTGAAGAAATCTACTCTCTTTTATTACTAAGAAACCATCATCATCATCATCATCATCATCATAATTATTATCACACACACACACACACATTAACCTATTATAAAAATATATTTCAAACTTATAGGCTCAAGTCCATGGATCATAAATATATTAATTTTCAAACTTTACAGTCAGTAGTGACAATATATATAATATTGGTTACTCGACATAAATACCCCAAAACTAGTAAAATTTAACAAAACATTTAATTAGTAGTATCCACTAAAGGAATTTTGCGGAAACAAATGTTACTTACCTAAATGGTCTTCAAAATTGTACTAAAGGAAATATATACTACACATATGGGTAGTCCATGAACCTCCAAATTTCCACATTTCAATTTGCATGTTTAAACAAATCACATAACTAAGACCATCATAAACACATAACAATAAAAATAATATCCCACAACACAGAAATAGATCCAAATGCATACATATAAAATGTCTTTATCATTCTAACTAAACCTAATAAATACTAAGAAATGAAGATCACTAAGATAAGTAAAAATATAATTTCTAACCTTCTAAGGCCAAAATATAGGTTGTTACATATACTAACCCCTAGAACACCACTATGATCTAAAACAGACTAATCCCTCCTTGCATGTCTTATCATGTATCTTCCCATTTTAACCTATATAACAATAAATATAACTTTCCATAAAATTATGGAAGGAAAACGTAAAATCAAAATGTGGATTACAATGAACCAAGAATAACCAAAAAAGAAACCTTTCTCATTCCAAGAAGTAAAATAAAAAATTCTAGAGACGTATGACATAAATTTATATCACAAAGCTCCTTCCTATCCAATGAAGTGTTTATGACATTTCAAGTCTAGGTGAAAATTTTTGCATTCCTTGCCAAGCCATGATATGCCTTGCCTTTCCTTGAGTTTCCATGCCATGTCATGCCTTACCTTGCCAAGCCATTCCATGCCTTTCCGTGCCATGTCATTGCATGCATTTCCTTGTCATGCCATGCCATGCCACGACATGCCTTTCCTCAGCATGCCATGCCATGCCTTGCCTTTCCTTTCCATGCCTTTCCTTTCCATTTCATGTCTTGCCTTGTTGTTCCATGCCTTGCCATATCATGCCATGCTATGCCTTTCCTTCCAATGAAATTCCATGCCATGCCCTGCCATAACATTTCATTGCATTCCTTTCCTTTCCATGCCATGCATTTCCATTCTATTACATGGCATGCCTTCCCTTTCTATGACATGCCATGCCATGTGGCACAGACCCTCCTCCTCACTTCTCTCCTCGGGGCTTCTGGACCTCCCGGTCTAACATCATTCAATCACTTGAGTAGGATTGACTCTTTGGCTCCCTACTGGAACCCAATTTAATTTACACAAGTCCCTCTCTCTCCACCGTGCAGGTTTTATCAAACTTGTGGGATACTACTAAGCCCTTGTTCTTCTTCACTTGACTGTGAGTTATAACCTTGGGCTAGTCCTCTCCGCAACCTTGCACTTCAAAACATTTCAAATGTCTCATTCGCCTCTTTCTTCCGGAGTACCTTTCCTCTGAAATACAAAGATCTCCTCCACATGTCCTTTTGGATCCAATGGTTGAGATTCACTCCACTCTTTGTGACTTTGCGAGGATTTCCCATTTGCTTCCTTGCAAATCTTCTGAAGTTCCTTCTTACTAACTCTCATATCTTTCGATACCTGTATCTTGACGATAAACATTCAGGATCCACCCCGAATTTTGGAGCTTCAGCAACCTTGCGCTCCCATCAACTGAAAACCATCGAAGAATGATTCCTCCAGACTTCAATATCTCTTGCCACATGTCTCTCCATAGATGATGGATGGTATCGCTTGGCTTCGGGACTATGATGAGTCCTTACTCATGTGGAAACTTAGCACTTTTTCCATAGTCTGAGACTTAGACTGCTCTCAGCCGCGTGCACTCCTTGCAGAGACTCTGTGCGAGAGGTCGAGCATCCCCAAGGAGAGAAGGGAGGTGGTTTTCATCACCATGCCCTTCCATGCCATGCATTTCCTTCTCATGTAATGTTGTTCCTTTCCTTTCCATGTCATGTCATGCCATGCATTTCCTTGTCATGTAATGTCGTGCCTTTCCTTTCCATGCCATGCCATGCCTTGTATTTCCTTTCCTTGCTATGGCATGCTATTCCATGAGGTTTCCATGCCTTGCCAAGCCATTCCATGGCACGCCATTGCAATTCCATTACATTACCATGTAATTGCCTTGCCTTTCCATCTCATTTTCATGTCATGCCATGCCATTTCCATGCCATTTCTATGAATTTCCAATCCATTCCATTGCCATGCCTTTCCAAGCCAACAAAGAATATTAACTAAGTTCAAACAAGTACATGGGAAATCCCAAATACCACAAATCAACAAGGAAACTATAGCTATTATAAAAAATTTGATTAACATGTTTAACTTCCGGAATATGACAAGTTACAATAGGAAAAATATAACAACCCTTAAAACAATTAATCATGCAATGAAAGGGGGATATAAATTCAATCCTAAACTAGGGTTTAAATTAAAAAAAATGCTTGTTGAAAGGGAATATGGAACACAACAACCCTAGAATATTCAAGACATCAAGCCGCGAAGGGATACAAATTGTGATAGAAATGTAATAAATGTGTCAAGGTGTATTCTAAGGGTGAAATATGACAATTAAACCCTAGCCTCCAAGCTAACAAGGGTGTAAATCAAGGGTTAGTCCTAATCTAACCATGAAATTGAGGGTTTCAAGACAAGCTTAATTCAAGAAAAATAGAAGATAACATGCAACATCACCACTTTTATAAAACAATTATTTAATACATTCAATAAATAAGCATCAACAACTTAGAAATAGCACTTACTAGGTAAATAAATGATCATCCATGAATTCCTAACCATAAAATTATGCACAAAACTCAAAACATGGATTTAAGGTATCTTCATAGTTTTGAAACTTTGATTATCATAATTAATAGGATTTACATAGAAAGATATGTCACTAAATAGGTTTATGTTCCATCCTTATGGTGTAGTCTCATTATACTATTGATCCATAATTTCTTTTGTATTTCATGGAAATTAACATAACTTCAAGGTCTTATTGATCCATGTCTTACATTTCCATGCTATGCCTTTCCATGCCATGCCTTTCCTTGCCATGCCATACCATGCCTTGCCATGACATGCCTTGTCTTTCTATACAATGCCTTGCCTTTCCTTTCCATCTAATGTCATGGAATGCCTTTCCTTTCCATGTCATGCCATGCCATGCCATACCTTTCCATGTCTTTCCTTTCAATGCCTTTCCATTCTATGCCATGCCTTGCATTTATTTTCCTTTGCATTCCTTTCCATGCAATCTCATTCCTTGCCATGCCATGCTATGGATTGCATTTCCAAGACTTGGCTCGCCTTTCCACGCCATGCCTTACCTTTCCATGCCTTGGATTTCCTTTATTTCCATGCCATGCCTTTCCTCACCATGTCATGCCTTTTTGTGCCTTCCCATCCCATGCCTTGCATTGCCTTGCCTTCCCATGCCATGTCATTCCTTTTCATGCCATTCCTTGCCTTTGCATACCTTGACATGCCATGTCTTTCATTTCCTTACCTTACCATGCCATGCATTTCCTTTCCTTGTAATGTCATTCCATGTCATGCCTTTCCTTCCCTTTCCTGCCATGCCATGTCATTCCATATGCTTCATTTGCATGCCTTTCCATGCCATGCCTTTGAATTTTCTGCCCTGCCATGCCATGCATTTCCTTTTCTTACCATGTCATGCCATGCCATGCCTTTCATTTCCATGTATTTCCATTCGATGCATTACCTTTCCTTTCCATTCCATTCCATGCCTTTCCTTTGCATACCTTGTCATACCATGGCTTGCATTTCCTTGCCTTTCCATGCCATGCCATGCATTTTTTTTCCTTGCCTTGTCATGCCATGCCGTGCCTTTCCTTTTCATGCTTGGACATACCATGCCTTGCATTGCCTTTCCTTCCGATGTTATGCATTGACTTGTATTTCCATGCCATCTCATGCCATGCCTTGCCTTTCCATGTCATCCCATGCCATGACTTTCCTTTCCATGCCATACCATGCCTTTGCATAACATACCTTGCCTTCCATGCCTTTCCATTCCATTCCATGCCTTGAATTTCCATGCCATGCCATGACATGCCTTGCCTTTCCATACCATGCCTTTTCTTGCCTTCAATTTCCTTTCCTTTCCATACCATGTATTTCCATGCCATGTAATGCCTTTCATTTCGATGGCATGAAAAGGAAAGGCATGGCTTGGAAAGGAAATGCATGGAATGTAACCTCGAGGCCTTATTTATCCATTCCATTCCATGCCTTGACGTGTCATGTCATGTCATGGCATGCCTTTACTTTCCATGCCATGTCATACAATTCCATGCAATGTGTTTTCTTTCCATGGCATACCTTAACATTCCATGCCATGCCATGTTATGCCTTGGATTACCATGCCTTTCCTTTCCATTACATGTCTTTCCTTGCCCTACCATTTCTTTCCTTGCCTTGCCATGTCATTCCATTCCATGCCTTTCCTTGTGTTTCTTTTCCATGCTATGACATTCCATGCCATGACTTGTCATTCCATGCCATGCATTTCCTTTCCATGCCATGCCATGCCATGCGTTTCCTTACCATGCCATGCGTTTCCTTACCATGCCATGCCTTCCATTTCATTTCCATGCCTTGCCTTGCCATGCCATGCCTTGCATTTCATTTCCTTTTATGCCTTGCCATGCCTTGCCTTTCCATTCCTTACCTTGCCTTGTCATGCCATGCATTAAATTGTATTTCCATGCCACACCTTGCCTTGGCTAACCACAACTCATCTAAAAGGTACTTTCATTATGATATTCATACAGCTAATTGTTTGTAAAAATAAAGTTATTTTCAGCATTCAAGATAATTTCTTATCATGTTAATTTAATAAAAAATACATGCAATTCATGTATCATACCTTTTTCCTTGCCTAAAAAAATAATTCTTGTACTAAATGAACAAGTTTAATACGTAAAAATTACAATCAAAGGATTCATTAAGCATGTAATTCTACAACTTGTTATCCCATCTATCTTAGATAAAAATACTTGTATGAGAACTTCAATGTCATAGCGTAAGCTCTCTTTATTCATATATCTAAGGTATCTTCATAGTTTTGAAACATGGATTATCAGAATTAATAGGATTTACCTGGACCTTTCCTTTGCTTTCCATGTCTAGCTTTGCTTAGCCTTGGCGTTTCTTTCCTTGGATTCCCTTGTCTTTCCTTGATTTTCCTTGCCTTTCTTTGCCTTGATTTGTCTTTCCTTGCACTTCCTTGCCTTTCCTTGCATTCCATACCAACATGTCCCTGAATGGCTTGAGGAGGTGAGTTGAAAATCGTGATAAAAATCAAACTGGGACTCGAATGGATGAACATTCAGTTGCATTGGATCTGGACCACCTAGTCTTAGCTAGTGGGGCCCCTCCAATGTTATTGTGTTGACTATAACAAAAAAAAATTAGAGGACCTTCGACACTAGGGTTTTTCTCAATGAGGCATAGTGCAATTTATAAACAAGAGGTCGATTTCAAGAACATTGTGGAAGATGATTGTGGGTAGAATGGTTGTCTGGGACTTGGACAAATAGACTTGCAGGAGCTTAGTAAACTACATTATGCTGCTTGGTTTGGATTTTATGCCCCTGTACAAAATTGGTGACATGTCCTTGAATGACTTGAGGAGGTGATTTGAAACTCGCGATAAAACTCAAACCATGACTCGGATGGAAAAAAAGTTGGTTCCATTGGATTCAGAGCAATAGGCTTCATCTAATGGGACCCCTTCAATGTTATTTCATTGAGCAGAAATCTGCTTGTTAGAGGATCTTCAACAATAGGGTTTTACTCAATGAGGTATAGTGCAATTTCTGAAGAAGAGGTCAATTTTTAAAAAGACTATGTCGAATGATTGTGGGTAGTGCGGTCACATGGTCCTTGGTCAAAGAGACTTGTGAGAGCTTACAAAATTTTGTTATGATGCTCATTTTGGATTTTATACCCCTGAACCAGATTGGTGACATGTCCATGAATGGCTTGAGAAGGTGAGTTGCAACTCACGATAAAACAAAAACCAGGACTTGGATGGATGAACCATAGGTTGCATTGGATCCAGAGAACTATATTTTAGCTATTGGGGGGATTATCATGTCATTATGTTGACCATAAAATTGTTTGTTAGAGGATCTTCGACACTAGGGTTTTACTCAATGAGACATAGTACAATTTCTAAACAAGAGGTCAATTTTCAAGAAAACTATGTAGGGCGATTATGGGTATCTTGTTAATGTGGGCCTTGGACAAAACATACTTGCATGAGCTTACAAAACTTAATTATGCATCTCAGTTTGGATGTTACACCCCTAGACCAAATTGGTGACATTTCCTTGAATTGCTTGAGGAAGCAAGTTGCAACTCGTGATAAAAATCAAACTAGGACTCGGATGGATGAAAATTATGTTGAATTCTATCTAGAGAATTGAGTTTCATCTATTGAAGCCCATCCAGCGTCATTCCGTTGATCAAAAAACTATTTTTTAGAGGAGCTTTGACGCTAGAGATTGACTAAATCAGGCATAGTGCAATTTTTGAACAAGAGGTCAATTTTCAAGAACACTGTGTCGAGCGATTGTGGTTAGGATGTGGGACTTGGACAAATAGAATTGTTGGATCCTATGAAACTGTGTTATGCTTCTTGGTTTCGATTTTATTCCCTTGGACCAAATTGTTGACATGTCCATAAATGTCTTGAGGAGGCGAGTTGCAACTCATGATAAAAATCAAACTAGGACTTGTATGGATGAAGTGTCGGTTGCAATGGATTAAGAGCATCATGTTTCAAATAGTGAGTCCCATATTCTATCATTCTGTTGACTAAAAAACCATTTCTTGGAGGATCTTTGGAGCTAATTCTTTTCTCAGTGAGTATTACATATGTTTGACAATTTAACACCTTGTTAGGCTAGACATGGAAAGACATGGCATGGCATGGAAAGGAAAGGTATGGAAAGGCATGGCATGGAATGGTAAGGCATGCAAAGGCATGGCATGTAATGGTAAGTCATGGAATGGAAAGGGATGGCATGGCATGGCAAGGAAGGAAAGGCAATTCATGTCATGGAAACTGAAGGAAATGTAAGGAAAGGAAAGGGATGGAATGGAAAGGCAAGTCAAGGCATGGCATGACAAGTGAAGGAAATGCAAGGCATGGCATGGAAAGGAATGGCTTGGCATGGAATGCCATGGAAATTGAAGGCAAGGAAAGGCATGGAAAGTGAAGGAAAGGTAGTGCATGACATGGAAAGTGAAATTAATGCAAGGAAAGGAAAGGAATGACATGGAAAGGCAAGGCAAGGCATGGAATGACAAGTGAAGGAAATTCAAGGCATGGCATGGAAAGTCATGGCATGGAAAGGAAAGGAAAGGCATGGCATGACAAGTGAAGGGAATTCAAGGCATGACATGGAAAGGCATGGCTTAGCATGGCATGGCATGCCATGGAAATTTAAGGCAAGGAAAGGCATGCAAAGTGAAGGCAAGGAAATGCATGACATGGAAGGTGAAGGAAATGAAAGGAAATGAAAGGTATGGCATGGCATGGAAAGGAAAGGAAAGGAATGGCATGCCAAGTAAAGGAAATGAAAGGTATGACATGGAAAGACAAGGAAAGGCATGACATCATAAGTAAAGGAAATGCATGGCATGTCATGGAAATTTAAGGCAAGGAAAGGCATGAAAAGTGAAGGCAAGGAAATGCATGACATGGAAATTGAAGGAAATGCAAGGAAAGGTAAGGTATGTCATGGAATGGAAAGACATGGTATGGCATGGCATGGAATGTGAAGGCATGGAATAGCATGGAATGGAAATGAAAGACATGGAATGGCATGGAATGGAAAGTAAAGGAAAGGCAAGGAATGCCATGGCATGGAAATAGATGGCAAGTGAATACAAGGAAAGACATGGCATGGAATGGCAAGGCATGGTATGGAAAGGAAAGGCATGCAATGGAATGTCATGGAAAGATGTGGCATGGCAAGGAAACACATGTAAATGCAAGGAATATCATGGAAATGGAATGGAAAGTAAAGGCATCGCATGAAATRGAATGGAAAGTTAAGGAATGACATGGTAAGTGAAGGAAAGGAAAGGCATGGCATGGAAAATGAAGGAAATGCAAGGCAAGGCAAGTGAAGAAAATGCAAGGAAATACATGGAAAGTGAAGGCGATGTAAGGAAAGGCAAGGGAAGGCATGGCATGGAATGTCAAGGCRTGTCATTGAAGGTGAAGGAATGGAATGGAAAGGAAAGCCATGGAATGGCATGGAAAGGAAAGACATGGCATGGAAATTAAAGGCATGGCATGGCATGGAATGCCATGGAAAGGAAAGGAATAACATCACAAGGAAAGACATGGAAAGTGAAGGTAAGAAATGGCATGGAATGGCATGGAAAGTGAAGGAAAGGAAATGAATGGCATGGCATGGAAAGGAAAGGCATTGAAAGGGATTGCATGGCATGGCATGGAAAGCCAAGGCATCGAAATGAAAGGAATGCCATGGAAAGAAAAGTAATGGTAGTGAAAGTGAAGGAAACGTAAGGCGTGGCATGGCATGGCATAGCATGGAAAGTGAAGGAAAGGAAAGGGATGGTATGGCATGGAAAGTGAAGGAAAGGTAAGGCATGACATGGCGTGGCATGGAAAGTGAAGGAAAGGAAAGGCATGACATATCAAGTGAAGATAATACAAGGAAATGCAAGGCAAGGCATGGCAAGGCAAAGCATGCCATGAGAAGGAAAGGCATGGCATGACATGGCAAGGAAAGAAATTTCATGTTAAGGCAAGTCATGGAAAGGCATGGCATGGAAAGTGAAGGAAAGGCAAGGAAAGGAAAGGCATGTCATGGCATGGCATGGAAAGGAATAGCATGGTAATGCATGGCATGAAAAGGTAAGGAATGACACGTAAAGTGAATGAAATACAAGGAATGGCATGGCATGGCATGGAATGTCCTAGCAAGTGAAGGAAAGGAAAGACGTGGCATGGAATGTCATAGCAAGTGAAGGAAAGGAAAGACATGGAATGGCATGGAAAGTGAAGGAAATGAAAGGTATGGCATGGAAAGTGAAGGAAATATGAGCCAAGTAAAGACATGGAAATTCAAGGAATTCCATGGGAAGGAAAGTCATGGCATGACAAGTGAAACAAATGGAAGGTATGGCATGGAAAGGAAAGGAATGGAATGACATGGCATGGAAAGTGAAGAAAATACAAGGCATGGAAGAACATGGTATTTCAAGTGAAGGAAAGAAAAGGAATGGCAAGGGAAGTGAAGGCAATGAAAGGAAAGGCAAGGCATGGCATGAAAAGTGAAGTCAAGGCAAGGCATAGGATGGAAAAGTAAGGCATGAAATGGAAATTCAAGGCATGAAATTGCATGGAATGGAAAGGTAAGGAATGGCATGGAAAGGAAAGGAAATTCAAGGCATGGAAAGGCATGCCATGACAAGGAAAGACGAGGCATGGAAATACATGAATACTATAACAACCATAAAATGAAGCCAAATTTTCAATAATTCACAAATCTGAAATATTTGTTCAATTATTCCTTTTATATACCTATGGTGATTCAAGCAGACCATCAATATCACTTATAATATTGATGGTCTCCATTAAATTCTTGTTCTCATAGTAAGACAAGAAGTAGCGTACCTTTGATGAGTTCTTACTTGGTATTGTTTGTAGTTGGAGGTTTGTACCAACAACCAAGTTTCTAAAGTGGTATACGACTTCACCTAGTCTATACTTTTGAAACACATAACCACCTTTCTTCGGTATTCTTTCATCTTGTGTTAGATATTGTCCTTTAATAACCATTGACCCAATCATAAATTAAATTCTTTCGGACTCTATTAATGATCTCATAAGGGTCTTCTTTCCCTCTAAGAAACATGCCAACCAATAATCAATGCCCCATTCATTATATCTTGGGGAAACCACTATGTATATGTTTCCTCCAAAAAATTGACTGCCAACATGTGAGTCCACTGAATGACCAAAGCATAAAACATTAATGCTAGTTATTCAACAAACCTGGCAGTATGAGATCTGCGACATGATGATAATCTACTGAAATACTTGATTGGTCCTCCTCCAACTAGGATAATTCCATAGTTACATGTTGACCAATGGGGAATGATACATGATACCATCTATCAACCCAGTCTATTGATTCACAATCATCTCATTTATTACTACTACATGGATGAGAGAAGCAAGAGAGTTTTCTCGTCCATATTTCACCTATTGCAACATCTGATGTTCTAATTCAATGGAATCCACAAGTGGCCTAGATTGTTTTTCATTTATACATCTATGATCGATCTACATCGACCACCTCCCAAAAATATATATGTACATGTCATTTCCTGTTTGATTGGTCTTCATGAGTTCTTGTTCCCTCTCCCATTATTGAAGAACACCATTCAACAATGGATTTCACATCTCGAATGAGGGAAGTAGTGAAATTCATTTATTACCTACATAATGATATTTTTATGCATGCACCTTCTCCATCATCGTCCCCTTTCCCATGCCTAGACTCAAACTAATTCCAAATGTGTGGTACCTTGATTTTGTGTGCAACATACACAACCATTGAAATACACAAGAATTTTTGAACTGGCCTGCGCAACCATATGACCAAATCCAATCTTGATCCATCTGCATGTTCTTCTCCTTAAGGTGATTGTAGACAAACTGAAATAAATGTTGTACATATGCTAATTCATGGCACTGATCATCGCTTATGTATAAGTGATACTCCTTCAATATAACTTTGTTTTATTTGTTATTATACGGACCATGCATGTATGTGATGTGGACCATTTTGTTGACCTGCTCTAAGTGATAATATTGGCTTTGAATTTCATTTTGTGGTTGAAGGGTGTAGTTCTCAACAAAATCAACCATTGATAAATCAGTACCAATGAGAAATGTATCTCTTCATATTCTAAAACAATCCTCCTACCATCAAGCCACATAAACATGTGGCACATATTGTCATGTATTTTTGACGAATTCATTGATGAAGTCACATACTCGTACTTGAGAAGTCACCAATTGTATCTTTTTTCTTTCTTGTTCTACATCAAAATCATATGCGGTATATTTAAAGATTTGTAAGGAAACCTCTTTTTTCCCCAATTCACACTCATTGCTTACATGGATGCATTTTCTTAATAATTTCATTCCACTGCACCTGGGGCATGTCCCATCTAAGAAAGTTTTTTTATAAAATGTACAACCCTATGGCCTTGTCCAAAATATGTTGTGTATAAAGTCTCTAGATGAAGACGATGAAAATATAATTGAGCATTGTTGCAAAAGGGTTTTATGAAAAACACAATATATATGTGTGTGTGTTTGTGTGTATCATAATAATAGCCATACTCAATGTGATATCTACAATAACACGTGTTACAAAGTTTGTTTATTCAAACATACCAAGGATTGCATTTATGTAAATGTCTTTGGCCGAAGCTAAGTGCACTATGTACTCTCCTGACTCTCTCATACATGTTTTTCTCTGTAGATTCAAGAAAGAGTTTAATATGGGGTTCCCAGTCCCTATATCCCCTTCATGAAGCCACATACTTGTACCTGGGAAGTCACCAATTGTATCTTTTTTTTTTCTTGTCCTCCATCAATATCATATGTGACATATTTAAATCTCTACAAGACAACCTCCTTCCTCCACAATTCATACTCATCGCTTACATCGATGTACTTTCTTAGTAATTTCATTCCACCACACCTAGGTCATGTCCCATCTAAGCAAGCTTTTTGATCAAATGTAAAAATCTCTTGCCTTGTACACAAGATTTTGTGAATAAAGTCTCTAGATGATAACGATGGAAATATAACTAAGAATTCATGCAAAAGGGTGTTATGCAAAATAAGAAATATGTATGTGTGTGTGTGTTTGTGTGTCATAATAATAACCATAATCAATGTAATATCTAAAAAAACATGTGTTATGAATTGTGTTTGTTTGAACATACCAATGATTTCATTTATGTAAATATATTTGGCCCCAAGTTAAGTGCACTATGTAGTGTCATGAATCTCTCATACAATTTTGTCCATGTAATGTCAAGAAAGTGTTTAATATGGGTTAACGGTCCCTATATCGCATTCATGAAGTCACATACTTGTACCTTGGATGTCACCGATTGTATTTTTTCTTTCTTTCTTGTCCTCCATCAATATCATATGCGACATATTTAAAGCTCTGGAAGGAAACCTCCTTCCTCCCGAATTCATACTCATCGCTTACATGGATGCACTTTCTCAATAATGTCATTCCACCACACTTGGGGCATGTCCCATCTAAGAATGCTTTTTGATAAAATGTACAACCCTCTGGCCTTGTACAAAATATGTTGCGAATAAAGACTCTAGATGATGACGACAACAATATAACTAAGCATTAAAGCAAATGAGTTTTATGCAAAACATAAAATATGTGTGTGTGTGTTTGTGTGTCATAATAGTAACCATACTCAATGTGATATCTATAAAATCATGTGTTACAAATTGTGTTTATTCAAAAATACCAAGTATTGCATTTATGTAAATATATTTGGCCCAAGTTAAGTGCACTATGTACTATCATGAATCTTTCATACAATTTTGTCTGTGTAATGTCAAGAAAGTATTTAATATGGGGTCCATGGTACCTATATCACCTTCTCGATTTTAGTACATCTTTTTGGTTGGAAGAAGGCATAGTTTCTTATGCCCGAAATCATGTATTAGACCCTCAACTACTTCAATTAACTTCATGTTAGAATGAGGTAGCCTACCAGTGATGCACCACAATATTTTTGGACCACTTTTGTCGATGATATCTCTTCTATGAGAATACTTTCTAAGATTTTTGAAATTTCATTTGATGACATGTGAGGTTTGTTGTAGAAAACAATGTTTTCTTGTGATATTTCTACCAATTGATTGTGACAAGACACATTGAGTTGGATTGCTGTCTCTAGAATGATATTTCTTACCAATGTTTTGAAAATTATATACAAGGTTTCTAACAATATGATGATTTGTTTCTAAACTTTTGACTATTTTAATGCCTAAAATTCTCCTAACAACAATCAAACTTCTTGATTTTAACAAAGCCAGAAATAATTGATCTTGATATTTAGTAGCAACATATTTTTGTTCAAAATATTCTTTAATGATTTTATAAGAATGATAACTAATAGTATGGTTATGTAACTTACGTTCAATTTATGCCATACCACTTTCATCAACTTGAATCCATTTAGGATTTCTTCGTCGCACAATGCTCAATCTAAGTAGGGATGATGAATTTCTTTTTTGGCACTCTTGACCTTCTTGCTGTGGAGTTAACAATGTTGTAGTTATTTCCCATTCAATCACTAGAGTATCAAATATGGGAGGAGCGTGGACATGGGATTGACTAGTTTATGGAACGTCTGACAATCCAACAAGAGATTTCACCACAGGAACTTCTTCACAACAATGCTACACACCAGTTTCCTCTCTAATTTGATCCATTATATAACCAACTCCAAGCAAATTTTTCATCACCTGGTCATCCAAAACAAGTTGTCTTGATGAGATACTGGATGGATTGGTCTATGATGAAATCCTGTACTTTCCTTGTGGTGATGGAGGATAAACAATAGTGGCATCCGTTCCTCTAGAAATTGGATTTCTCTCTTTTGAAATCCTATGCTTTGACATACATAATTTTTTCTTTTCTCTTTATTTTTCTAACTTTTCGATCGATTTCTCTTTTCTCGGGAATGTATTTTTTGAATCCGTGGGTTCCCCATGTTTAAAGAGAAAAAATTGTTTCCAATAACCCCACCACAAATTTGTATTTGTATTACACAAGAAGGCACAACTAACAATTCCAATTCCAAGTGGACAAATTTATCTTCTTATTACAAAAGAAGACACAACTAATAATTCCAATTCCAATTGGACAAATTTGTATTGGTATTACACAATAAGACAACTAACAATTCCAATTCCAATTTGATAATTTTTTCTTGGTATTACACAACTAAAAATTCTAATTAGACAAATGTTTCTTGCTATTACACAATAAGACACAACTAACAATTCCAATTGGACAAATTTGTCTTCCAATTCGAAGAAGACACAAACAACAATTCCAATTGGACAAATTTGTCTTCCAATTCCAAGAAGACACAAACAACAATTCCAATTCCACTTCGACAAATTTGTCCTACAATTCTTCCCACAATGGTCTTGCAATAGCACAAAATAGTCTATGAATTAAAAAACAAGAAAAAAATAAGAAAAACTTGTTTCTGCACGCTATTTTTTTGTGTAGATGTCGAGATTCATTTTTTTGGATTGATATAGATGAGGAAGTGGAGTGTTCTTGGCACAAAACAATTCCCAACAAGAACACATATGCATTCCTATAATCCATGTGTGTTCTAGGAACACACACGCGTTCGTACAGGGCATAGATGAGAGACAATTACAATCCTTTCAAGTCACAAGAGTGTGTGCATGCTCATAATGCAATCGATATATCATTTATCATATACCAAACATATTTATGAATAAATATGTATAGGGGTATGGAGAAAACTAGAACCTAAGGACTTAGGATTGAAAGTTTTTTGAAGCATATAACAATGGTTAGAGCACAAATATGTGGTTGATGTGGGTGAAAGAGTTGTGGTGCCTTTAACAAGAGGTATATGCATAGTTCACTTAGGGCTCGAGCATGGAGGGGGTTAAGGGTTGAGTATAGGCTATTCGTAGGCTTAGATGGAGCTAGAGGGATCTAATTCATGGTATACATCAAGATCTAGTTCATCGTCATTGTATAGTTCTAGGTCATCTTCCAAGTCTAGCTCTATCTCTATGTCATGGTTTAGTTCATGGTCTAGGTCTAGGTCTAGTTCTATGTTATGGTCTACATCATGGTCATCATATAGGTATAGGTCATGGTATAGATATTTCCATATCTAGGTATTTCTATCTCTAGGTATAGGTATAGATCTTGACATGTCTAGGTCAAGGCCATTTATTTCATTGTGATGTAGGGATGGGGGGTGCAGAGAGAGGAATAAAGAGAGTGTGAGAGGGGGAGAGAAGAATAAAGAGAGTGTGTGAGGGGGAGAGAGGAAGAAAAAGAGAGTGTGTGAGAGTGAAGAATAGGGAAAAAGAGAGAGAGAGAGAGAGAGAGAGAGAGAGAGTGGAAGGGGGCTTATATAGAATCAAATAGAGCAAGGTGGGGAGAGTGTGGAAGAGATATGGAGGGGGATATAGAGAGATAGAGAGAGAAGGATAGATGCAAGAGGTAAAGAGAGAAAGGTGTAGAGATGGATTAGTTGAGAGTGTGAGAGGGTGGGAGAGGAAGACGAAGAGGGTTGAGGTAGAGAGAGAGAGGTGTGAGAGAGATTGTAGATGTAGGAGAGAGAGAGGAGAGATAGTGGGAGGGAGGGGGAATGAAGGAAGGAGGTGGGGGGTAGAGAGATAGTGTGTGTGAGAGTAGATATAGATAATTGTCCTATCATACATAATATAGTTCATGTTGAACACTGATTAAGAATAAATAATATCAAATACACTAAAATACTATGCTTATATTAAAATAAAAAAGCAGAATCATCATATCATAATCATTATTAAACCATGTGAAATCATTATTAAAACATAGGTGAGCGGTCATATCCATAACATGTCATTATTAAGCGAGAGGTATAGGCATACTTCACTTAAGGATTAGGTGTTGGGGGGGTTAAGGGTAGGGTATAGGTTATGCCTAGGCTTATATGGAGCTAAGGGGGTCTAGGTCATTGTCTAGGTCATGGTCATGTTCCTATAAGTACTCGTATAAGTACTTTGTTGGAAGAAGAAGAAAAACTTAACACTCACCTTACATGAGAGGCTGCATTTCTCTCTTTCACATAACCTTTATTCGTTGTGAGCCCAACCTTACATTTGCATGGACAAAGAGAGAGGGAGGTAGAAATAGGGGTAAAGAGAAGGTCGGAGGGAGGTAGAGAGAAATAGTGGAAGAGAGAGAGAGTGAGAGTGATAATAACAAAAAGGAGAGAGAGAAAGAGGTCGTAGATGTAGTAGATAAAGAATGGAGTGATAGTGGGAGGGAGGGAGAGAGACACAAGGAGTAGGGGGGTAGATAGAGAATGTGTGAGTGTGAGAGGGGGAGAAGCAAAAGAAAGAGAG
>JASDQU010102842.1:21632-42599 GCA_032191745.1 Picea mariana
ATCCCATAATTCCTTGGTTGTAGTTTCCCTTAACACATTCGATAACATTGAATCTAAGAGACACAATCAGATTGTGAACTTCTCCTTATGATCCAACTTTTTCCAATATTCTTCTAACATTCATTTAGGTAAAGCACTGGATCCACTGCGATCCAATGATCTTTTTCTACCAACGAATATTCCATCTTTAGCTTCAAGGGATAAAAAAATTTCCCATTAAATTTCTCGATCTTTATTTTTGAACTGCTCACCATTTCTTTTCACCTAAAGAAGTAATATTGTATATCTCCCACTGTAACAAGGCCCATCATAGATCTGAGACAAACCCTTAACCACAAATGAATCCCCTTGAAACGAATAATTTCTATGATACCAATTGTATATTTTAACCTTGTACAACTAATTACTGCAAACAAATTCTGAATAAAACAAAAAAATCTACAGTGACACACACAAATTACACAAAGATTTTTACCCTAGAAACCCAAACTAGGAAAACCGACAACATATTTAGAGTTGCACCTCTAATCTTCTATTCATCATATTCATTATTTACAATACAATATACATATAGTATCATGTGGAATCCAAACCCCTAATGCATTGACCCAGATTAGTCAACAACCCTAATTCCTTAACCATAATTAGGAAACCATCGAAAAAAACCATGTTTCAAGAAACTGCTAAAAACTGAAGCAAAACAACACAAAAAACAAAACAAAAAAATTCACGGAGCTCTCCTTCCCAAACCCCTGCAACCCTCCTATCTCGTAGGTGATAAGCATTCCCTAGACCCCATTTTCTCCCATCTCAATGTACAATAAAATAAAAATAATACAAAGTAACCAAGGAAAATTATTCTCATGACCAAAATTGCCACATGAATTTGTACAAAAAACCCAAGAATATTTTCAATCTTCACTCGACAGGCATGTTTCATTCTCTACTTCATAAAGATGATACAAGTCACCCCATTATTCTCCTTCTTGTTAGAACCATATAAATCCTTGATCTCCTCTTCTTGGTGATCAATTGATTTCTTCATCCTCCTTGGATCCTTCTTGGATTCCCCTTAGCTCCATGAGTCATCCACTAGTTATGTGTTCCTTCCCCATCACTTGGAAAGTCACAACGCATGAGATTGGACCCAAGTCACCTCAATTTGAGTCATGCATATACATATATTGGTACACATGATTCACCCCAAGCATGCCTCAAAATATGGTTGAACAAGTGGCTTCATGCCCAAGTCACCCTATCCATCAGTCACCTCATCCATGCTCACATCATCCAACCGTTTGTGCCCACCTTTTCTTAATATTGTCATCTACAAGTCATTACTAAGGAATGTGTACTTAAGGAAGCACACCCAACAAGTGCATCCATGATTCTCATATGCGTGAACTTGTTACTCAAGGTACCTCAACCACTCATCCAGTTTCCAAGTGTGGCTAACTGAACTCAACCAATCTATATAATTCACACTCCAACTCCTCAAGTCTCTATCGAAGTCAACCTCACTCATTTGTTCATCTGAATTGACTCATCTACAGTGCATCTTGTCTTTCCACAAGTAGCATGTTCATTTTTTCTTGCCAGGGAAACCCCCAAAATGTGTTCCTTTCTTTTGAGACAAAGCATCTTATCCGATGGACCTGTTCATCAACACCATTGCAACAAAGGAAGCTTGTGTCCCTCTCAGAGAGAATATAACATCACTCTTGTATTATCGAAGTAAATCTAATAGAAACCTCAACCATAATAACACAGCATAAAAGAAATTATTGTACACACTTTCAAACAACATGAACATCTATCAATTTTATAGCCAAAAGATATAATAACCACTACAAGAATAAAATGGAAACAATATTTTCATATACACATGTTCACAATTGCACCACATATTTTTAGATACCTTGATATCCTCTATATAAACTAATATATGCATCTAAAAACAAGCATTCAACCATTATTTTCACAACCTAGTCGTATTCAATCCATGGGAAACAAGCTTCACACTCATCTTTGAATTACAAAATTCCTTGGCCAAGTCAAATGATAAAAGATGTTAGGTTTGACTTATCATATTAAATGAGATATAAATCTCAATGAACAACATGTTTTTACTAATAAATACACCACTAACTAGCCTCTAAACTATATTTGGGTTACAAACAACCTTAGCTAGGTCAAATAATGAAGAAGGACAAGATTTAATTACACCACTAAAGCCCATATAAATCTCTAAAAGAGATAAGAAGACATTGAAAACCATACATGCACAAGACTTTTAATAACATGAACCAGTAAGAGATAACATCTAGATGCAAGAAGGGAAAAACACAATGAGGAAAATTGAGTAGGTATTGATCTATGGTTTGAATCAGTTTTTTCATGGAAATGGACGAAGAAGGGGTCACCACTCCCTCCTACCAGAATTCCCTTGTGGGTGAAGGATGCACCAAAAAAKTATATGCACATCTACCATCGAAACACAATCGAGCACATGAGAAGACCCAAGGAATGGAARGGGTAGGAAATCTTGTTGAACGAGTCCAACAAGTCGATCTGCACCAAAATGAAGAGGAAAATACAAATGACAATTGGATCAAGTTGTTTCATGCCAAAAATTAAGAAAAACCACACATATARGATCACTTTAATGAGAATTAGAAACTACATACAATGCACGCAATACCATGCCATTAAAGGAAAATTCATGGGTAGTTGGCTCACTGAAAAGGCATTGACGGGATGTATAGATACACACTGGAAGCCAGAGGGAGAAATAAATTTGGAGCTCATAAAAATTTTCACAAGATTAAAATATAGGGATGTGGTATTTGAAAATGGCCCTTAATTTTTTAACTCTACAAGCTTGTACCTATGTTGTTGGATAGAGAAGTCCATCACAAAAAGGGAAGACTTCACAACCACCCAATCTAGATCATGATATATTCTCTACCACAAGAATTCATGGACCCATAAATTAAGGGATTGGAAATCAGTTGGGATCCTTTGTGAAAATATTAAAGGTAACAAATCAGAGCCATTACACTTCCAATCTGCACATATGTGTATACATGAATGTCTCAAAACCCATTCTAAAATCATTTTTTCTATATTATCAAGAAATAATGTATCAAAATAATCGAGTATAATCACATTCCATTTCAATTTCGGAAATGCCACAAACATGGTCACTTCTTTAGACATTGTCCCTTGAATATCCAATTATGAAAAGATAAGCAACAATCCCAAGAAGACTCATATGGTTTTGAAATGGCTACATCAAGGAAGCAACGTCAAAAAATACCTATAATACCACAAGCACAAATGATAATCCCAACCAACAAGAGATCTGATATCCTATCTAAAAATCCAAAAGAACCTAGTAGAAACCCAAGAAAATAAATCCAAAATCAAACACACCAACCAAAGAACCAAAGGAACAGATCAAGTGTAGGAAAATCAATGACATAACACACACAAGGAGGTCAAACAAGAGGAGTAAATTATGGATGTTGCAGATGTTAAGGAGAATCCAAGGAAGGAGACTAAATGGAACTATGAGAAATTGATTTTTAGTTTATAGCATCATCATGTGCATAACGCGAACCCTTTTCCATTCTAGATCAACAAATACAACTACTCATATAAACCTTCAACAAAAGAAAAATCAAACTAAGATCATCACCCGAAGGTAAGTCTAGACTTATTCCTCTTCCCTAGGAGTCAAAACAAACACTCTCAAGGAAAATCGTAAACTAGAAAAAGAGGAGAGAAAGAGAGGCAAAAGAAACAATAAACAATGCATCGAGGGCCAAGGTGAAATCCAAATCAACTTCAAATAGATAGGATAGATGACATATAAATTTCCCTTACCACCCTAATTCCTCATGAATATTCTATCTTGGAAAATCTGGGGCCTATTGACTGAGGACGTTCTTCTTAGTCGATTTGTATATCTCAATCTTGTTACGTTTAATTATCAATCTAGGAGTTCACAAACTTGTGAAATGAAAGAATTATATGTGCATAATTAGTATTAATCTACTTAATAAACTTAATAAAAAAATATGAAATGAAAACACATGACAATTGGAATTCAAAAGGAAACACACTTGCATGAAAATTCTAACTCAACCACTCTTGGTGATGATCATGTACTTGGGCACTTATCATGCTACTGGGACCCTATTGTCATCAAATTATCTCTTTGCATCATTTCAAAATTTTATCTTTCCATATATCATCATTATATTGTTGGTTATTAACGATAAAATCTAAATAACAATGTGAGGAAAGAAACACACCACTCTTGCATCAATGAAAGACTAATTATGAAATTGAATTGCATAAGTAAAAGACCACCATGTTCTGATGGAGTGATCTTCGTCTCCTAAGAATTCATAGTTGAAAACTAAACTATAACATTATAAATATAAATTAAAACTAAACTATAACATCATAAACTAAATCAAAGCATACTATTAATAGAACTAGAAAACTAGAATCTATGTGAAGAGTAATATCAAAAGGATTTATTTCATTCAATCATATTTTGGACATATTTTGGATATATTCTCCAATAAATTAAGATTCACTTTTCTCTCATGCGGTTACAACCATTTACTAATAAATAAAACCTAAAAACCAACTAGTAAATGATTGCAAGATCTTTACTAATAATTCAAAACAAATCACAGTAATCATGTCTTTGCTACAAGATTATTTCCATATCAAAGGATGGTTGATGAGGATCCAAATCCATGACAAATATTCAATGGTTGAAGAAGAAATTCGAATTTGGATTCAAGTGGTAAAAAAATATTTCTTACAAACTCCAAATGTACATGTAAACATCACAAAACTCACCCAAATTTTAAGGTTAAGTGAGAACATGTTATTTTTGTAAGTTTTAATCATAAATTTACTTTCAATACTAAACTAAATGCATTGCAAAATATCTTGAACCTAATCCAACATAAAGAATGAAATGGACCTAATACACTATAATGGGAAACTGATAAATGATTTAAAATCAAAGGAAATGTGTGATAACATGATAAAAAGGAAGACAATTTGGTGACTCAATAGTTCTCCTATGGTTTCGGGTCACAACCACAACAACGAAATAACCAAAATACCACACTCAATCCCACAAAGACAGTCAAACAAATTATAACTATCTAACTAACTGTCGATAAGAAAGTAGTTGGATTTAATGTTTGTTCCAATTGTTGATGTAGATACTTAAATTGAAACTTTTTTCTCCAACATTCCTCTTCAATAGTTTCTTCAACCACTTGCACACAATGAAGAAGAAAACAACAAATAGATATTTAGAAGATAACAAATATTTAAATATGATAACTAAAATCAAATCCATCAGTATTTTATATAGTTAAATGCCCAAATGTAACAATTATGAATCGAAACACAAAGTTGGATGGGGAAGAGAGTTCTTTGTTGATTTAACAACATAGTTAAGGATTGTTACAACCTATAGTCATTGCAGTGTTTCTATGAAACTAGACTCTAGGTCCCTCCATCTCTGCTAATGATTATCAAATCATCCTTCAACTCATTTGCTTAAAAAGGTCCAAGAAAGAGAGATGGTCTCTTTATAAAAATATAAAGGGAGCAAAGACTGCTAAAAACAAGGGTTTCTAGATATGTAGTGGATAATTCAGAGATACGAGATAAGGGGCTTGCAGAATTGGCAATAAATGTTCAACATAATGGTTATAAATAGCATGATAATATCTCCTCTACTCCTTGTCTCCTTTTTATACTACAAACAAGTAGTTAGAGTATTTATCCACATGAAATATGGGGTTAAGGATTTGAGGAACCCGTAAACCCCACCCAAAATTTAGAAAAATTATATTTTTTTTAGCCAAGTAAATGTGTATGTAGGATGATAAAGGGAAAAATGCATGTGTACATGCATTGTATAACATGATGTTTTTTAGTGATTTATAAGGAGGAATGAAGCAGGATTGAATCTAAAAGTAGACACAACATATATGAATCATGCCAATAGGAAATCAATGCATATGATGTGGAAAATGATGTTATAATAAGAGCTAAAGCAGAAAATAAATAATAGGCTACTGAGAACTCTCAGATCAACGTTGGTGCGTCAACGGTGCATGCAGTCTACTCTGGGCAACAAAATTTAAAATACTGCACACCAAACCAACTACGCGACAAAGTTCTCAAGACTACTGCATGGTGCACATAATGCTTGTTTTTCTATCCGCTGTGAATACACACAGTTAATGAAATGATTTATGAATGCGGAATAACACAGTACTATTCTTAGCAAATAAACTGAGAAATAAGATAAAAACTTGTCAATACACAAATTCTTGATTTTAATGAACTTCGTCGCACTGTGCGCAAATGCAAAATACAATGACAGAGATGAGCTTCAACTCCAATGAATTCATCTACTAAATTTGCAGACTCAAACTTCGTAGTGTTTTCAGCTACTACTGGTTCTCCTCCTTTGCATCCTAAATATCTGTCATTGACTAACTAAAAGACTCAGACTTGTAAGGACACCGATTGAGACTTCCTACATAAGCTAAGACTGACTCAACATTAAACATGACCATTTAATGTGACTAACTCTTCCACCACTTAACTGAACTTGAGAATATAGAGATTGACTTAATTTATAACTTCTCTGTTGGCTGACTGACTTTTGAGAAATTGTGTGACTTTGCACTTACAGACTATCAGACTGTCTGACTAAAAATTTGGCTATTGAAATATTGACTGACCAACAAATCGACGGACATGTAAATATCTCACTAACTTGTAATTACAGTTTCCAACACTCCCCCTTAATTATAAGTAGGTGGGATTACAGAAGAAAATTACATCAAAAATTGATTTTACAAATTTTTTGTCGCTCATATGTTACTGTGCAGACTCCCAGACTACTGTGCAGATGATGAAATGCATCCCTTTCTAAAGCCTTTGTAAAAATGTCTTCGACATGTTCTTTTGACCTACAAAATTCTAAACAGATCTCTTTGATATTCACCAATTCTCTAATGAAATTATACCTTGTATCAATGTGCTTGGTTTTCTTGTGAAACACATGATTCTTTGATAACATGATGGTTGAATTGTCATCACATAATATTTTTGTTGGTTCCTATTGTTCATGGAACAAATATTTTAACATTATTCTTATCCAAACTGCTTGAGAAGCTGCATTTATAGCTGCACCATACTATGATTCTACTGAAGAAAGCGTCACTATGGGATGCTTCCTTGATGTTCATGATACCATACCTATTCCAAAATGAAATGTGTACCTAGAGGTACTTTTTATGTCATCAATGTTGCCTCCGCAATCATTGTCATTGTATCCAATGAGTCTGAAAGTTTCTGAAGTGGAGTACWTGATGCCAAAATCTATTGTTCCTTTCACATATCTCATGATTATCTTTCCTTCCTTCCAATGTGATTCTTTTGGAATTTCCATGAATATTGAAATTAGGCTCACTCCATACATAATATTAGGTCTTKTCATTGTGAGATACATAAGACTTCCTACCAGTCTTTAAATAGTGTGGGATCCACCTTGKACCCTTTATCTTCCTTGCTTAAATTCAATATTATTATCACAGGTGTTGGTGTTGCTTTTCAATTTACCATATTGAATCTTTTCAATATTTCATGTGCATACTTGGACTGTGAGATAAATACGACAATTTTGGACTACCTCTATTCCCAGAAAATATCTCATAAGTCCAAAATCAATCATTTCAAATTCATCCTTCATGACTGAATTGAATTCTTCTATGCCAAAATTACCTATAAATATCAAATCATCCACATACAAACAAACAATTAACATATTACCTTGATAATTTGATTTGATGTATAGTGTTGGATCATTTTCACTTCTCTGAAAACCATTTAGTGTGAGATAAGAATCAATGCGACTGTACCAAGCTCTGAGAGCTAGATTTAATCAATACAGTTCTTTCTTTAATCTATACACTTTGGCTTCTTGTCGTAGAACTTCATAACCTTGTGGTTGTTCCACATATACTTCTTCTTTTAAGTTTCGATTCAGAAATGTTGAATTTACATCCATCTGATAAACTGGCCATTTGTACTATGTGACAAATGCTAACATGGTTCTAACTGTGTCCATGTGCACAACTACCGTAAATGTTCCAATGAAATCAATTCCAGGTTGTTGTGTAAAGCCTCTTGCAGCTAACCTTTCCTTGTAATTATGTACATTTCCTTCTGCATCCTGCTTATTTTTATAAATCCTTTTGACACTTATCACATCCTTTTCATCAGGTACATCTACCAATTTCTATCATTGATTGTTCTCTATGCATATGATTTATTCATCCATGGCTTGTGCCCATACATCATCTTTGGTTGCTTCTTCAAAGGTTAATGSATCATCTATTTGTGAAAAGAGAGAAAAAASTGAAAATGAATTTTTTGCATCTTCATTATAGATGTCATGCAAAATTCTTGTATTTCTTGGTAACAAACTTGCTAAAATTTGATACGGAGATGTAGAACTTCTTGGACTACTTGTTGGTGTTTTTTGCACTCTAGGTGTAGACTGTGCACCTGTTTTTCTTACATGAGTATTATGCCTGGTGATTTGCATCGTAGTGCCAGATGTAGTTGGAACTGCGCATTGACTTGTGCATGGTGTTTGGACCACTTCATCTTCAGTATCATCATACGGAATAGAATTAATGATATTAACTCTCTTTTCCACACTCCCATCCCATGCCTCATTTTCCATGAACTGAACATCACAATTGATTAAGACTTTTTTTGCAAGAGGGTCATACAACTTGTATCCATTTGTTTCTTTAGAATACCCAACAAATATACATTTTTGTCCTTCGTTGTCCAACTTCCTTCTTAGTTCATCTGGAACATGTGCATATGTGACGCAACCAAAAACATTTAAGTGCGCCACATTATGCTTTGAATCTGTCCAGGCTTCTTAAGGAATTTTGTTCTTCACACTCTTTTTCAAACATCTGTTTAATATTTATACTTCACTTTCTATTGCCTCATCCCAATACTCATTTGAAAAATGTTTGGTTGTCAACATACTGTGTGCCATTTCCATGATGGTTATGTTCTTCCTCTCTGCAACACCATTCTTTTGTGGTGTGTATCATGCGGTAAGTTGCTTATATATGCCATGAACTTTAGAAAATCTCTGAAATTCTCTTGAAATGTATTCTCCTCCTCTATCCGTTCTTAGACACTTGATGTAATAGCCACTCTATTTTTCCATAAGTGATTTAAAATGCTGAAAAAAACCCGATGTGTTAGATTTGTGCTTTAGGAAATAGATCCATGTCTGTAACAACCCCTCCATTATGACTAGGAAAGCAAAGCATGAAAGGTAAATTAATTTTATTTTTTTCATTAGGAAATTAACGTCAACAATATGAATCAAAGAAATGCAAAATCAATGACATCATAAGTAAAAGCATTACTAGTTACTCATCATTGAAAACAATAATGATGCATTGAACGCATCAACAAAAAGGATAACGGCGCATAAACATAAATAGCATTGTTTATTAGCACATCACAATCATCTTGAAACAATTTATAAAAAATGATCAATAAGATAATATATATTAAAATGACTACCCACCCAACCTACCTTGCAAGGTTAGGACCTCCAGGACACATAAGCAATGCTCAAGCTCAGAATCAAATTGATTTTGACCATTTAAGATCTCAGGGCTGGCAACTGTTCTGAGGAACAACGAGGTGTCTAAATCCCACTAGTACAATTTAGCCACAATCAACTAGATAAAATTCATCAACCTAAAGATCAACTATTCAAGTGTAAGGTTCATGATCAACTTATCATCATACATCACATCTAATTCATGGCACGCAAGTATTCTAACTAATCACATAACCCATCATACGCCACATTAAATCCAAGGTGAAAAAGAAATTGTTAGTTATATTCATGGTGCAAGATTCTAATAACATAAATGCTATCATCTCTCACATTAACTTTCATTTCATGCAATAAGTATAATATCTAAAACCAACATTTATTACATTAAATGTTATTTGCGCAAGAAGCCTAATATCTAAACAATCATACATTACATTATATTTTCAGTGGGCACAAGGAGACTAATTACTCAATCATCCATACTTCAATATTTTTCAAGGTGCAAAAGTAAAGAATTCTAAACACACACACATCCACATAATTATTAACGCATGAGTAAGAAACAATTCTATCTACAAGGAAAAAGTAGTCTAATTACAACCCGGTCATAAATCACATTAAATGCAATGGTGCAAGAAAATGTGTCAACTCAATTAAACATACATCAGATCATTATAATGGTGCAAGAGAAGATAAATACAAGATAAATACATAATCAATCATGTTTCATCATTTTTCTATGACGCAAGAGTAAACTAACTGCATAACCATCCATAAATCACATTTATTCATGGCGCCCAATAATTATCAAATCTACTTAACCAATTCTTCAAGAACTCATGAGTATAGCCTTGACTTAGATAATAATAAAACATAAAGATTTTTAAGAGCCACGAAGTCAAGCTTATGTATCTACTCGTCATCTCACTTAAAAATGATTGAGAAGAACTAACCCAGGAATGTGCTTCTGACCATACCATAGTCATGGAACCCCTTTTACTAGATAGTATTATAGGTAAGATTTAGGTTGAGGTTGTGTAAGCTCATCATGCCAGAGTCCAAAAGGAGTTTACAAGACTCGGGGTATAACCACCAACTTCACCATTTTTTTCTCTTAATCTCCCTATGCATAGTGGGATGTAGAAGTTAAATCCCATAAGCGTTAGGAATTCAATTAATGTTAACATTTAAGAGAAAACAAGAGCTATACTACAGATTCAGCTGCAAGGAACCCAAGGAGATGAATAATTTTACAAAACCTCAAAAAGTTATGAGGAATTTTCAAGACAACGAGAGAGGAAAATGAACATGCAATCCCACCATTACAGGTAAATGATATTTTGAATTTGTCTTCCAAACAACACGACACGTACCAATTCGACCCTAGCGAATTGATGGCGAGAAATCTAAATTATATGTATGTATTCTAGACATTGCACTCCACAATATAAATGTGTCTATATTCTGGACATTGCGCCTATCATTACGCCGAAAGGCATACACCTATTGACAATGGGCAGATTTAATAGGGGTTTAGTTCTTAATAAGTTTTCTATGGACATGATTAAATATGGCTGGAATATTCTTAGTAGTCACACAAAATAAATGGTTGTGATTTTAATCATTAAATTCCTAGCTATTATAAAGACATCCGTTTATGTGTTTACTTTTTTACATTTACCTAATCATATTTAAAAGTTACTTTGATATCTAACTAATTTCCACGTAGGTCATTAAAAGAAATTAAAATATTAACACGAGATAAATGAAGCCCAACCATTCATTTGTTAATCAACAATAAAATCTAATATATTCTTTTAAGGATTCGTTTCATCTTATCAACTTTTCAGCATTAACCAATAGCTATTTAGCTGTTGTGCTAGTATTAAACACAAAGAACACATAGTAGGCATATTCATGTGAATTAATTATTAGAGTGAAATGCATGTGAATGTGCACATACACATACTCATTATTAATGGTGCGGTTACCTACACCATTAACATAAAATACCACCTACACTTGACTTGGCATTCCCATTCAGATATCATAGATTCCTCCTCTCTTATAGAGGAGTAGATCTATATACATTTAGCAAGGGAGAGACCACCTCAGCTTATAGAATTTTCTATTCTTTTAGAAAAGAAAATTCGACAAAATAGATGGCATGGACATGAAGGAGCAAAGTATTTATATCGATTCTCAGCATGAACTTAAGACAGACCTCGAATCTTGCGAGATTAACACACATCATCTTGCATGTCGCGGTAAATCATATCATTCAATCTTATAGTGTACGTTGTATATGTCTATACCAAAATTAATACACTAATAAATAAAAATATTGATATTGTTGCAAATCCACGGTACCTGCATGTTGAGAGAAATAAATTGCAATGCAGATACCCAACAAACGAAGGAAAAAAAACAGAAAAAGAGGGTATGAAAATGCAGGGCGATTTCACATCTCAAGGACAGTTTTATGAATTCGCTGAGCAAGAAAAACATTGAGTAAAGTGAAGCTAAGTTGTTGGGAAACAATGGGAAGGCACTAATTCGATGACTCGAAGGGTGGGATTCAACAATAATCTACCTATATTCAATATTTTTATTAAGACAAAATATGAAAAGGGTAACAAGGAACGAGATCAATGTGATTGGATGAAACGTTTGCCTCCATCGACACTCATACACAGAAAAGGTTTCCTCTATTTTACATATCATCGGTATTCAATAATTAACACCAAAATATTGCAACATCACTATACATAGGTACAAATGTATTGGTGCAAATTTCCTATCCATTCGTTGGCTCTTTACAATATAGCACAAAAGAAAAATTGAGTATAACAAGAGTCATAAAGTCTATCAAAAAAGGTAATGTACAATATATTAGCAATATAGGTTGAATCCAGATTCAACGGTTTATATGTATTCACATTATACAAATTCAAAATCGAGGGAAATTTATTTAACAATGCTAAATAAACAATAGTATAACAAATTATCAAATACCGTAGCCAATGAAGATGGACCTTGAAGAGGTTCTTCAACGACTGGCGTCCCTTCCTCCTTTTCACTTGCTAATCATTGAAACTTCACTGGTACCTCCCAGCCAATGCTAGGGGTACTCTTCTCCCCCCTTAGCCCCTCGAGCTGCAAAGGGGCCATGAACAAACACAACCATAATCCTCTATCTCCCAGCTCGCCTCGCAAGGTAGAGCCACTATTCTCTCTCGAGCTTGGTATCCCAACTCTCACAAGAAAAACCAATCATAATTTCAAAAACATAACATTACCCATAACCCATGAGGTCCATTCCTCCTCTCAGCCATTTGTTTTATAGAATTTCTTTAGTGACAACTTTCCATTTGCACATTTAATTCATTTTTTCAAATTTAATTAGGAATTACTCCCCTCATACACTTGTCATTTGTTCCTCCACAATTTAATTTAATTAAAAGTCAATTTCCCTCACCCATCATAAAAATGCTCCTAAAATCAGTCCTAGTTGTCCCTTTATTCCCTTTATTTCCCATTTAGTACTGACGCCTTTCTAAAATGGATTTCAATGAAAATAAGAATGTTCTTTAGTTAGAATAGACTCTAGATACCTTTCTATGTGTATGCTTTATTCATTTCTTATTTTAATTTTTAAATTGGTAATTGCTTGCACAAAGTGTATTAAATCACTCTTTAGATTTATTTTATTTTTATTTATTCTTAAATTGATTTATTTCATTCCACTCACTATTTAATTTAAAAATTAGTTTTTAGTCCTCTCACTAACTTAGACTTAGGCTTAAATTCAAAGAAGCTTAGACCTTCATTTGGGGGTATACAATTAATAAATTATTTTTTTAATTAATTAATTAATTAATTAATTAATTAAATGAGTCATTCTCAAGATTTTACGAGGTTTAACATCCACTCACATTTTTCTAGGCCACCTATATTCATTGACTCTTTTTTTTTTTAAATACCGTGGCATTCCCTTCAAGACACACTCTATGCTCCAAGGGTTCCACTCGCCTTTGATTCAAATTTTAATAACACGACGTGCCCTTCAAGACACACTTCGTGCTCCAAGGGTGCCACTCACCTTTGATTCAAATTTTAATTACATGGCATGCCCTTCAAGACACACTACATTTTCCAAGGGTTTCAGTTGCCTCTGACTGGTTTTGGTAGTTGTCCAACCCTTGGAGTCAATACTCCATTCATACGATATTGTGAGAGACTAAGGGTCTCTAAGGAATAAGGACCTTTCCTTATTGCACACCCCATAGAATATTTGTGAGAGATTGTCTTAGTCTGCACTCATGGCATTGTGGATCTCTTAAACTAGGTAATCATCAACCTACAATTCGAGCCACGGTGAGACTACTAGTAGGCTATGATAGGGATGCTTCCACACCTCTCCCTCAATATCTAGTTGTTGTGCATGGCCCCTTTACTCCTTATATGAGTATAATTAGAAAGTAATCGTCATCCGACATCCTTCAACGAAACACTGTCAATGATCCATAAACATCATAATATACCTAATCATATGTCACATATGCATAAATAAAAATACTCAAACCAATACAGTCCGCTCCTTAACTCGATCCGGAGTCCAAGAAGGTCCATTAATGCCATTGTCATCCTCAATCTATCAAGTGTCTTGTACACTCAGGGGAAACTCGTCAATATCATCTGTCAATACATAGATATCAAATAGCACAACGTCATAATCCATCAACATCATCATAAGAATCCACAAGTGAATAGACAACCATATACTAAAACTGGATCACTTGCACCCAAGTGTCCTCAACAAATAAGTCAATAACATGTTCTCGTAAGAGTGGGATGTTACAATGTATTTCTTGAGAAATCATCAGTGAATGTTAGAAAATATTTATTGCCTCCTATAGATGGATTTTGCATTGGTCCACAAATGTGTGAATGCAGAATTTCCAATGGAGCTTTTGCTTTGTAAAAATTTCCAACTGGAAATGATTCTCTATGTTGCTTGCAAAATATGCAACCTTTACATATCCTTTCTTGTTTTTCAATTAATGGAAAACCTTTTACCATATCCTTTATGTGTAGCATCTTCAAACCTCCAAAGTTTAAATGTCCAAATCTGAAATGCCATAGACAAGAATCTTCCTATATTTCATATTGGAATGTTGTCTTTATCTTTGTGTCATTTTCTCCTTTCTTGGTACTGTGCACACTATTTTATTCATTCGAACTATGTGCACTTTTTGCTGAAAACATAGTGTCTAACTGCACACTTTTTCCTTTATCAACAATTTATGTTGTATTCTTCTTCTTGGATGGATTCAATGTCAAGGGGAACATTTTGTTAATTGTCATTTGGATTTTTGCAATCAGTAGATTTCTTGGGCATTTATCCATGATCAAACAATGATTATCTTCCATGTATATTTTGTATCCTTTTTGTAACAATTGTCCTATGCTCATCAGATTATTCTTTAAACCAGAAACATAATATACATCATACATAACTCTTTGTTCTCCTTGCTTGGTTAAGATGTTTATACTGCCTTTAATCATCCAAACTAGAAAAACATTATATGTCTCATGTCATGTGGTTACTGCAACCTGAATCTAAATACCATATGTCACATGGAATTGCTTGAGAAACATTGCATTCATCTCATGACACTATACTAGGAATTTCTATAATGCTAGGCATTGCTACAATGCACACCATAAACATAGGGCGAGTGTGGTTATTTGTGTTGTTTCACTGATCTTGACTTTGCTTGTTCAGATTATACTGTCTCTTTCTGCACTCATATGCATAATGTCCATAATTTTTATAGTAATGGCATTGAATATTTGACTTCTCAGTCTTATGACAGTTTGACTAATCAGTACTTTGGTTTTGACCTCTTCAACCAACATTTCTAGGATTGATATTGCATCCACTTTTGTCAGAATTTCTTCCTCTACCTCTAGAATTATCTTTCCCCCTTCCTCCTCCATGGCTTATAGATGATTGCACGAAAAATGCATTCTCTAATGACATACGTGTCATGTTCAATCTATGTTCATGATTGATGAGGGAAGCTTGCAATTCATCTAGGATGAACTGACTCAAATCTTTGCCTTCTTCTAGAGTCACAACAAGGGTATCAAATTTAAAAGGAAGACTCCTAAGTACCTTCTTAATAAATTTTTTGTCTTCTATGGTTTCACCATGAGAATTAATATGATTTATGAGTCCAATGACATGGGTGTAGAATGAATCTACCATGTCTAAATCTTTCATTGACATAGTTTCAAAATCTCTTCTAAGAATATGCAGTTTTGTTGTCTTTACTTTGTCCATATCATGATAAAAGGTTTGTAATATGTCCCATGATTCCTTGTATTCCTTTTTGACACAACTCTTCGAACTATACTCTCATGCATGACTTGATGTATGTAGAACAACACCTTTCCATCTTTCTTTCTTTGATATTTCAAGACATCTTTCTCAGCTTGTGTGAGGGCATTGTATGTTGCATTATCTACTGGTTACACATATCTATTATTGATTATCTCCCATATGTATTGACCTAGAAACATTGTCTTTATGTTCAAGGATCACATCTCATAATTATTGCATGTAAATGTGGGAAGTTGCAGATTTGAGGTAGAAGCCATACTTCACTTTTCAACAGAGTTTCTTTTCTTGAACTTGTTCTAATAGAACCCATTATTGATCAAATTTCTCTTGATAAACCTACTCTTGATCAACCTTCTCTAATACCAGATCTTAGATTAATATCGGTGTGTCGATGGTGCACACAGTCTACTCTATGCAATGCAATTTAAAATATTGTGTACCAAACAGGCTAYGTGATAGAGTCTTCAAGACCACTTCGYGGTTCACAGACTACTCGTTTTGCTACCAACTATGAATACACACACTTAATGAAATTATTTATGAATGTATAATAACACAGTGTTATTCTTAGCACATAAACTTGGAAATAAGACAAAAACTTGTCAATACACAAATGCTTGATATTAGTGAACTTCGACGCACTATGCGTGAATAACAAATACAATGACAGAGATGAGCTTCTACACTAATGACTTTTTCTTCTGACTTTACAGACTCATACTTCTTCAAATATTTAGTTGTTTGTGGTTCTCCTCCTTTGCATCTTACATATATGTCATCGACTAAATAAAAGAGTCACACTTATAAGGACACCGACTGAGACTTCCTACAGAAGCTAAGACCAATTCAACATTAAACACGACAATTTAATGAAATTAAATCTTCAACCACTTAATTGAACTTGAGAAGATAAAGATCAACTTTATTTATAACTTCTCCAATGACCGAATGACTTTTGAGTAATCATGTGACTTTTCACTTGCAGACTGTTTGATTGAAATTCAACTACTAACAAATTGATTGGCATACAAATTGGTGGAGACATAATGATCTCACCGACTTGTAATTACAGTTTTCAACAAGAACTAAAATCAACAAGGAACAACCATCCATTATAATGTTTTAAGAAACTAAATGTCATATCTTGCTTCAAAATTAGCCCCCAAAATATATAGTAGCTATGAATCAATACTTGTATATGCAAAAAGAGTGGGTATGTGATTGGTAATCTTCTGCAACCCTGTGGAGATTACAGTCAAATATTTCCTTGCAACCAATATGACCATAACTGAAAAATTCCAACTCACAAGTTTAATAGAGACAAGATTCATTACAAACATCTATGGTCCTCAATTGACAAAATATACAATCCTCTTTCTTAACTTTCTGCAAATGATATTCTCTACAATAGGGGAAACTACTTGATCGTTGGAGGGGACTTCACCATCATCACCTCCCTCGCCAAAAGAAGAGGAGGTATACACAAAGTAGACCAAGACTCACAATGATTGAAAGAAACCATTCTACAATTACAAATGGTGGATATGGAAACAACAAATGGGATGCATGCATAGAAAAACAAATGAGGAGGAGACAATCAAGTGTACAAATGGTGGATATGGAAACAACAAATGGGATGCATGCATAGAACAACAAATGAGGAGGAGAAAATCAAGTGGCCTGCATATTGGATCGCTTTCTCACCTCATAACCCCTCATGATGTCAGGATTACTCTTTGAAGCATTGATTCTCCAAGGTGTAGGGTCATACCATTGGCCAACCCTTTTGGACGTGGACTTAAAAGGGAGTCTAAGAAACCGCCCCTTCAAATTTGAATCTTTTTTTCTTAAGCATCCCTTATTCGATAACAAAATTAAGGAGTGGTCAAAAGAAGCTAAGTTTGAACATAGACATTAGAGGGGAAAGGATCACCCTAGTGTATCAATTTCAACAGTGCCTCAAATTAATAAATCTCCACCTTAAAGAATGGAATAAAGCATATTTTGGAAACATCTTCAAGTTGCAAAAGGACCTTAAACAAAAGATGGAGAAAATCTAGGAAAGTATAATTCTTGAAGGAATAACATATAGGTTAATTGTAGAGGAATACTTGCTCCAAACCTAGCTAGAAGCCCAAGCAATACAAGAATATATTTTCTAGAAACAAAAGTCACAAGTATAGTGTCTTAAATTAGGGGAGAAAAGCACCAAATTCTTTCATAAATTCATTATCCATCACTGCCACAACAACAAGATTACAACCATCAAGGATAGTCAAGGATCATCGCTAATTGATCAAGAAGACATCGAAAGGGAATCGGTTAATACTTCAAGAAACTCGTCTATGAATCTCACATAGATCAAAAAGAGGCCATCAAGAAAATAACCAAATACATCCCAAAGCTAGTCACTCAAGATCATACTGCATCCCTCAGATAAATTACCATGGAAGAATTGGAGCATGTTGTAATGATTCAGGGATGATTTTAGGGGCTAAATTTCACTCATGGGCTAATTTTCGATGATTTTTCCAAAAATGAGATTTGCTATTTTAAAAATGATTCGACCAAATTCTATTGGATAAAAATATTTTACCTTAAAAATCGCCAAAATTTTATAAAAGCTATATAAAATACTTATAAATTTGAATATTTTTTAAAAAAATTCGCCAAACATTTATAGTTGACATATGAAGGATTAGTAATATTCACCAAGGTTTCTACATTTTGAAATAAATTTCTATCCTTAAAATCAACCCTGGTAATGAATATTCCTAAATGAAAATCTCTAGGATGAGATGGATTCACTTCTGATTTTTTTTAGTCCTACTAGTCAATTATGATGCAAGGGCCTTGGTTGAAGATTCTCTCATATACAATAATGTCCTACCTTCCTTCAATGCCACCTTTCTAGCATTGATCCCAAAGGATTAAAAAGTGGGTAACCCTAGAAAATTCATACCAATATCACTATGCAATGTAGTATAATTACCAAAGTAATTTCCAATAGGCTCAAACCCCTTCTTCAAAATTTGATCTCTTCGAAACAAACAGGGCATGTAGAGGGCATTCAAATAATGGATGGGATATATTCCTAGCACATGAAATGATCCATTCATTAAAGGAAACCAAATATGTAGCGATGTCAATAAAATTCGACATATCCAAAGGATTTGATAAATTAAGCTGGCAATACATACAAAAAATTCTCACAACCTTTGGCATATAGAACCAATGGATCAAATGGATTTAATGTCACTTACTTCAACACCCTTCTTCTATATCCTCATAAATAGAGCAGCATCTTCCACCTTTTCACCTTCGAGGGTAATTAGACAGGGATATCCTCTATCTTCCTTTCTATTCATCTTAATGGTGGAAGGACTGGGATGAACAATCAAGGCATCAATCAACACAAACTCAATTCAGGGGCTAAGATTTTTTGGGGATGACCTACCAACATCACATTAGAAATTCATGGATAACACAATGCTCATGGGTGTCCCAATAGTAAGAGAGAGGCTCAATCTTTCAAACAACTCTTCTCTAATTTTATGGATGCATTGAGTACCTCCATAAACCAAAGTAAGTTTCAAATTTTTTTCTAGGATTCTTGATTTTCAACTAAGCTCCCTTCTAACCAAATACTTGGGTGTGTGTCTGATGACAAATGTGCTCTGCAATTCCACGTAGGAGGATCTCTTTTCGAATATGGAACAAAAACCGAACAGTTGGATCTTTTGTTCTCTAAACATTCCAGAACAAAAACTTAACAGTTGGATCTTCTATTCTCTAAACATTCCAGGAAAGTTAGTGCTATTGAAATCGGTTCTTGAAGCAATGTCAGTCTCTATTTTCTTTATGTTAGCTACCTCCAAATCTATCCTGAAGGCTATCAAAAATATTCAATGCTCCTTGTGGGGTAGTGCGAGAAAGGAGAAAAAATGGTCATTACTTGTGTGGGACCAGTTCTATTAACCTAGGATATAGGGAGGCTTAGTGATAGAGGATCCATAAATTCTTTGCTCAACCTTGAGAAAAGAAACTTGGTGGAGATTGCTCCAGAACAATGATAACCTTTTAAGTAAGTGTTAACTAATCCTTTGGCAGCAGTTATGTAATCTGAAGGTTATCGCTACTTAACTAATTCACAACTGCCTAACTATCTGCATATACCTATAAACAGAGAATCCGAGTTTTTAATAAATGAAGAGTTTATTTCCTCCAATTTTCATCTCTACATTCTGTGTTAAATGTGGAGTTTTATCTAGCCTCTGTACAGTGGTATCAGAGCCACGTTTCTTTTTAACACGTTTTTTTTTTTTTAACTCCATGTTATTTTGTGTGCTAGATCATGTCTACGTGAGAGGAGTGGAGCACTGGCTCTCACTAAGGGAGAGCCTCCAGATCAGATCCAGTGAGCTCGAGATTCGAGAAATGTTTTTTGCTGGTTGTTTTAGTTCCCTACTAGTTTTTGCATGAAGGGTCTCGCTGTAAGAGAGATTGCAGTGGAGCAGCGAAGGTTGTGTACTGAGCAGTCTACAACGCAGCCAAGGTAGAAGGTGTAGTTGTTGTGAGATTTTTTTTTTCTTGTGCAACTAGAATTCCATTTATAGAGATTAGTTTACAATGCATTCATTAGTATCAATCGTGGGAGTAATTCTCTCTAGACAAGAAAATTACCAAGAATGGTTTCGAAAAATAAAAAATACTCTTATTTTTAATGATTTATGGGAGGAAATTTGTGAAGGCAAGGATGACAATGACCCACAGGAACCTACAGATGTCAGACAACTTGCAATTTGGAAGATTAAAGATAAAAATCCACATGCTT
>JASDQU010102842.1:42649-58832 GCA_032191745.1 Picea mariana
ACAACTGCCTAACTATCTGCATATACCTATAAACAGAGAATCCGAGTTTTTAATAAATGAAGAGTTTATTTCCTCCAATTTTCATCTCTACATTCTGTGTTAAATGTGGAGTTTTATCTAGCCTCTGTACAGTGGTATCAGAGCCACGTTTCTTTTTAACACGTTTTTTTTTTTTAAACTCCATGTTATTTTGTGTGCTAGATCATGTCTACGTGAGAGGAGTGGAGCACTGGCTCTCACTAAGGGAGAGCCTCCAGATTAGATCCAGTGAGCTCGAGATTCGAGAAATGTTGTTTGCTGGTTGTTTTAGTTCCCTACTGGTTTGTGCATGAAGGGTCTCGCTGTAAGAGAGATTGCAGTGGAGCAGCGAAGGTTGTGTACTGAGCAGTCTACAACGCAGTCAAGGTAGAAGGTGTAGTTGTTGTGAGATTTTTTTTTTCTTGTGCAACTAGAATTCCATTTATAGAGATTAGTTTACAATGCATTCATTAGTATCAATCGTGGGAGTCATTCTCTCTAGACAAGAAAATTACCAAGAATGGTTTCGAAAAATAAAAAATACTCTTATTTTTAATGATTTATGGGAGGAAATTTGTGAAGGCAAGGATGACAATGACCCACAGGAACCTACAGATGTCAKACAACTTGCAATTTGGAAGATTAAAGATAAAAATCCACATGCTTTAATTTCTTCCTCAGTCACTGAAGAGGTAAGCAGAAATATTCTTTCCAACACCACATCATTTAAAGAATTAGAGAAATTAAAACATCTTTATGACTCCCATTCAGAGCTGGAAATTATAAAATTGTTGATGAAGTTATTTAATCTGGAATTGAAAGATAATAATCCCATGAAGTTAGCTTCCTAAATTAAATCTATTTTTCATGATATTGACTCAACTGGTGTCAAAGTTGATTTACAAATCACTACATTTATTAAAGCCCTATATCCTACCTATTCACACTACTCAGAGTCTCTTCAAGCTAGTGGACAGATGAAAGAAATGACTTTTGATAAACTTGTAGACAAAATTGTTGAAAGAGAGAAAGCTTTTGGGAAGAAGGAATCTTTTTCCACTTCCACAGTTGAGATTTTGTGTCTTACACAAAAGGAGCAGAAACCTAGAGGAGAGTCTGCTAGATTTGACAATAGTAACAGAGGTCGGGGTAGGAGACCATTTAGAGGTAGGGGGGGTCATTATCGTCAAGGAGACAGACAACAAGATGATAGACGGAAAAAAAAATTCCAGAATGATAAACAATCTCTTAAGTGCTGTAGGTGTGGTAAACTGGGTCATAACTCTTCTCATTGTCACACTCCTTGGGATAGGATTAGTGAGAAGAAAGAGCAACAACCTCCAGATAGAGGAAAACCACCTGAATCTGCCAACTATATTGTTGCACATTGTAATCTTAGTATCAATGAAATTTTTAGCACTTCTTTTTCTTCTTGGGAAGACACTTGGATTTTAGATACTGGAACCACTTGCCATATGACCTTTAGAAGAGATTTTTTCTAGACATTCAGTAATCACATTGATGGAATAGTTTATTTTGCTAATAAGTCCTAGTTAAAGCCTTCAGGAATTGGATCCATTTGACTTCGCCTACCAGGACTTGTTGATTATATTTTGCATGATGTTCTTTACATTCCTCAATTAAAAATAAATATGATGTCTCTCATACATATCAGGTAGCAAGGACATTTTATACACATGTTTGATGATATAATTGAAATAAGAAAAGCAATTGCTCAGGTGATTGTTATGACTAGTGTTGAAGAAGACAAACTTTTAAAACTTAAAGGGACATCCTCTTTTCAATCTAATTCAGCTCTTTTGGCTCATCATAGTGATACTTTGTATTCTAGCTTATTGTGGCATGCTCGTTTTGGTCATATCAATTATGATAGTATTTGGATTATGAAACAACAAGGTATTCAAGGGCTTCCTATTATTCCAAGAAATATTTCTCCATGTAATGCTTGTATTTTAGGCAAGCATTGTAAACAACCTTTTTATGGATCTACTTCCCGAGCTTCCAGAAAGTTATGTCTCATACATTCTGATTTATTCAGGCCCATGCTTGTTCAATCTACAAATGGTAATAAATATCTGCTGACTTTTATTGATGACTACACGAGGATGTGTTGGGTTTATTTGTTGAAAGAGAAATCTTAGGTTTTTGCAGCTTTTAAGAATTTTCATTTATGGATTACAAATGAAACTAAACTTAATGTTGGGACTCTACGATCAGATAATGGTGGTGAATAAACCTCTAATGAATTTGAAAATTACTTACAAGATAATGGTATTAAACATCAGACCACTGTTCCTTATACTCCACAACAGAACGTTGTAGCAAAGTGCATGAACAAAACTTTGCTTAATATGGTAAGGTCAATGATGTTTTTTCAGAATGCCTGGTTGATGTTTTGGGTAGAAGCAATACTTTGTGTCATTTATATTCACAATCATTGTCCTTCTATTGCCATCAATAATAAATCCCCTTGTGAATTGTGGTATAATCGTCTTCGTGCTGTTCAACATTTCAGAGTTTTTGGTTCTCTATGTTATTCTTTAATTCCTAAACAACAACGCAACAAATTGGGTGAAAGAAGTCGCAAATGTCTTTTCTTGGGGTATTCTAATACTTCAGAGCTTATCGATTGTATGATGAGGAAAACAAGAAATTTGTTATTTCAAGAGATGTTTTTTTTCTCGAATTTGCTAAAGATGCTTCTACTATTGATAGGACTCAATCATTTGGATAGATTCTCTTCCAAGAAGTTTTATTATGAATGGGATAATGATCTCCCATATCCTGAAGGGGGATTCTTATTATAAATCAGTCTGTGAATTTTCTTTCAACAACACCAGAGAATGAGACCACATCAAAGAATGAAGAAAAATTAGTTGATAGCAATGTTTTTTATGATAATAATGTTTCTGTATAAGAACAATTGGTTGATAATAATGTTCATAATAATGTTCCTACTGAGGAAAAATTGAAGGATAATAATGGTCCCGAAGAACCTATTTCAAACACTCTTGAAACTGAGCAAACATTGCAGCAATCAGTACATAGATCAACACGAACCAAGACAATGCCAAAAAGGTATGGTGAATTTGAGTTAAATTTTTCTGCTGTTAATGAACCTACTACTTTGAAGAAGCCACTAGTTGTAATGAATGGAAAGATGCAATGCAAAAAGAGTATGATGATCTTATTAAAAATGGCACTTGGAGGTTGGTGGATCCTCCTATTGGCATCAAACCGATTGGTAGTCTTATAAAACTAAATATAAAGCTGATGGTTCCCTTGATAAGCACAAAGAAAGAATTGTAGAAAAGGGGTATGCACAAAAAGAAGGTATTGATTATACAGAAACATTTGCTCCTCTAGTGAAATGGGGCACTATTAGAACTTTATTTTCTCTTGAAGCTCAAAAAGGATGGAAAATACATCACATGGATGTAAAAACTGCTTTCTTAAATAGATATTTAAAAGAAGATGTCTATATGTTGTAGCCAGAGGGTTTTTCTATTAAAGGAAAAGATAATAAAGTATGCAAATTGATAAAATCATTGTATGGTTTAAAACAAGCACCTCGTGATTGGTATGAAAAGTTAACTAAACATCTTCTCAAGTTGAATTATAAGCATTTCAATCTAGATGATGCAACTTTATTTGTTAAGAAAGTTGGAAGATCGGTTGTATATCTAGTTGTCTATGTAGATGATTTGGTTATCACAGAAAATAATGATGATTATATAGCATCTATTAAAAGGGAGTTGCAAAAGGTGTTTGATATGACAAGTTTGGGATTACTACATTATTATCTAGGGATCGAAGTAGATAAAAAACCGAAGCACATTTTTATTTCTCAAAAGAAATACATTGGAGAACTATTGAGCAAATTTGAGATGAAGGATTGTAATCATGTTTCTACCCCAACAGAACAGAATCTAAAGCTTACTTCAAATGAAGGTAGTGCATTTGAAGATCCAACAAAGTAAAGACAACTTGCTGGAAGTTTAATTTATCTTACTACTACTCATCCTGACATAACTTTTGTTGTAGGAATACTTTCCAGCTTTATGCATCAGCGCTATGAAGGTCATTGGACAACAACAAAATGAGTGCTCAAATATTTAAAAGGCACTCAATCATATGACATCAAATATTCCAAAGTTTCAGACTTCTATCTCATTTGTTATTCATATGCTGACTTTGATGGAGATAAAGAGCATGGGGTGTCTAGTTCAGGTTATTTGATGAATCTTGGATGAGAAACCATCACTTGGAAATCACGAAAGCAATCAGTTCATGATGATTCTACAACTGAAGCCGAATATGTTGCATCAGCTCAAGCCACAAAAGAAATCATTTGACTTCGAAAAATTCTTGAAGATTTGCAGGAGAAACAAATGAATTCAACCTCTCTCTTTGTTGACAATACTTCTGCAATACAATTGCCCAAAAATCCTAAATTTGATGATTGAACCAAACAAATCAACACTAAATATCATTTGATTCAACATCATGTTGAGGCCAAAAGCATTCATCTCAATCATTGTTCCACTTCAGAACAAATTGTAGACATTATTACTAAAGCTTTGGGTCGAGAGAAATTTGAAAATTTTCAAATGATGCTTGGGATGACAAATGTCCCTTCGGATTAAGGGGGGACTGTTAACTAATTCTCTAGCAGCAGTTATGTAATCCAGCGGTTATCGCTGCTTAACTAATTCACAACCGCCTAACTGTCTGCATATACCTAAAAACAAAGAATCCGAGTTTTTAATAAATGAAGAGTTTATTTCCTCCAATTTTTATCTCTGCGTTCTGTGTTAAATGTACAGTAAGGTGTGGAAAAATAAATACAACTCAAATATTGCCACCCCAGACTTAAGAACGATGGAACGTCTCATTCGAGGATCAATGATATGGAATACAACATTGAACAATAAACACTTAATGCAAAAATACTATTTTCGAAAAGTTCGCAATGGTAGTCATCCATTATTTTGAGATCATGCTTGACAATAACTACCAGCTTGGAAAGAAAAGGAAGCTCTATTATACCTCCAGGAAATTATGATTAAATGCAACAAAGTACACTTACACAAATATTAATCGCAACATAAGGAAGCAGACCAATGGAGACTCTGGTCTCCCAAAGAACACTGGTTACCCATCCCTCCAGGAACTGAATGGGACAACTTCTGGTAAAAACTATTGGAAAATAAAATAAAAATCAATAACAGCCTCGACAAGCTTTGCTTGGGATACAAATTAGGAGGTTGTTTCAATCTACAGGAAGCATACATCTTAACATCAAGTCAGGAAGAACAATCAAAGACAGTAATATGGAAGAAAATATGGAAACAACATCTACGGCCAAAGGTGTCCTCTTTTCTCTGGTTGCTTGCAAAAGGTAAAATTCTTACGTAGGATAGCCTTCTTTATCGAGGATTCCATGGAACTTCCGCTTTCCCTCTATGCACTCAACATGAAGTAACAACAGAGCACCTTTTAGAAACCTGCTTAGTTCCAACAAATATATTGGACAGAGGGGCCATGCTTACTAGGAAATCAAATTGAAACAAAACGATTGTTACTGTAACGATTGCACAATGTATATTAGAAATGTTTTCCAGTCCTATTTTGAAAAACTCCTAGAAAATTTTTCTGGGCTTCTTGGTATGGAAAGTTTGGAAAGAGAGAAACAACCAAACCTTCAAAAATGAGCACGAGGATTAGGGAAAGATATGGGTGAAAATAAAGCAACATATGAAAGAAACGATCTTATCCAGCTCTTGGAAAACTCAAGACTAGTAATGGAGCCAAATGGAAGAAGATATCCCCCAGTATCTTGATCTTCAACTGAATGGCATCCCAAAAACACAGGTAGAGCATACAAAGATGACTAGAATTCCTGAACAATGGGAATACCCCCTGCGGGATTCATGAAACTCAGCTAAGATGGAGCCTCTAAGTGCAATCCAGAAAAAGTAGGAGCGGGAGATGTTTTAAGAAATGGAAAAGGAGAAATCCTAAGGACCTATGCTGACAATTTAGGCATTGACAATAACAATGCAGCTGGGCTCCAAAATAGGGTACATACATAAGCAAAATATCGAACTGTTGGCACCGAGAAGGAGGATTAGAAAGCTTGAAGGACATTCTAGAAGTTGACGTCATTCTACCCTCTCACGTCATACAATTTACTAATAAAATTGCAGATCCATTGGCTAATGAAGGTATCAACTATGGAAAGGATATGATTGATAAATGCTAGGCCCGTTGCGCTGAGGATTCCCTCACGAATAATTATAGGGAGCTAGCAAAGGCAAATCATCCCACCACGGATCGGGTGGCAGGGAGGCAAGAGGAGTTAATCAGGAGAGTGATGACATCGACGTCCAGCAAAACACATGGCCAACGTAGCGGTACTCCGTAGCCGGGGTTTTTGATCGATGATGAAGGGAGTTCATCAGCACGAAGAGCCTATCACTCAAACAAAAGCGAAGGATATGAGACATGCAATGGAACATATCGGTAAGGTAAAAGCACTAGTGGGAGCAATTAATTGGAAGGAAAGTAGCTGGGAATCCATAAGAAATGAGGGGAACGGGAGCCAATTTCACTGCAACCCTCATCCGAACGGCCATTCACGCAAGCGTGAGGAAGAGTGGAAGCGAAATAGGGTCTAGGTGGTGCAGCCAGTCATTAAGACAAAAAACAAGTGTTGTGCAAGAAATCCATGGCCGGGAGAGGACCTTGACGTAGGGAAAAGAGGCATCTGGCATCGAGATTTCATAGGAGAAGCATGGAAGCAGCTAGATCATTTTGAGCACAAACACTACCAAGGAGGAACTGGAACTAGCGAAAGCGGATGTACGCTTGGACAAAACTGTAGTCCCTTATGAGGAAATTGATGTTGCAATGGGCGCCTGGATTCCAAGCACGGGCACCTCACGGGACAGAGAGGACCTCTATCACAAGACTGTATATCTCTATTAGACAGTCAAAACTATTCTGGGCAAGGTTCTACTAGATAGGCATGAAGCTTACACAAATGTGCTACTAGATAGGCATGAAGCTTACACTAATGTGCTACTCCAGTTGGACATCATTCACCTATAGATTAAAGAGGTCAACTGCAAAGTAGAAATGCTGTAACGAAAAACGACTGGTTTATATATTTGTTGGACACCATTCACCTATAGATTAAAGAGGTCGACTGCAAAGTAGAAATGCTGTAACAAAAAAACGACTGGTTTATATATTTTTTTGTCATATTTTTTGCAAAGCCATAAGTATTAAGCAATAGCTAGGCATAGAAAATTTATCATAAAACATCAAGTTTTTTGGTCGGGACTCTCCCATATTAATTTACTATGTAAGAAGAACACTAAGCCCGTCAAGCTTAAAAATCTGCTATTTTTTCTTGTTGTTCTGGTTTTCGTTATGGAAGGCCAATAACAAAGCACATGTATGGTTCCTCAAGATTAATATAGGAAGTTTTGTTGGTCTGGTTTTATGGAAGGCCAATAACAAAGCACATGTATGGTTCTTCAAGATTAATATAAGGTTCTGGTTAGCTTAAAAAAACATGAACTGGTAAGAATTTTATTATCATAAAAATCAAATAACAACATTTTCATAAGTAAATATTAATAAATTTACCATATTAAACAAAAATGGCACTCAATGCAAAAAAATGACACCGAATGGATAAGGTCACAATGTCAATTCCTAAACAATCTAATCTTCAACAAATTTCCTATGCTTCATTGCAAATCGAAAACAATCTAATCTTAGATAAATTTCCTATACTTCATTGCAAATCGAGTCACCCAAACCAATTTAAGGTATGAATCCAAACAAGATTTGCAAGACTATACATAAACATACCTTAAAACCATGTAAAATGTAGAAATTTTCTTTAAAAAGAATAAAAAATTATATGAAAATCTATGAAATTCTGTAAGAATAATTACTAATTAGATTTCAACACAGTAACATTAATGCTCTCTACCTCACAAATAACCCAAAAATTTAAATTCTACCCAGAAAAAACCTCTATGAAATTCTGTAAGAATAATTACTACTTTTGTGCAAACTAGATTCCAACACAGTAACATTAATGCTCACTACCTCACAAATAACCAAAGAATTTAAATTCTACCCAGAAATAACCTCTTCTGCAATAGTGAAAAGGCCAAACCCTCACCCCCAAAAAAATAACATGAAGCCACATTAAAATAAAAAATTCCACCATACCAAAAACAACACAGTTAAAAACTAGCATGTAAAACAAGAACGGAAATGCCAAACCCCACTGGAAAACTAAGAACAACAATATAAAAACAAAATTTTTTCCAAACCAACACAAACTTCAACCACAAGATGCTAGAAAACAAAGAACAATAATAATAAACCATTCACAAACCAAAGCCAACATTAGTTGCACAAAAAAATTGCATTGACATATCTAAGGTTTAATAGTGCAAAGCCACCATAAATGACAATAGAGTATAACCCACAACCAACAAACCAAAGGCAACATTAGTTACACAAAAAAGAAAAATTGTATTCACATATCTAAGGTTTAATATTGCCAAGCCACCATGAATGACAATAGAGTATAACCCACAACCAACAACATTTACAACAAAATACAAAAAATCAAACCACACCAAAACATAAAAAACATGAAAAGTGACCAACTCCACCACAATATTAACAACAACCAAATCAAACCCTTATGCAACCAACTATACACCATTATTCAATGCTTGGAGTTAAGAATACACCCAATCAAAACTAAAGCACCCAAAAATCCCTACCAAATCATTCCCAACAAGACCACTAACAAGAATACAATCCAACCAACTACAAAAAAAACATATATAACAATAGCAGAAAACCATTTCTCTCAAAAGCCTAAAAGCCAAAGTATACAACACAAAGAACAAAAATTATCTACAAAATACAAAACTCCACTAAACCAAGCTTTTAATTTACCTTGTCTGTCAAGAGCAAATTTGATGGCAGATGTTTTTTTTTTCATACATGTAATTTTAAGTTTTATGCAGATTTATAAGTATAGATAATTAGAGAATATTTATGAAAAGATAATTAAAGCATAATATAATTTGAGCAAGTTGATTGGTTTTTTGTTAAAGATTTGAGTCAATTAAGAGAATGTCAATATCAAGGACAAAGTTCTAACTTTTGGGAAAGTATGATTTCCTACATATATAACAATAGCAGAAAGCCATTTCTCTCAAAAGCCTAAAAGCCAAAGTATACAACACAAAGAAAAAAAATTATCTACAAAATACAAAACTCCACTAAACCAAGCTTTTAATTTACCTTGTCTGTCAAGAGCAAATTTGATGGCAGATGTTTTTTTTTCATACATGTAATTTTAAGTTTTATGCAGATTTATAAGTATAGATAATTAGAGAAGATTTATGAAAAGATAATTAGAGCATAATATAATTTGAGCAAGTTGATTGGTTTTTTTGTTAAAGATTTGAGTCAATTAAGAGAATGTCAATATCAAGGACAAAGTTCTAACTTTTGGGAAAGTATGATTTCCTTTTGTTTTTGGTCGGATTTAGTTAGAAAACATGTTCAAAGTTCAAACTGGAAGTGGTTTGAAATAGGGAAGGTTCGAACACTCAATAAATGCGGTCACTGTGTTTTGAGTACATCGATTTTGTTAGTAGAATGAGACTGAAAGCTCCTAGCCTCCTATGAACTCCAGAGTGAGCGTAAAGAACAATTTCGTAACAACACGCTCAAATCATGAGCTTGTTTTTGAGTTGATGATAGATTGATCAGCTCAAATACATAATACATTACGTCGTCTAATCCATGGTCGAATTAGAATTTTGAACCAAAAGTGTTTCAAACTAGTGCCTGGATTAGTGAATTACAGAAGTTTGGGTCGTGAGTAAAAATTGTCAAAGTATTTGAGGGCTGGAGAAATAACATAAGCATGAGGGAATATAGTGAGTTTTTGGAAAAATTCGAGTAAAGAGGAAGACGATACCTGAGTACGAATCCAACATGGAAATAAGAAGGAAATATTTGATCTATGTTTAGTGAGAGAAAGGAATTAAGATTTAATATTTTGCTGAAAGGTTAATCTCATGGAAATAAGAAGGAAATATTTGATCTATGTTTAGTGAGAGAAAGGAATTAAGATTTAATATTTTGCTGAAAGGTTAATCTAAAGATTAGGTTGCTTGACGAAAAGAAAGAAGATTAGGAGATTTGTTCATGGCCACAAACCTAGTCTATTGTAATAATGGAGCCAACCAAACTCACCAACGATTTACCACGAATTCTACTACATCCAAAAATGTTTATCTCAATGCCCCTCAAATCCACATAAACCTTAGTGACCGCCACTGGATATGATCAACACAGAGAAAGCATTGATATCTCCCTCAGAATCAAAGAGAAATAACCAGTCTAAATCGTCGATAACTCCCTTAGCTATAGAGAGTGAGCACCGATTTGAATCGACAATATCTCCCAAGTCAGCCACCACCAGATATAAGCAGGCTGCAGCAAATAACACTGAACACTAAACAATAACATGATTATGGTGATTCCCATCGATCCTCGGGATTCAATGCAATCCGACATTTATTAGTTTATCTATATTATGGTTACACGGCAGTTCAACAAAAATGATTCATTTATTAATTTACTTCTATACAACTACTTCCTTGCATGTTGCATATAACCCAACCTCAAGGTTCCATGCCCTAGCCGTGTATTATAGGTCGGTAACCCTAATACCTATAGTGCACATGTGACATATCCATTAGATTTTTTGACGGGGACATGTGACATACCCATTAGAGTTTTTGACGGGTACTCGAAGTGGTTATAGGTCAATTTGACAGGTGGATAATTTTAATGCAATTCACTAATATGTAATTTTTATAACATGTATCAACTCAGTAATGACTTGTTATTTTTATAACGTGTCAAATACAGGTTGCAGGACAAAATATGGGTTGTATCCCATCAAATTCCGTGTCTCGTACTGTGAACCTAATGCCAACAACATCAACAAAAAAAAAGTGCACAGAAACATTAAAAATGCAAAGACTCTACGAATCCTGAAACTCCATCAGACCCTAGAAGAAAAATTCAAACCCTTGTAGAATCAAAGATCCGTTATTATTCAATGTGAGGAGAAATTCCCTTAATTAAGAATGCACAGAATATGGACCATCGACACACGAGGACCAATATCCATCCTGTTACAGAGTCTTTAAGACTTTGTTAACAGGCTTCCCATCCATGCTCCCATGGGGCATGACCATCACACCTCCACCCTCGACATTCACACTGAGTCTGTTTCCGTTCCCCTACCTATTTAGGTTGTCTTCTGCATCAAGCAGTCCACCACCGACAATGGATCTGAATTTAATTTCACGGTACAATGAGCATTAATAAAATGAGCCCTGACAAACATTCATGGTTGACAAAATATTTCATGGTCAATTAGTCCATTTGAATTTGAATTTGAATTTGAGTGCGCTGGTTATGGTCAATTTGAATTCAAATTTGAGCACAACGATTCACCAATTAAACTAAGTACCATCTCAAACAAATCTCAAATTTAGTTTAGCATCTGGATGAATGGAAGCATTCTCTGCCTTGGCAGGTATCTATTTATGTTGTTTTCATAGAGATCCTTCAATTATCTTCTCGTCCGGTGGGTCTGCTATGTGTTCGTTGATTTTGATATTCTATTTAGTGCTTCCACTCCCACATATTGATATTTGGAGCTCAAATTTTGTTGCAGATGAAGCTTCTTTCCTACTATTACCTTCCCTTTTGGTAAGTTTACGTTTTCTTTTATGTAATTGCGAGCACATTTCAATGATTTGATCAATCAATTTTGTTAGGTCATTAGTGTTAAGAAGGGAGCCTGTGAGGTTGATGTCCTGGGCTCGAGTCCCCTCGCGCTTTGGTAACTTTTGGAGAATAGGTAAGAGATCCAACCTCTGCTCTGTTGCATGGGTTAAATTCTTATCAAATTCCATTTGCAGCTCTGGCACAAAAAATATCTTCGATGAAGACTAAAATCGTTAATCGGATCATTCAATTCTCCCCTCTAATGGAGGACACTCGCGAATAAGATATGTTAGAGATGACTTACTCGATTTACAATTCCATGGGAAGGAGGAACAATTGGGTAGATGGAACGATATGATAAAATATTAAGGGAACATTGATAATGAAATACACGAGACATCAAAGATCTCGCAAAAATGAAGAGGCCTCAAAAGCGGGAAAACAACCTCATACAATCCTTGGTCCACTACCGCTCACAAAATCAAATGAACAGTTTCATAAAGAGCTATGTTCTCAAATTTTAGGAAGCAGTACTGCAAACATTTAAACAAAGTTATAATTTTCCATAGGAAGAATAGGATGAGTTTGATAAAATTGAAGGTTCAAAATAGTTATAAATTTTAAGTGTACGGTAGTAATTTATTACGAATGACCGACTTAGTTTTAATCTTTCTATGTTTAGACACTTAAAAAAATATATTTTTCTATAGACTACTAAGGGATATTGCTATGGTAAAATGATTTGAAAGGAGGTTTTGCACCTTTCATATATCGTGTCACGTGTATAAAAATGAAGATTATGTTATCAAGGGATTTTCCTAAGTAAAAAAATTAAAAATATTAAAATATTATAATAAATAAAGGTGAAGGTGTAAAGTTATTTAATGTAAATTATTTTTATTATATTAAATTTATGTTTAAGATATTAAAAACTTATTTTTTAATTAAAGATAAAATTTATAAAATAAAAATTATTTCTAAATTCACAAATTATGAAATAAAAAACTATTTTCTAAGTTTACATATTTATTAAAATAATAATTTTTTTTGCATTGATTTTATTTGTAAATTATTAAAAACATTAATTTTTTTTTATTTTGAAAGCATAAAATAAATGAAGGTTTTATCATTATGTTATAGTGATTGTTGAGATGAAATCATTGTTTTACTCATGAGCTTATGACTACTAAGTAGTTCTTTAAAGTTTTACATGATATTGTGATATGTCCTATTAACATTATATGAATTTGGAAAGTAGTGATGTCTTTTACTAGGAAGTGGGTAGTTGAGAGGATAAAAAAACCTTACATTGATCAACTATCCTATTAGCTAGAGACATTATATGAATTTGCAAAGTAGTGACGTTTTCTACTAGCAAGTGGGTAGTTGGGAGGATAAGAAATCCTCACATTAATCAACTAACCTATTACCTAGAGACATTATATAAATTTGGAAAGTAGTGATTCTTTCTACTAGCAAGTGGCTAGTTGGGAGGATAAGAGAACCTCACATTGATCAACTATCCTATTACCTAGAAAACCAATTTTGTATTCTAAGATTTTTTTAACAATACCTTTATTGTCATGAATCTATTGTTCTTAGAAGAGGGGATGTTGTAATTACATTGAATGGATTTTTTTAAGGGGCATGGTCTTTCTAGAATATTTTGTCATTTGTTGAGAGCATATAGAAAAATTCCATTTGTCATGTGTTTTGGGTGAATTAAAAAATTCCATTTGTCATGTGCTTTGGGCTAATTGAAAAATTCTATATGTCCTATAATTTATGTGTATACAAGTTTACCTTATGTTTTGTCCTTTTTCACCTCCTCCTCATCCTATTTTGTCGGTCATACAAAATTTTTCCTTTTGTACATACACAATAGAAATAAAGAACATGATTCATTGGCTACAAGATCTAAACGTAGACTCCATTTTCATTGATGAAGACTATAAGAAAAATGCTTGGGATTTTACAAGAAATATCATTTCCATACAATGATATCAACCATACAACCAGGGAGAAAATATTATTTGTACGTTTTGAGTGATAGCTCCAACACTTCTTTGACACTGTCTATTAACAATTGAAACTTTCAAAAACCTTACCCTAGCTTATGTAGCTGCCAATTACAAAGGAAACATAGAATTATGTCATAAAATAAATTATGACATGTTGTCATAATATTCCTTCAAACATATTACCCAGAAGTCATCCAAATTCTTGTTTCTTCACATTTAGCTTTTTAGTTGACCTCATAAATCTATTGGAAAATATCTTTGAACCTTTTACTTCTTTTTTTTTCTATCAAAATGATTGTCTTAAAAGTAGAGTAGAGAGGTGATTTCCTCTCATAACTCTCATAATCCACAATCGTTAAAGCCTCATGAAAATGCTTACCACGCACCCTTTCAAGACATGGTTGATTCTTAGGCAACGCAGAAAATAACTTTCAACATATGTTGAATGGTTGATATGGTAGGAAGTAAGTTTTAAAATTCCTAAAAGCATTCATCAATGAGGATTATAAAGGATATTAAAATTATAACAATTAAATAACGTTCATCCCATCATCTCTATAAATAAAGGAATATAAACTTAATTTCTTATGGAATTCCATTTTAGATATGGTAGGAAGTACGTTTTAAAATTCCTCAAGAACATTTGTTAATGAGGATTATAAAGGCTATTAAAAATATAACATTTAAATCAGGTTCATCCCATCATCTCTATAGTGTTTAAATTAGGTTCAAACATTATATAAGGTTATGGGAGTCAACATTGACAAATTATTACATTCTATGTATATGAGAAGATATAGAGAACACCAAGCACATGACCCCACTAGAGGTAGCCATAATGATTACCACAAGGGACAGTTTCTTTTTTGCAGATACTATCTAGGGTGAAACTATCCTTTGGTATTGGAGTAAGACATAAATCTACTTTTGATTGGCTAAGAGCTCATATTCCTTAGACGTAAGGAAACAAGCTAACAACCCAAAACCTAGAGGCTTATAATAGGAGTGGAAGCCTACCCCATTATGAACCAGCAACATGTCATTTCAGGTGGTATGGTTTTCCTTGAATATTGTTGGTGATTCATCCCACATTTGTAGATAACAACCAATGATGACTAGCGTAATTTCCAATTGACAACTATGTTATTATAGGTTTTACATTAAAGAGGTACTAGAAAAGTATGGCATGCATAAATTTAGGGTGGTGGTATTGGAAATGATAAGAGAATACAAACCATCTTTCAAACTAACAAAATTATGGAGCACTACATATGAATGGTGGTTTCACATAAGGAACTTCTTTAAGGTAGGGATTTTTTCATAGATGATGATAATTTGTTTAGTAATTTAAATCCTTCACTGTGAGTTGGATGTGTCAACTGTGAGTCACAAACCAATCATCTCTAGCACTATTGACAAATTAAAAAGTCAAACAATTGTAGAATTACAACTGAGAAATAAATTTTGGTTGATCGTTCCCTTGCTTCTTTTAACATTCTTCAATGAAAATTGTCTCACAAACAAAACATTATGGCCTAGAATAGGGCTCAAATCCAACTTTACTAGATAGATCTATTGACGATTAAAATCGTAACGATGAAATCCACCCACAAAGTATTGCTAAAGTGATATTATTTAACTATGCTAATATTATAATAATAGAGACATATCACACATTTTTTGTTGTTGTTTTTTATGCTGCCTACATAGTCCTACATTTTTTAGGATGCATTCTTAATTTAATATTGGCATGATAATAAGTGGATAATGCATTATTGTGGAACACACTTGGTAATCACTTGTGACATTGAACATGTTCTTTGAGTATGAGGATGATGTTGTTATTGTAACGACCCCTTCGTTATGCCTATGAATAGCGAAGTTCAAAAGGAAATTTTTTTTTTTCTTTTTAACAAATAAGAAATTAACAACGTCACCCAATTCATATCAATGCAAAAACACATGACATCATAACTAAGGGACACATGATCAGAATATAAACAAACTCTACAATATCATTGCTGTACGAAATTGCAAATATAATGCCAACCAATCTCATCATATTATCCAAATAACAATAATTTGCCGAATATAAAACGCTTCCTACTTTACCAATTAAAATCGTACCTTAGCCACACGCCCGCTTCGGAGACGTCCCTCGCGTTGTGTCGCTTCCCTCGCTCCGTGCCGCTTCTGCTTTCCGACCAAGGAAAGCTCACCGGTACCTCCCGGCCAAACGCTAGGGGTACTCTTCTTCCCCC
>JASDQU010102842.1:64888-78097 GCA_032191745.1 Picea mariana
ATGTTTGAGGTAAGAAGCTTCCATGGATTAGTGAGTTTCTATAGGAAGTTCATTAGAGATTTCAGTGGAATTTGTGCACCAATGATGGATACAGTGAAGAAAAAGCACAAGCCTTTTAAATGGATAGAGGAATATGAGAATATCTTCAATATACTAAAGGATAAAGTAACAGAGTGACTCATTCTGGTCCTGCCAAATTTTGAGAAGACATTTCATGTAAGGTGTGATGCAAGTGGCGTTGCGATTGGAGGTGTTTTGAGCTAGGATAATAGACATGTTTCTTAATTCAACGAGAAGCTGAATGAGACTAAGAGAAAATACTCCACCTATGACAAAGAGTTTTATGCCATAATCCAAGCCTTGAATAAATGGAGATATTACCTTGTCCCACAAGAATTTTTCATGTATAGCGACAACCAAGCTTTACAATTCATAACCAGATAGGAAAAATTGAATCAGAGGCATGCAAAGTGGATTGAGTTTATGAAGAATTTTACTTTTGTCATAAAACATATTGATGGGAATGATAACAACGTTGATGATGCATTGAGCAGGAGATGTTTGATTCTGCAAGAATTTCAGGTAAAGACCTTAGGGTTTGAACACCTTGAGGAAATCTATAGTGATGATCCAGATTTCAAGGAAGAATGTGAAGCATGTGAAAATGTTGTCCTGAGAGATAGAAGTGAGTGGAGAGAGTATATGATTCAACAGGGACTTTTGTTCAAGGGAAATCAATTGTGCATACCAAAATGATCAATGAGGGATAACCTCTTGAAGGAAAGACATAGTGGATGATTGGCTGGAAATTTCGGCGACAATTAAGACATTTTCATAGTTGAGTAATTCATACTATTGGCCAGGTATGAGAACATATGTGATAAAATTCATGAAGAGATGTAGAATCTGCCAACATGAAAAAGGTAAAAGATAGAACACTAAATTGTATCAACCATTGCCCATACCAGAGAGGCCTTGGGATACAATAATCATGGATTTTGTGTTGGGACTACCAAGAATGCAAAGAGGATTTGATTCCATATTTGTAGTGGTGGATAGATTTTCAAAGATGGCACACTTTATCCCATGCCAGAACACCAGTGATGCAACACATGTTGTGAATTTGTTCTTTAACGAAGTTGTGAGACTTCACACCTACCCAGAAGCATTGTCTCAGACAGAGACACAAAATTTGTTGGTCATTTTTGGAGGACACTGTGGAAGAAATTAGGGACAGATTTTTTCTTTATCTCAACTTATCACCCTCAGAAAGGTGGGTAGACTGAGGTGGTAAACAAAAGTTTGGGAAAATTATTGAGGAGTCTGGTCATTGACCACCATAATCAATGGGATCAAGTTCTACCACAAGCAAAATTTGCATACAATGACTCACCAACCAAGAGCACTGGGAAGAGCTCGTTCCAATATTGTATCGAATGCAACCTAGGGGAGTATCTCAATTGAGAGACTTGGGACAGAGTGATATCAGAAGCATTGGAACAAAAGATTTTAATGCAGAAATGCAAAAGCTCCATAGCCAGATCATGGGGTAGTTGCAGAATTCTAGCCAAGAGTACAAACGTAGAACTGATCAACATCGCAGAGAAATCCAATTCGAAATAAGGGATCATGTTCTAGCGCATCTCAGGAAAAGGGTTCCCTAGGGGTACATATAACAAGATAAAGATGAAGAAGATAGGACCATGTAAGATCTTGAGGAAGTTTAATGAAAACGCCTATGAGATTGAACTACTAGATGATGTTGGCATATGGCCCATATTCAACGTCTCAAAACTGTATCCTTACAGGAAGGATGGCATAGAGGGATCAAAATATCTAGAGAAGATTCAGTGGGAGAAACAAATTCCTATAGCAAAAAAAAACACAGATGGAACAAATCATTGAACAGAGGATTGGTAAGAAGACCCGAAGGAAGACCTATTTTGAATATCTTGTCAAGTGGAAGGGACACCCAATAGAAGATGCCAGTTAGTAAAGTGAAGTTGATATCYAGAAGCATGGAAAATCGATACCGAAGCTCATGGAAAGGAGTCCATATTTTTTTTCCAGGGGGTGTATGATGCAGGAGCATCATCATCAAGTACACATGACARGACAACTCAGTGCTTAAGAGCTAGTCTGGAGTTTCAAATGCTAGCCAATACTGCAAATATTTTGAAGCGATAGAAACCAAAAGAGGAAAGATAACATGCGTGGAGACAAAATGAACACGTGTGACTTGGGAGCTTAACCCTAGTCTCAATGTAACCATAGTTAGATAGTAGTTAGTTTGTTTATTTTGTATAAAGAGAGATTTTGTACACCCTAAAGAGGGGTTACGATAGCTGTGAGAAAGTAGGAATATCAGAGCAATGATTGTTGTTTGAGTTTGACTGTAACCATTTTCTTGATTTTTGAATGAAGGTAACAAGGGAAAATTGATCCAATGTATGGTGTGAATAGTGTTTGCAATTTCTTTGTTGTTGTCTTAATATTTTCAATAATGAATGAATCTTTCTACGAGTGTATGTATCTTTGAAATGCTTGCATAAGAATTTAAATCGATTTTCTTCATGAGACAATGCAAGTTGTGTAAACAATCCACAAGGAGTGTGTTGACAGGTTCTGCTTCGAATCGTAAAGCTAAGGAGAAATAACGTAAGATTTCTTTGCAGGAAGTGAAAAGCGACTACCGCAAGGAGTGCACAGTCGTCACAAGAACTCGAATATTGTGTAAAGATATGTTGCAACGAGTGCATAGACCTGGAATTCGACAAAGAGACTCCCTAAATAAATCGAAGGATGAGAGAGGAAGAATGCAAGGAGGGCGAGAAAGGATTCTTTTCAAGGATATTTGGATCTAAGTTTGACGAATTTTCTAGAAAAGAAAGAAGTGATCAGGAGATCGAAATCTTTAGAGAGATCAAGATCAGGAGGAGTAGCACCTTCCAAGAAGCACGAACAGGATCCAAGAAATGGACTAGCAAGAAGGATAAGGGTCGAAGTATTTAAATCCTTTCGAAAATCTTCTAAGTTTGAAGAAAGATTTAGCTCAGAGGGAATATTTGGACCATCTGATCAACATCCAGACAATGAGGAGTAACTGCAAAGGAGGAAAGATATCAACATTTTGATTTGAGTGCAAATGGATTGTAGCTGTCTCATCAAAGTAAAGTGCACTAACATTAAAGCTTTGAATGTACATAGGAGGAACAAAGTCATGAAATTCTGAAATCATCAGAACCATCCATCAAGACAGGACACATGGCAGGAGATCACCATTTCCCTGACTTGTAGGGTGGAAAGGTCAAAGAACAGAGTTGTGATAATTCATAAAACACGAAATCTCAAAAAGATCACAGTTGTTGATCGATGAAGGGATTTGGACTGTGGATCTAATTTTGTCAGGATTTCACAACTCGAGAAATCAGAGGTAAGAGTTCTGGGAACTTGTGAAACCCAAAACCGTGAAGATTTCATATGAGTCGTCGGTTCAAGAAGAGATCTGGACTGTTGAGTGCCTAGGGATATGACTCGTGAAGTGTGAACTCATGAGATGCGAAATCGTGAAACATGAAATCGCAAAACACTCAAGAGATTGGCCCACTGTCATAATGAAGGGTCACATCAGTGAGGGGGAATAGATGGGCTAGCATGCACTAGGCTCCTTTCGAGATTTCGGAAGTCGGGAGAGTCGGAGGGACTCGCATGCAAATACCCGATACATGAAGTCGTGACATGATTTTCGATTAGGCAAATGGTCACATCCTTATTCAGATAAAGGGAGGGCTTAACCATGAGAGTTAGCATCTAAACACGCTGAAGCTTAAATGCATTAAGGAGAAAGTTGTGGGTCCCATATAACCTGTGCTTTAAGGGAAATAGGGTTTTTTAAGTAGAATTGAGGTTCTTGAGGGACAAAGAGACAATCAGACTTAGTTTCTTGATCAATCCTAGACCGGGAGGTCGCACAACCCTTAGGAGAGAAGGGGGCGTCTGCATCATTATTGGTTGTCTCGTACTTCTAATTGAATGGGCTAGGTGATTGAAGCAACATGCATTTACTCCATGTCCCTCCATAATTTTCCTATTGCCTGTCACCCTATCATTGTTCCATTGTTGCATTTTTCGCTCTGTTAGTGGAGGCTCTTGGGAGAAAGAAGGCTCGACCCAGTCGCCATTTAAGCATTTTTCATAGGACCTATGATTCTTTTTCTCTCCATCCATGATGTATTCTAAGTTGTATGAACCAAATGATGTATCAACGATGCTTGGATTCTGTGTGTTTTTGAGAATTTTGATTGTGTAGATGTGTGTTATGGCTCTCTATGATGACTGTAAAGTGTTTAGGACTGCAAGAAAATGAATGGTTATTTTAGGTTGCACATTGGTTGTTGCTCGGTCTGTTTAGTATCATGATGGGTCTCTGTGGAATAATAAGTGAACAATGGTACAATATGGCTATGTGTTGATGATGGAGGGTTTTGTTTTGTGTGTTATTGTCAGTTAACTCATTCTCTCATAGTCATAGTGGTAACCCTTAGCCAGTCTCAAAGGAATTTCCAACAGTAGATGTGTTCTTTCTTAAAACCCCGAGTCGTGGTTGTTGGCTCGATATTATTGTCTTTTCACCGAAGTATCCCAAGATCCAGTATTGGTTGGCCCTAACATTAATGCATGCTTGTATGGCTGTGGATTGATACAAGTTGTATCTGAGCATTCTGTCAAAAGGACGAGTGTGTCCTCATTGTCATTACTATCAATTTGTTCGACTCTTAAAGGATTGGAAAGGGATGTTATATCTATATGTTTTTTTCGATAACTCCCACTATAAAATTAACCCTCGCCTCTCTTATGCAAGTGTTAAATGCACTGTGTGCACTTGGTTATTTTACTCTTCCTATCTTTTCTCTCCTCGGGTGTTAACCATTCATTTCATCCAGGAATTGAAGTAATTAGAAATACTATGTGGTTCACTGCTGTGTCTTTTTCAAAAGATATTTTTTCCTATGGTTGATATAAGTCTCGAAAGACCTTCAACTCTTTGTGTTGTGGTTTAAGGATGAACGAGCTCTTGTTTCTTCCCCGAATTTTATTTTGATAGAGATTGATTTAGACTCCATTGTCTTTTCTCACCTTGGGAACGTTATGGGGTTGTCAAGTATTGAGTGTTAGTGAAATGGTTATGGAGGTATTTAAAACACATGCTCTCTCACCAAGTCTCTGTCTAGTCCTTATATAGTAAAATTGTGTGAATAAGAATGAAACATGCACTTGCATACAAACGAGGGTTGTCTTCCTTTTCGTTATGGTTTCTCTCACTGTGTTTTAACCAGCTTGGTATTGATTGCTAATGGAAACACGTGTGTGGTTTTTCTAAGCCCAATCAATTTTTTTTTAGCTTCATATATTATATTGGAGCATCTCATAGACTACCAATTGTTTTATAAGGAAGTTATATCCACAGTGATAAGGCTCGGGTTTTATGTTTTGGTTGACTGTTTTTTTTGTGATTGATATGATGAAGATTGTGTATAATCAAGCATATTTTGAAGTTTGTTTACGTTTGAAAAGAGACCTATGTATATTTTAATTGGGCCCGATTTTTTATTGGTAAATAATGGATGTTGATTATTATTGTGGTGCATTATGGATTATCAGGGATAGATGTCGAGCATATTACTGTGCATTTTTTTTTAATATTTTTTAAAAAATGAAAAAAAAAAAGAACGGATCAACGTTTTATTAAACATGACTATTGAATGGAAAGTTATTTTTATAATTTATGATTGCATAGACTGTTATGAATTAAGGAATTATGAGAAATTTAATTATTGGAACAATAAGCAGTTTGGTATACAATTGAGAAACAATGAATCTTGGTGTTTTTTGGATTTCTTTTAATACAAAGTTGTGATTATTGATTATTTAATTTATTTTCTAAAAAGTATCCATTAAATTCCCTGTCATTTCCTCACTTTTTCACTCATTACGAATCCCCTCACAATCCCAAATTCCCTTTGCACACCCTATTCTTAAAATTAAATTAAAATTAAATGGAAACTCTATATTACAACAATTAAAAGATAACACAGAGATGAATTAGAGTTGATATGGTTTTGTTATTGTACCACAATCAATTGTTAATGATTTGTTGACCAGTAATCATGTTCTTATTCCCTTTCATTTTATCACTTTTTCACTCAATACAACCCCCTCAGATATCCTAGAACCCTTATTCACCCCCTGCTCATTGACAAGTATTAAATAAATTTTATGGATTGGATTGCATGGGTCTGATGTGATTTTTGAAAAAAAAAAAAAAATCATATTAAAGGGATGTCATGTATGGTTTGTTTAAGAAGCTAGTTGCTAATAAACATTGCATAGAGAATGATCTTTTTTAGCAATGGAATCCATGGCCGAAATAACACGGGCAAAGGGAATTGGAAGAAAGGGCCTAGAAGTCCAAGATTCTCGATACATTTTGATGCATATCCAAAAGAGTTAAACTAGCTCTTCCAAGATATATTTTTGAATTGGATTGGACAAGGGGTAGTCCAAGCTAGGCTATAAAGGCCTCTCTTCCAACCCCGACATGTCCCTAGTATCTCTGTCCCCCCTCATGTTTCATTGCAACCTGAAGTTCCTGATAATGACGGATGGCAAGAGATTGTTCACCAAATAGTCTCCCAACATCGTGGTTGGACCAATTTGTCCCTTCCTACTCCTCCTCCACCAGTTAACCCAAATGTCCAAATTTCCCCTGCACACTCACCTGTATTGTCTTCCCACATAATAAAAAGAATCAAAACTGAACCCCACACACACATGATAAAGGAAAATTTTTTGCTGCCCCCTCCTCTCCCTCAAGTGATTCAGCCAAATCTGTTTCATCCCGCATGCACTTGAGAGATGATTGTTCTCAAGTCATCAGTGAGATCAATCCTAAAGGCTACACATAGCCTAAGGCAGGAAAGTCAAAGGGAGACAACAATAACAAAGGGAAAATTTCCTCCCAAAGTGGCAAATATGGTTTTTGAGTATATTTTATTATTGATTGTTGAGAACAGTTGACTGCTGAAGTTTTTGGCCATCATACTATTTTTGGATATTTTCAATATTATATGTTTGGATATGGTTTAAAATATCATCAATGTTTAATTTTCAAATTATGAGAATGATGATGCGAGCCACAAGGAGGGATGTGTTTGATTGATTGACTAGTTATGTTTACTTTTGTCAAGAAATTAAAGGGAGTCACAAGGGGTCCCTCGTAATAGTTATTATTTATTAAAGACTGTTATTATTATTATATTAATTCTTCCCCTAAACTAAAAGTTAGTTGAGTTTTAGTTAACTTAACTAAAAGATGTATTTTAACTACTTCAACTAATTTGGAATGATTAAAGGAAAAATGAGAAGGATGAACAAGAGGAGAATAGAAGGAGAAATAATACTAAGGTTTTCTCTTGAGTTTTATTGAGATAGTTCAATTTTCATTCATTCTCCAATTCATTAAAATCCTAGTTCTCTTTTATGACAAAAGGTTCCTATTATAGACAACAAGATTCAAACTCAATTACATCATTTAGACACTTGTTTTTAGAGGTGTTGATCTATCTTTGATAGTTTGTGTAGACTTTTATGTTTACGAATTAAATTTCATAACTGATAAAGGATATTGTGCATAGTCTAGTGGGAAACAATCTATGGCAACTTTATCCATCTTTTAAAGTTCAGTTTTTTACTTTCTGTCAGAAGTCCTTTTGTATGGTTTTCGTCGGGGACATCTAAGTTTGACTTTGGTCCAAACTCTCTTGGGGATTTTTGTAAAGAGAACGATTCTTTTGATTTCTTGGAATGAAATAAGCGATTGCTATTCTTTCTCATCTGTGTTAATATGTGACTTGGTATTTTTTCTTTTGCCTCCACATTTACTTTTGCATCTGTTATATTCATAAAATTATATAAAATGTTGAATTTTACAACAATCTTCTATTTTTTTTAAATCAGCCTAAGCCCTTGTAACTAATACTTGTGGATTAGGAAACAAATTTTGAGGCTATAAACATAGGGTGATATTCCCTTCTATATTTTCTTATCCAGGAAAGATATGAAAATGATTGAGTAAGATTATTTCATATCTTTTCCTCAACAAGCTCTACTCCAAGCCACGAAAAATCATTCAATTGTTCGTGTCTTGAATATTCTAAATGAAATCGTGTGGATAGATTGTTAACAATTAGAAATCATACAGGAATTACTCAAGAGGTTTTATAATTGAATGGTCATCTCCATTGGTAGGTTTTTCCTCATCCTCCTAGGGGTGAATTTCATATGAACTATTGATGGAACTCTAATCTTGAGAGCTTTTCATTGGGAGTCGATGAGTAATCTCTAGTGAAATTTGTTGAGGTGATGAACCTCTTGTGCACTTTGAAATATGGATCTCATCTAAGTCGATTGTTTCCAACCTCTAATTGAATTGGATTTTTAACCCACGAAAATGTCTTGATACATAGCAACAAATTTCCATTTCCTTCGTTTCCAATAATCCTTGGAAGATTATCTTTATATAGCATCACTTCACTGTTCTTCAAATCTCCATTATAAACACCAATTAGGGTTGATAAGTTTCATCATATGTCTAGAGTCTCTCAAACAACAACACATGTCATTTGATGTTTGGTTTATGTTTTTTCCTATAAACCGCCATGTGTCTTCTACTCATTGGTATATGTTCCATCATGCAACGTACTGCACCTTCCCATCTTGCTCGACACCACCAACATCCCCTCTTCACTTCACATTTCCTTCATTCTCCGAACACTACCCTTCGATTTCACTCTATCATTGTTTCTTCACTCTATTAATTTTTATTGTAAGGCATTACATGAACCCATTGAATGTGCACACTCCTTAGGTATATTTGATGATGGAATGGGCTAGGAGCACAAGGAGGGAGAAATCAGTTGAGAAAATGAATTTATTTTTATGTGGGAAGGACCACATTGGGGAAAGATGCTTACGTGAGAGCCCATGGGGGAACACATCCTTATTCACTTGTGATGGACATTGGAGACTTAGGTTGTGATTGGGAAAATGTGAGGCAACTTGGGAGAACTCCCAAATAGTGGACCTATTTTCCCTTGGAAGCATGGACACAACGGAGAGTTTTAAAAAACCCATTGGCACACTCATAGAGATTCATGGTGATCGACAAAAGGAAGAGAAAAATACAAGGAGGCACTCCCAAGGGTGGGGCTTGCCCATCCAAGAGACATATTGGTTGGTGGGAAAACAAACTTGTTTGGGTGCACCAAGTCCATAGAGGAACACAATGGTTGGTTGAGTGTGAGAATTAGTGAATGGCTGCGACACACTAAAAATGTATATTATAGCGACGAATAAGCCCTAACATCACTTCCATGAAAGGAATTTTTCCTCAACCCCCATCTATTATGATTGGCATCTGACAAAAAAAATTAAGGAGTTAACTTAATCCATTAAACCATGTTATCTAGCCAAAAAAACCATAAATATAACATTAAAATACTAAAAGAAAAATTAACGAATTTAATTTTCCATGCTTCACAAACTCTATTATCCCTAGGGTTTTCATATTACCTCCATTTTAAAAAGGATAGAAAATTAACACCTTATTTGGATGCAGTTTTTCCATCCTTATTGTTGTAAAAATTTTGCACCTCTCCAAAGAAAAGTTCATGTAAAATTTTTCGGTTGGGGGATTTGCAGGATGCAGATACATATGACATCGCATTTTTTTAATCGTTATCTAGTCTGAACAGTTATAAGATCTAAAGAATATTGAGCCCAATGAAAATCAATTTGTCAAAAAAAATATTGTATGAAACCTATGGACGGTAAAACATGGGTTCAATGCTACACAATTGGTTTGACATGGGAAAATAGAAATAAGTTTATATAGTCTGAGAATTTATAACATGTAACCACAACTCCGAAACTATGAGCTTAGTTCAAATAATTTTGTTTGAAATATTTCGTCTGATTGCATATATGTTGTTAATAATAATCATGATTGTAATAAACATTTGAAATAGCCTTAAACATGGCAACACAAATTTGGTCCAAACATTTAGTGCAATTGTAATTGGTGAAACTTACCATCGTATCTTGATGTCGTTTTTCCTTAGTTATGCATGTACAATTGTTGGACCTCTCCAATGTAAAGTTCAGGTAATGTTTGGTTGTGGGATCCGCAAGATGAAGACATACCCAATCACCTACAAGTTAACATCGTATGCAAGAAACCCTTACAATAAAAAAAGCATGCAATTTAATATCATCGCAATCACCTACAAGTTAATATCATCGCAAAACAAAATCCAAAAACGAATAATACCTAGCCTAGCTACTACAAAGGAAACTCTGTCGCAACCCTCATTTTTTTTATTGGAATCTTGTAAAGAAGTGGGAAGTAGATCAATGAAATAAACATTTCCCCTAGGCATATATAAAATCATGTGCATTCAAAATGGAAGAGAAATAGATATGTTGAAAGAAACAAAATTAAAGATGGAAGAATGCTCGAGTTTTCTGCAAAATGATTTAGACATTAAATGGGAATTTATAGAAGAGACCATCTTTTGTAAATGTGCATATACATAATCTATCATATGTAAATGTGAATTTATGGAAGTCAGATTCCATATATCCACATATACTGAATCCAACTTCCATAAATGTGCATTTACGGAAGTTGCCTTCCATAAATGCATATATGCAAAACCTGTTGTTTGTATATGGAATGGAGGGAGGGAGGGAAAGGGGCTAGAGGGAGAGGGAATTTGACATCCATAATTGCATATTTACAAATGACATATATTGTATATGCACATTTACAGAAGGCGTCTTCCATATATGCGTGTTTTTGTAAATGCGCATTTACGGAATCTGTCATTCGTAAATGCACATTTATGAAATCTATCATTCGTAAATGCACATTTACGGAAGTCAGCTTCTATATATGCAAGAATTTGTATATGCATGTATACCAAATCCAACTTTCATAAATTCTCATTTACAGAAGCACACATACATGACAACTACTTTATGTATATGTGCATATATGGAATCGATTGTTTGTATATAGAAAGGAGGGAGGGAAAGGGGAGAAAAGGTGGAGGGAAGTCGATATCCATAAATGTGCATTTACGGATGAAATATTTTGTATACGTGCATTTAAGAAATGTGGCTTCCAAATATGCACACTTTCGTATATGCATATATATGGAAGTGGTCAACTTCCATAAATGCACATATACATAACTTGTCATTTGTAAATGCTTATTTATGGAAGTCTACTTCCATATATGTGTATATACATAATGCAACTTTCATTAATGTGCATTTAGGGAATCATGCGTATATGGAAGTCGAATTCTATGAATGGACATATATGGAAGTTGTTGTTCATAAATGCACATTTATGGAAACATCTATCTTCCGTAAATATGCATATATGAAATATGTTGTTTGTTAATTCACATTTATGGAAGTTAGCTTCTATAAATGAGCATATACCAAAACCAACTTCCATAAATGCGCATTTATGAAATCATGCATATATGAAAGTCACCTTCCATAAATATGTACATTGAAGTCAACTTTCGTATATGCACGCTTACATAAATTTGACTTCATGAAAGTTGGATTCCATATATGCGCATATATGGAAGTCCACTTTCTTAAATAGACATTTACAAATGGCAGGTTTTGTATATGATCATTTATTGAAGTTGACCACTTCCATATAACAACATATACGGAAGCACACATTTACGAAATCCACCTTCCATAAATGTGCATATACATAATTTATCATCCATAAAGGAACAATTATCGAAGCCGACTTCCCTTCCACTATGTGACTGTCACCATTGTGACTCACATGTTTTGTATGTATTATATTCTTTGCATGAGTAGTAGTAGAAAAAAAATTTGCCTCGAAAAATGTGTCACATAATTAGGTGGTTTTTCGACACATGGTTTCTTTGCCAATGGTTTTCTATTTTCGATTAAGGAATTAGGGTTGTTGACTAATCCAGGTCATTGGGTAAGTGTTTTGGATGCCTCTATCTCCTATATGTATATTTTATTGTAAACAATGTATCATGATGAATGAATATAGAATATGGTGGTTTTCCTGGTTTGGGTTTCCAGGGGAAAACTCTCTATGTAATGTTTGTATTTTCCATTGTACATTTTCTGTTCTTTTACTGAAAATATCTTTGCAGTAACTATTGTACAAGGTTAAAATCTACATCACGCATGTACACCTCTTTACGTAGGTTGCAATGGTGACCATCATGTACATACCTGGGTCACAATGGCGACAGTCACAGAGGGGGAGGGAAGTCAACTTCCATAAATGTTCATTTATGAATGAAATATTCTGTATATGTGAATTTACAGGAGGTGGCTTCCATATATGTGCATTTATGGAAGTGATCAATTTCCGTAAATGCACATATACAAAACCTGTCATTCGTAAATGTGTACTTATGGAAGTGGACTTTTGTATATGTGTGATTATGTATATGAGAATATACAGAATCCAACCTTCATGAATGTGCATTTACGAAAGAGCGCATTTACGAGAGTCGAATTCTGTAAATGCAAATATACAGAAGGTGTCTCCCGCAAATGCACATTTACTGAAGAAGCCATCTTTGACAAATGTGCATATATGGAATATGTTGTTTGTAAATATGTGTTTATGGAAATCAAATTCTTTATATCCACATATACCAAATCCAACTTCCAAAAATGCACATTTATGGAAGCACGCATATACGGAAGTCTACTTTCGTAAATGAACATATATGGAATATGTCATTGGTAAATGTGCATTTATGGAAGTTGACTTCCCTATATGTGCACTTCTGAATATGTGCATATATGGAATCCAACTTTTATAAATGCACATTTACAGAAGCCAACATATACAGAAGTTGGATTTTGTAAATGTATATATATGGATCTTGTCATCCTCATGGATAACTAAAGAGATGTAATCATGCTTTAGCATAAGTGAATTTACATGAGCCTAGATAGACATATGATATAAGATGATATAATACATCCCTCTCTAATTAGATAAGTAAGAACCTTAGTTAGCGAGTAGTGGCACAACAAACAGACATCAGAGGTGTAGGTTCAAAA
>JASDQU010102842.1:100045-113560 GCA_032191745.1 Picea mariana
TTGTAAATGCAACAATTCATCTCTAACATCGAGCGTTCTCCATTGGAGGGGAAAATTGAATGATCCGATGAACGATTCCAGTCTTCATCAAAGATATTTTCTGTGCCACAGCTGAAAATGGAATTTGATAAGACTTTAACCCATGCAAGAGAGCACAGGTTGGCTCCTGTACCTGTTCTCCAGCAAATACCAAAGCCCGAGGGGACACTAGCCCAGGACAGAAATCATTGAAATGTGCTGGCAATTATACGAAAGAAACGTAAACTACCAAAAGGACAGGTGATAGTAGAAAAGCAGCTTCCTTTGCAACAAAAATTGGGCGCCAAATCTTGTTATAACATATGTTATGTTAGGTGGGACTGGAACCACTAAATAGAATATCAAAATWAAAAACAGGGAACGCATAGCAGACCCACCGGACCCGAAGACAATTGCAGGATATCTATGAAAACAACATAAATAGATACCTGCAAGGCAGAGAGTGCTCCCATTCCTTCAGCTGCTAGACGAAATTGGAGATCTGTTTAAGATAGTACTCAGTTTAATTGGTGAATCCTCGCCCTCAAATTCGAATTCAAATTGACCATGACCGGCGCGCTCAAAATCGAATTCAAATGGACCAATCGAACATGAATGTTTCGTCACCTCACTGAATCAACGTGACTGTTTGTCTGCGCTCATTTCGTTAATGCTCATCGTGATTCGTATCGTATGCTGATGGACTGCTTGATGTAGAAGACAACCAAAACGGGAACGGGACCGAACTCAGCGTGGACGTAGAGGGTGGCAGCCAGATGGTCCTGCCCCATGGGAGCATGGATGGGCAGCCTGCTGACAGAGTTTTAAAGACTCTGCAGCAGGATGGATATTGCTGGCCTACACCAGACCACGCCGTCGTAGGCCAACTCAGCTCACAGTGACGTCATCCCACCGCCACAACTTCGAACCCAAATCCTAAGGTAAATGTTAGCTGCCCAACAGCCAATCAGCATCCCTAAAAAACGTTCTTTTTAAATTTCGATTCAATAAAAATTAATTGCATATTAAAAAATTTAATAAAAATTAGCACAGCCATTCAAAATCGTGGCTGATGAATGTCCAAAGGCAAGGATAGAAAATGAAATGCACAATCAAAAAATAATCATAATAAATCTAAAATTTAATCATTTAAATGTGGCAATCATATAGTGTTACAGTAATTTCTTAATATGATTAAGTAAATGTTAAAAGGTTGACAGGTTAACCGATGCATTCAAAAATACAAGGAAGTTATCAAAAAGAAATCACATTCATTGGGAGGACAACTAAGAATATACCAACATCTTTAATTGTTAGCCATCAAATTAAAATTTTAAATTAAAAGGTGATTAATTATGCTCATTATCAATAGATGTACATCTTTCAACTTAATTAATTGCGTATTCAAAACTTTATAACTTTAAAAAAATACGTTCCCGCACGGACGGAATGGTCGTGATTGATACAGCGTAGCGGATGCCCAAAGGAGCATAATAATTCAAACGATCGCATCAGATTTTCAAATGATGTCAATTTAGAAAGTAAGAAGAAACCACAGTCCACACTCATGGCTGGACGAGCTAGCCCCGAAAACAGCGTAGGCTAAAGGGCAAACGAAATGTACCTTTGCCGATCGCCGACTCCGACCACCGTAGATCGCCGACTCCGGCCACTGCATACTTCGGCGGACGGAAACTCTACACCCCCAAATGGTGTTACCGTTAGTTTATGTCGTCCCGGCCAGCAAAGCCATCTGCGTGACCTTTCCTTTCGACTTTTGAGCCAGCTGACATAGGGAGATGCATGCTTTAATGCTACTGCTCGTGTACTCCCTCAATCGTTTGAAAAAATTTCAAAATTTCCCCGCCCGCCCTCCACCTTTTCAAGTTTTTTCAAAATTTCCATGCCAGCTCGTTTTGATGTTCAGTGCTGGTCTATCCGACTACAAAGAAAACCAGAGAGCTCAAAGAAACGCAACCAGAAAGCAGCGTGCCCCTGTAATGATTCCATTCAATTCAGGTCAAGATATATACGCAACTAGGAAGGAGCGTGCCCCTGCAATGATTCCATTCAATTCAGGTCAAGATATATCATTGTTATTTGATTTGCCTCCCTGTTAACAGAGAAAAATTCATTCTTTTTGCGCTGCCGGGGTTTTACAAAATTGCTATTCTATCGGGAGGGTTATCATTTTTCTCTGCCTGATATTCTGTGTTCTGACTCGTCCCCTGATTCTGAGTGCGCTTATAAACAATGCCTGCGACAAGTTTCCGCAACACAAAGCTCTCATTGTGTCCGGGAAATTCAAAGTTACATACGCAGAGCTGCAAAGGCTTGTAAATAGATGTGCCGCCAAGCGAAGAAACGCCGGGATTGGAACCGGGGATGTGGTGGCTCTCACATTTCCTAACTCTATTGAGGTAAAGTTCCATGCTATGTTTTCGTTTCTACCTGTTCTGGTGTGCTTAAGGGCAAATGCACGGTCATTATTAGATGATCTTCCAGGTTACTTCATGAGATGATAGCTGAATATGTTGTGTTTCTTTGGCACAGTACGTGATACTGTTCTTTGCGGTGTTAAGGGCCAGAGCAATTGTAGCACCACTTAATCCTGTCTACACAGAAGAGGAATTGGAGTTCTATCTAGACGATTCCGGGTCCTTAAAAGGAAACCCCGCCTGCATACATTCATTTTGTCACATGGTCGCGCTCACTACAAACGACTCCGTACCGACCAAGTAACTTGGACTTATGTTCGGTCGGATCATTCATAGAACGAGATCGATGGAAGCAGTGTGCCCTCCTGTGTTGACTTAAGCATAGTGAGGTTTTGATTTTGGGTGGAGATAGATGTGAATCTGATAACTGATTCACAGGTATTTAATGAATTCTGAAATCTGACTGTTGATGTGATTGCCAGAAGTTAGAACTGCTTTCGGCAGTAGTTATATGGAAGGAAAACGCATCTTCGACTTGCAGACAGAGCAAACAATTCTCGTTGTTAAAAGCTTTCGTAACTTCCTTATTCCAGGTTACAGGTAGCATATCGTATCTTTCTCAAAGTTTGAATCCAGCACTCAGAATAATTTATCTTGTAGTGATGTTACTTAATTGTATTCTTGGGCTATTTCGTTCCAGGTTTTTTCCCACGAGAAGTAATTTGAAAGGCCGAAGGCTAGACCGAGAAATTCAGAGGTCGCTGAGGGAGATAATCGGCAATCGGGAGAAAAATATGAGGGTGGAAGAAGTTGATGAGAACAAAGATCTCCTCGGCTTGATATTGATGACAGCCAAGAAGGGAACAGAGGAGAACCATTTGAGCATATCTTTTCAGGACATGATCGATGAATGCAAGGCAATCTTCATGGCCGGACATGAGACACCATCCATCTTATTGACATGGACCGTAATTCTGCTTGCCATTCACACAAACTGGCAGGATCTGGCGAGAGAGGAAGTGTTGAGATTATGTAAGAATGAAGCTCCGAATGCCGAGGTCCTAAGTCGCCTGAAAATAGTAAGAATCAACGCAATTATCTTTATGAATCATTAGATGTCAATCTAGCATCCATTGACGCTGATTTAGAGATCTTGGCAATTACTATCTGTAGATCATTACATGGCAATCTAAACTCCGTTGTCGCTCAATTACAAGTCTGAGCGACATGGAAATCAAGTCATAATTAGATGATAAATCTGGTCTCCATTGTTGCTGAATTAGAAGTCTTAGCAATTATATTTATAAATCATTACATGACAATTTAGTCTTCACTGTTGTGGATTTCAGTTCCTTCATTGTCGTTGATTTCAGTTTGTTTAATCCGTTAAGGTGTGGGTTTAGTGTGAGTTTAGTGGAAAAGAGAAATCAAAAAATCCAACCATATTAAGGGTTAGTGTCCCAGACCAGATAAAATCCAGATAAACAATGGTTAAAATAATTGCCCAACAAATTAAGAACATATTTCTAGCAAATCCAAAAAAAAATGATTGCCCAACAAATTACGGACATATTTCTAACCAGCCAAAAAGAATGCACCAAAAAATACAAATGGTTAAAAATGATTGCCCAACAAATTACGGACATATTTCTAACCAGCCAAAAAGAATGCACCAAAAAATACCAATGGTTAAAAATGATTGCCCAACAAATTACCGACATATTTCTAACCAACAAAAAGAAATCTAGCCTCCACTATTGCTGAACTCCAGGTCTTGGCAATTATATTTATATGCTAAACTCCACTGTTGCTGAACTCTAAGTCTTAGCAATTATATTTATGGACTCTAAGTCTTAGCAATTACATTTATTGATCATTACATTGTGGTTTAGTCTTCATTTGCTTCAAACTACAAGTCTTAGAAATTATAATCATAGATTTAGAAGTCTTAATAGTTACATTTGTAGATCATAATTAGATGGCAATCTAGTCTCCATTGTTGCAAAATTAGAAATATTATGAGTTAATTGTTAATCGAACTCTGCTAATGTGCAATATAGGTAAATATGGTTCTTCACGAGGTGCTGAGACTTTATCCCCCATTACCGTTTATGGTGAGGACGACTTGCAAAAGCATGAAGCTGGGGAGTCTCAGTCTTCCAAAAGTCACTGAAATTACAATTCCAGTCGCTGCAGTTCACCATGACAAAGAACTGTGGGGAGAAGATGCAAGACAGTTCAATCCCCAACGCTTTTCTGAGAGAGTTTCCAAGGCCGCTTAACATCCCATGGCATTTATGCCTTTCGGACTTGGACCAAGAATCTGCATAGGTATGAATTTCTCCATGATCGAAGCCGAGGTGGCTTTGGCTGTGATGTTGCAACGTTTTTCTTTTGTTTTGTCACCTTCGTATGCCCATGCACCTGCACAAAATTTTACCATCAGCCTACAACACAGAGCGCAAATTTTTGTGAATAAACTACTATTGTGAATAAACATATTTTGTGGAAGGCGTTGTAATGTGATTTTTGTAATCATTCCGAGAACAACTTTGTTGTTGCTGAAAAATTCTAGCATTGTACAATTTTTTTTTTTATGGAAACCCCATTGTCCATAATTTTGTTTCCAGAAATAAATGAATATAAAAGTTTAATGCAATATGTATGTTTATCGGTGGTCTCCTAATTTTGATATCTCCATCGGTGTTCAGTCATGAGGTTTCGTACAGTAAACATACATATATGATGTGGGAGTTAGTTAACTCGGAGCAATCTTTCCTCCAGTTACTTTTATGGCACGTTTTTGGATGGCTCTTATAGATTTTATCTGGGTTGGTTTAAAATGGGGCAAAACCCCAGGGGTAAGGTTTTGAAATGCATGGAACTTTGATCCATGCAAAACTCAGAATACCCCTGAAAATCTGGTTAGATTCAAGACCATTTTTTGTAAGGAGGGAAGATTGCTACCTAATTAGTTTAGTCCAATTATTTGTTTTATTGGAGCTCCATGTGGATTGTCTAATTGTTCTAAGAAATGATGACATAAATCTGCACGAAATCATTATCTTTTGTTATTTAAAATTCATTTTTGAATAGAAAAATGGATTCAACGTATTGAGAAACCCCAAAGATACTCCCATTATACAGAAATAATCACTCAAATCTACAGATTTAACAATTTTTCACCAAATTTTGAGTAAAAATCCCATAAAAACATAACTTGATACTAAATGTGTGTAAAACAAATTCTTACACACTTAACTTAATAAAACATATCTTACTTTAAAAAGTGAAAATAACAAATAAGTTTTATTTCTTTTGAATGACTTCATGGTCATATTTTATCAAAAACTTTATGATCAATTTTGATTACACTTTCCACAATTTTGTAACTTAAATGCATGTACACATAATCTCTTCATACTTGGATGCTTGTTCTTTTGTATTATAGTGTGGGATTAGGCCAAAATTTCACCATGAGAGACTTAGGGACGAGGGCTCCTAAAATTTTCATGGGCGGTAAACTACAATTTTTTACCCCAAAGGGAAGGAAGCATAAGAGAGCTCCTAAAATTTTGATGGGTGGTAAACTACATTTTTTTACTATAAAGGGAAGGAAGCACCACAATCGTGCATATCTAAGCACAATCAAGAAAGAGGGGTTTTTGAATTTATTTTATTTTTTCCTTATAACCCACATAGTGGCCATATCTCTATTTTGGTTGTAAACGCTAAGTTTCCTAGGTCCCAAGGTTCTCCATAAAATATTTAATGAATGAGGGACTCCCCAGATTCTAGCCTAGCCCAAGTCTTGACTAAACAAATGTAGAAGAAGCAATGCCTTTTACTAGAAACCCTCATTTATAATAATAATCATAGGCTCAAACAACAATTCAATATTTCTAGCCCGCACGGGTGTAGACGGATTGGCAAGTGCCATGTAAATGGAAAGAAATTTGTAAAATGAAGTCTCATGTTCGATTCTCACCCGGATTTACTCGTGCGCAATTCTTGCGGGCTGGGTGGTTGCACCTGGGGTTATAGTGGTAGCTGACGGGGATTGACCCCGTGTCATGCAAGTACGAGAACCGCAAGTTGCCGATTCCCGCAGTAAAAAAAAAAAAAAAAACAATTCAAAACTTCTAAGTTAAAATGATGCATGATATGATGAGTATGTTTCAACAACCTATTAGCACCCAACAATACTTACAACCACAAACTTAACCTAACAATACTTACAACCACAAACTTAACCTGAACCAACTATTCACCAAGTAGTTTTGATTGTTCAACAAATCTTTGAAATGTAGACATTAAATTGTCAATGTCTAAATTTGTTAGGGCTTTCAATGACAACAAAATTGATTCTTGGATATATATTGTGGAAGCTTATTTCAAAACCTAGCCAAACTTGGCAATGCCCAACAAGATTTTGGTTGCTAAATTCACATCGAGAACTATGTCCTTACATTTTGGTAAGCTCATGCCCAACATTTCATAGCCAATGAGCAATCCATAAATGACCTTTGAGGATACTTAAAGGGTGTCCTCCATAATAATTTTTATCCTTTAAAGTACAAGGGTGGTTTGCTAGAAAAGTGTCTATATCTTCAATAAATTTTAACAATTTGTCTAATAGTTTATTGACTACAAAACTTCCATCAAGCTTAAGGTTAGAGACTTTGAAGGAACTCTCTATGTTAAGTTCATTTATGAGTTATTTTTGCATTTAAGAAAGAAACTAGAACTATCCTCTATTACTTCCCTATAGTGCACCTTCATGTTTGCTTCCAAAATAGAAGATATATGATTAAGATCAATCTTGTCAATCAAAAGAAGCTTATTTCCTCTTCTCAAGCTCCTTCCACTTCCAAGGGATAAACCTATATTAGTGTCTAGAACTAGATTCTCCCACACACAACACTTGCTATTGGGAAACAAAAGAAGTGGTGCTCCTACCACGATAAATATGGACATTCTAATGATGTGTACAAGGTTCGTAGGCCAATATCACTAAGAATGATTAAGATGTCCTTACTAAACAACAATAATTCTTTGAATATTCTAACATAGGTGTCATCATCCCATTTACAATAGATATACACCTAGTTGTAATGGCCAAGAACTATATAAATAGTAAGGAAGAAACAATGTTCATTCAAAACCGCTAGATCAAGAACAAATTAGATCCTGTCATCATGGACAGTCGAAACTAGAAGAATATAGGGTTCCAACAATTTGTAGTAGACTTGCAATAATTGATTGTTCATCACCCCAATTGTTGGATTTATTTGGTAGACCAAGTTCCACTTAAGTGTCCAACACTTGTTTAGTTTAGTTTAGTGTAGGGACATTCAATTCCTACAAGATGGAAATTTCACTCGAAGAATGTGACAAGACTTAAGGTAGGAAGGTAGGTTGCCATGAAGGGTTTTACCATTTTGTCTTGAGATTAATTTTTAACATCATTTAGTCTATAGATCGACAACTTCACACAATATGTAAGGCATTCACATGCATTACATTCATCATAACATAAAATAGTAGCTATATACCAACCATCTACACAAAATATTATATCCATGAGGGTCTTGGAATAGTCTAGTCCAATATATCACCAAGTGCATAATCTTTACAATATTATTGTGGGTACTCCATCCATAATAGTGGAAATAATAACAATAACAATATTAAAAACAGCCAAATAAATAACAACCTTCTTTTGTAGTTCCTAAAGGCCTTTTATAAGTTTTAGATTGATGTTCATCTCTAACCATGGCAGAACCCTAACTTAACTAACTTCTTTGGCTACATAAATATAATCCATTGCATGTGTTTGACTTGGTTATTTCTTTGATTCCATGTGCCACCACTATGGTTTTCCAAGTGTCACGTCGTTTTTATTCTACTATACTTCTCTACTCCAAAAATGAAAGGTTCAACACCAATTCATATCAACTTGAATTTGTTAAGGAACATGAACAACCTACTCTTCTCACTCAAAAAAATTCATCTCCTTTGCCACTAGACCCTTTGGGTGATGTCACTCCTCTAAGTGATTTTTATTTGATTTTGGGAAGGACAAGTATCATCTTGCCATACATGAACAATATGATCTCTATTTCAACACGTACAAGTTGCACAAGTATGGTAATCCATATAAATCACTTCATCTTGTATTTTCCTACCTATACTGCATGACAGGTAGACTATTATATATGTCAATTTTAACAATGTTGATGTCATTGTGATTTGTCTGTTAATTTAAGGAAGAAAACAAAGAGGATCTACCTCCCTTGATATACCATTGGTAGGTTTATGTGCTTGAATAAATCAATGGCTTATATTTCATTCGAAACACACACCATTCCATGGAGTTGTTCCTAGTTTTTTCTCACTCAATATCCATGCAAATTGCACTTGCCTTATGGAGAGTGCAAAGATTGAGTGACAATTCACATGACTTTTATGAAATGGAAATTTAGTGCTATCCTATTCCCTTGTGGATTATAAACCTTGGTAATTTCCAAGAACCAAACAAAGGAGTGGCATATTTTCTCATACTACAAGGCCCTTAACAAGGTCGCTATTAAGAGTCATTACTCTTTGCCCCAAATTGATGTCTTTATTGATTCACTCAAGGGGATAAGTAATTCACTAAGCTACACCTTTTTTTATGCCATCACCAAGTGCATATATGGAACCCTAGAAGACAACTTTCAAGTCCAAGATTGGTCTCTTTGAATGATGGGTCATGCCTAATTCCAGCATCACTAATGTGCTAACCATTTTTATGAGGATCATCATTGAGATTTCTCAGTCACATCCTTAGTAAGTTTAGTGGTCTACTTAAATGATATTTTGGTTTTCAATAATTCTTAGTTAGATTAGGGACAATATGTTTGCACTATTTTCGACCTCTTGTAAGACCATAAATTGTAGGAAAAATGCAAAAATCATTCTTTGGACAAACAGGTCCAATAAGTAGTCTTTGTGATTGATGCAATAAGAATTCACATAGATCCTACTAAAGTTTAGATTTTCAAATATTAAATCACTCCCCATCTACCACCACTTCCATATTTCTCACCCACTAAAACATGCCAACAATCAAGAGACTTTTTTTTTGGAAAAGATTGAAGTAGAATGAACATTTAAATGTTGAAAGATTCTCTTTCCTCTACACTAGTGCTTTCACTTCTTGACTTTTCTGTTGACTTGTAACAACCTTTTGAGATCAAGAAAAATGATTCACAATATGCATTGGCACTATGGGAAGACATCTAGTGACACATGATGCATTGGTCCAAACACTCAAGTAATAGAGATACTAGATATCCTTATCCCTTGAATTTTTGAAATTCTCTAAGTCAAAAATTCAAGAGAAAAGACATTTAAAATGAAAATAAATTTGATAGTTTTATTTACTTGTACACACAGACATTCAACATTCAATAGTTGATTCCCTAAATATGCACCATGTAAAACCACCTATTATCTTAGATCTAACATGTTTAGTCTATGAGCGTTGGAAAATCCAATATCCTCATACCCTTACTTTGATTTGGTTCTGGAGTCCATCCAACAATCCACTCTTCATCATATGAGGGACATTAACATGTTTGGGGTGAAGAAAAATTTGTTACACATGCAAAGAGTACTCTCTGATTTTCTTGTTGAAACAAGTGAAATATCACATCTATCGACCAAAATTTGAGTTGTAGTGGCGCTCTATAGGCCTCGAAAATCCATCTCTATAGATTTAGAGTTTTCTAGCCACCACTCAAACATGATTTCATCTATGTGGAAATAAGTATATTTTTCAAAATAACAATTTTTATACTACACAAAATAACTATTAACCTATGTTGCATGGTGACCTGTCCTCCCCTCCCCCCCATGAAAAAACCTCATACCCATCATTTCAACATTTTAGGAACTTGGGGAGCCATAGGAAACATCCCCAATTTGTTGATGACTTCATCGAGGACTCATGGACTTGCTAGTCATACCCAAGATGTTCTAAGAATATTTCGTAGACATTCTGGTTAGATTTCAGGGACATTTCAAGTGGATTTCAAGATGTCCCAAGCAGATGTTGGGGATGTTCTAGGCATGTATCTTCAGTTTTCACAATGAGCATTGATGATTAAACAATATGATCATTTTTCCCATCCATTTTTTAAATATTGTAATGAATCTAAATCTAAATTCATAAATATTGTAGCTTAAAACATGGGTTTTGATTTGGGTTTCTAGTGATTTAACTATTGTCTTTTTAGCAACATCATTACAATGAGCAAGACCTCCATGTGAAAAGACAAAGAAATAGAACCTCTTGAAGATTTGTTCCTTGTGGTTGTTTCTTTGTTCATATCATTTTTGGGATAATCTTAGATTTTACATATTTTAGATCGGTGTCCACAAGTTATTCAAGTCCAATTCTTCCACCATTCAAACCTGAAACATTGTGAAAACAATCAAATAGTAGTGACTCAGATTGGTTACTAAAGGTTTAAATAAATTCCTTTTCAATCACCTTATTAATATGAAATATGAATCTAATCTCTTTACATAATGCATACATGTGTCTTCCAGAGTGTTTTCTAGTGGTTTTAAACAAAGTCATAAAAATAATGAAGAACCTACTAAAAGGAAATGTCTTTTAACATAATCACCATAAACAAGAAATACGATGAAGAAAAGTTGTTATAAGGAAATAAGCATTTGTCTCATCGACTCTTCATGGACCTTATTGCAAATTGAAAATAGTTACATTTATGTTTCCTAAAGATAAACTATATTTTTCTCATTTCTAGATATTAATAATGTAATGTCACTCATCCCCTTTCTTAATTTCGAGAGTTTTCTTAGAGCTAGTAAATGTAACCGCTATGTATAATACTATAATATATGCTATTATACTTGCAAGCAGTTATATATTGTTATGAACATAAATATACATATAAATAGATATTCTTAACATAATAATTATTATTTATTAATTAATTATATTTATGTTCATAACATATATATATATATATATATATATATATATATATATATAATTGTTGTCACCTGGAAAAATTGGATGGGTGGAGATGCATCCCTCGACACCACCATTCCCAGGTTCAAAAAACTAAATAGTTACATTTATGTTTCCTAAAGCTAAACTACATTTTTCTCATTTCAAGATATTAATAATATAATGTCAGTCATCCCTTTTCTTAATTGACAGAGTTTGTTTAGAACTAGTAAATGTAACTACTATGTATAATACTATATAATATAGGCTATTATACTTGCAATCAGTTATATGTATATTATTTTATTATTATTTTATGCATGTGCTCTTCTAGCTTTTTCTTCTATTTAAATGCATATATTCCATCTGTCTTCTTATTTGTGTTAAATATTAATTGTATGTATCAGAATTAATCTGCATATGATGCTCTGTTGCATGTAATTTTAGTTTTCTTTCTACCATAACTCCCTTGGGATTCATCCTTGTTATATGCCCTAAGGGGTTATTTGTTTTCTATGTGATCTTCTATCTACAACATCATTTGATTGGCTTAAAGTAGTTCTCTCTATATTTCCTCTGATAAGTAACTTTTCAATCTACCAAGTATCCCGTAAACCTTCATTGATTTATGACTTTTTTCTTACTCCATTTCCCAATGAACGTTCTGTCCACATTCCACCAACTCTATAAATCCAATTTCATCTTAGAGATCTATTCTTTGGATGAAATACCAAATCAATCCTTTTAGTGATTGATTTGAAGAGAGAGAGACCCTTCTGGGTTGGAAGGGCTAGCTTCCAGCCTCAAGTTGGTTTGTGGTTACCTTTGTGATTTTCCTCCTTAGCTAAGGCAATTTATAGAGTGATAACATTTTGGCACTGTTCTCGGTGAGCGAAGGTGAAATATTCCCTAGGATAAACGACAAAGTTCATATCTGAGTACTGATGGTGAGAAATAGTCAGACATAGAAAGGTTGTACATCATTCACTTGGCGACTCCAACCTTGAATAATCCATGTAACTACACCCTCTGGAACTATGACCTGTGGAACTATGCCCTCTAGAAATACACCCTCTGGAACTATGCCCTCTGGAATTATGACCTGGAACTATGACATGTGGAACTATGACCTGTGGAACTGTTACTTGTGGAACTACGCCCTCTAGAACTATGACCTCTGGAACTTTGACCTCTAGAACTACGCCCTATAGAACTATGACCTATGGAACTGTGACCTGTGGAACTATGAACTATGGAACTACGCCCTCTAGAAATATGACCTGTGGAACTACTCCCTTTGGAACTATGACCTATGGAACTATGCCCTCTATAACTACGCCCTCTGGAACTATGACTTATGGAACTACACCCTCTGCAACTACGCCCTCTACAACTATGACCCTTGGGACTATGACCTGTGGAACTGTGACTTGTAGAACTACGTCCTCTAGAAGTAGGCCCTCTGGAAATATGACCTGTGGAATTGTGACCTGTGGAACTATGACCTGTGGAACTACGCCCTATGAAACTATGACCTCTAGAACTACGCCCTTTGGAACTATGACCTGTGGAAATACGCCCTCTGGAACTATGACCTCTAGAACTACTCCCTCTGGAAATACGTCATTTGGAACTATGACCTTTGGAACTATGCCCTCTGGAACTACACCCTATGGAACTATGACCTATGGAACTATGACCTCTAGAACTATGCCCTGTGGAACTATGACCTGTGGAACTGTGACATGTGGAACTATGACCCGTGGAACTACGCCCTCTAGAACTATGACTTGTGGAACTACGCCCTCCAGAACTATGACCTGTGGAACTTTGACCCATGGAACTATGCCCTCTAGAAGTATGACCTGTGGAACTATGACTTGTGGAACTACGCCCTCTGGAACTATGACCTTTGGAACTATGACATCTAGAACTACGCCCTCAGGAACTATGACCTGTGGAATTGTGACCTGTGGAACTATGACCTATGTTACTACACCCTCTGGAACTATGACCTTTGGAACTATGCCCTCT
>JASDQU010102842.1:130922-143634 GCA_032191745.1 Picea mariana
AGGCTCAGCATTCCTTAGGGTTATACATTCTCTCCAGGGTGCACTTTGATTAGTGTAGGAAGAATGGCCTGGGGCGGGGAATGGTCCAGGTTCAGAAGAGATGACAGTTATTCTTCCTTGCTTGAGAAGAATAGTCTAGATATCTCATTGTTCTACTATGAGGGAAGATATTCTTTCACAACTCACATATGTGAGTGAAAGATTGGTCCAAATGATTCCATTTATATCATAACATTGTTTCTGTGCAGGTTGTTATTAGATGTTTATTATGAAGACTATATGACAGTAGATGAAGACTATTGTGGTGGATATGTTCCACTGTCCGTGACTATACGTTGTTGATCAAGTACTTGTGTGTTACTTGGTGTGGTAGTTTACCACTAGATTGTAGTTATATACTACTATGTATAAACACAGTTGTGTTCTATCTTTGTTCTAATTGCCTTGAAGATTATCAATGGTTTATTGGAGATAATCATCATCGAGACGAATGATGAACAAAGATTTTCCAAACAGAAAATAGTTCATAGCATTTACTCTTCTAGATTATAAGAATGATTCTTGTATCACTATATGGTGTGAGTGACTTATCTAGCATCATGTCTGATTACTCAGATGGAGTATGGTTTTGAGAGATGATGCAGGTGATGGTGATGGTGATGCTCATGATCTAGTCATGAGATAGTCTAAACGACTATGTTGATGCTACCTAGTAAATGGTATGTTTTTGTGCTCAAGACCATTACCTGTAATACCTCCCTATCTAGGAGGGAGTGTTAATATTAGGGTAGCTGCGGGAGGTATGTACCTCCACGTGTAAACTTGACGAGAATAGAAGACTCCGGAAAGCAAGAGAAAACCCTAATGAGTTGGCTAATAACACTAGAATTATTGTCAGCTCAAGAAGATAATTTATATTAGGTTATTAGTCTCCAAGAGAAGAAGTTACCCAGAAATAATAATAATATACTGAATATACTTGTACCCAGAAGGAGAAGTCGGCCCCAGCAAATATGGAAAAACCACTATAAATACAGGGCGTCAGTTCTCATTTGACACATCTCATTATTGTAGAGCAGCAACTGGTGTGCACTACAGTTCCCAGTTTGGTGTGCACATGTGGAGGAGAGTTGCAGGTGCAGCTGCTACAGCTACCAGTTTTCAGTGTTGGCTTGGACTATGTCTTGGCTAGGGTTTGGACTATCTGATCAGCTATTGTTGGTGCGCTATCCTTGGAGGAAGATGCGCTACACCTTGTTTGTCTATCTAGCCTAGGGTTTGCTTCCGGAGTAATTCTCAATCAAGGTTAAGGTGCTCGGAGGGTGGCTTCGGCCTATGGTTGGGTGACAAGGGTATTGTCAATGGTAAAACGAGCACACAATCTTCTATATTCTAACACTCTGTACATCCAATTTTTCTAGGTGACAACAATTATATATATATATATATATATAAACTCTTGCAAGTATAATAGCCTATATTATAGTATTATACATAGTGGTTACATTTACTATCTCTAAGAAAACTCTGGCAATTAAGAAAGGGGATGAGTACCATTACATTATTAATATCTAGAAATGAGAAAAATATAGTTTAGCTTTAGGAAACATAAATGTAATTATTTTCAATTTGCAATAATGTCCATGAAGAGTCCATGAGATGAATGCTTATTTCCTTATAACAACTTTTCTTCCTCGTATTTCTTGTTTATGGTGATTATGTTAAAAGGGATTTCCTCTTATTAGGTTCTTCATTATTTTTATGACTTTGTTTAAAACCACTAGAAAACACTTTGGGAGACACATGTATGCATTATGTAAAGAGATTAGATTCATATTTCATATTAATAAGGTGATTGAATAGGAATTTATTTAAACCTTTAGTAACCAATCTGAGTCACTACTATTTGATTGTTTTCACAATGTTTCAGGTTCGAATGGTGGATTAACTGGACTTGAATAACTTGTGGACACCCATCTAAAATATGTAAAAGCTAATATGATCCCAAAAATTAGATGAACAAGAGCAACAACCACAAGGAACAAATCTTCAAGAGGTTGTATTTCTTGGTTTCTTCACATGGAGGTCTTGCTCGTTGTAATGATGTTGCTAAAAAGACAATAGTTAAATCACTAGAAACCCAAATCAAAACCCATGTTTTAAGTTACAATATTTATGAATTTAGATTTAGATTCATTACAATATTTAAAAAATGGATGGGAAAAATGATCATATTGTTTAATCATCAATGCTCATTGTCAAAACTGAAGATACATGCCTGGAATATCCCCAACATCTGCTTGGGACATATTGAAATCTACTTGAAATGTCCCTGAAATCTACCCAGAGTGTCTTTGAAATATTGTTAGAACATCTTGGGTATGACTAGCAAGTCTATGAGTCCTCGATGAAGTCCTCAACAAATTGGGGATGTTTCCTACATCTCCCCAAGTTTCTAAAATGTTGAACTGATGGGTATGAGGTTTTTTCAGGGGGGGGAGGATAGGTCCCCATGCAACATAGGTTAATAGTTATTTTTTATAGTATAAAAATTGTTATTTTGAAAATATACTTATTTCCACATAGATGAAATCATGCTTTGAGTGGTGGCTGGAAACCTGAAAATCTGTAGAGATGGATTTCCAAGGCCTTGAGAGCGCCACTACAACTCACTTTTCGGTCGATAGATGTGATATTTCACTTGTTTCAACATGAACAGCGAAAAGGAGTACTCTTTTGCATTTGTAACAAATTTTTCTTCACACCAAACATGTTAATGTCCCTCATATGATGAAGACTAGACCTTCTTGATAAAAAGAAGACAAATTCATACATGAGGAAGACACCACTAATTAACTAAGATGGATTTTTGGATGGACTCTAGGACCAGATCAAAGTAAGGGTATGAGGATATTGGATTTTCCAACCCTCATACACTACACATGTTAGATCTAAGATAATAGGTGCTTTTACATGGTGCATATTTATGGAATCAACTATTGAATGTTGAATGTCTGTGTGTACAAGTAAATAAAACTGTCAAATTTATTTTCATTTTAAATGTCTTTTCTCTTGAATTTTAGACTTAGAGAATTTCAAAAATTCAAGGGATAAGGATATCTAGTATCTCTATTAATTGAGTGTTTGGACCAATGCATCATGTGTCACTAGATATCTTCCCATAGTGCATCATGGGAAGACAAGTACAAGTAAATAAAACTGTCAAATTTATTTTCATTTTAAATGTCTTTTCTCTTTAATTTTAGACTTAGAGAATTTCAAAAATTCAAGGGATAAGGATATCTAGTATATGTATTACTTGAGTGTTTGGACCAATGCATCATGTGTCACTAGATGTCTTCCCATAGTGCCAATGCATATTGTGAATCATATTTCTTGATCTCAAAAGGTTGTTACAAGTCAACAAAAAAGTCAAGAAGTGCAAGCACTGGTTTAGAGGAGAGAGAATCTTTCAACATTTAAATGTTCATTCTACTTCAATATTTTCCAAAAAAAAGTCACTTGATTGTTGCCATGTTTTAGTGGGGGAGAAATATGTAAGTGGTGGTGGATGAGGAGTGATTTAATATTTAAAAATCTAAACTTTAGTGGGATCTATTTGAATTCTTATTGCATCAGTCACAAAGACTACTTATTGGACCAGTTTGTCGAAAGAATGATTTTTTCATTTTTCCTACAATTTATGGTCTTACAAGAGGTCCAAAATAGTGAAACCTATTGTCACTAATATAACTAACAATTTTTGAAAACCAAAATATCATTTAAGTAGACCACTAAACTTACTAAGGATGTGACTGAGAAATCTCAATGATGATCCTCATTAAAATGGTTAGTGCATTAGTGACGTTGGAATTAGGCATGACCCATCATTCAAAGAGACCAATCTTGGACTTGAAAATTGTATTCTAGGGTTCCATATATGCACTTGGTGATGGCATAAAAAAAGGTGTAGCTTAGTGTAATACTTATCCCCTTCAATGAATCAATAAAGACATCAATTTCGGGCAAAGAGTGATGACTCTTAATAGAGACCTTGTTAAGGGCCTTGTAGTATGGGAAAATATGCCACTCCTTTGTTTTGTTTTTGGAAATTACCAAGTTTTATAATCCACAAGAGAATAGGATAGCACTAAATTGCCATCCTCTAAAAGTCATGTGAATTGTCACTCAATTTTTGCACTCTCCATAAGGCAAGTGCGATTTGCATGGAAATTGAGTGAGAAAGAACTAGGAACCAACTCCATGGAATGGTGTGTGCTTCGAATGCAAGATAAACCATTGATTTATTCAAGCACATAAATAGTATAAACCTACCAAATGTATATCAAGAGAGGTAGCTCCTCTTTGTTTTCTTCCTTAACTTAATAGACAAATCACAATGACATCAACTTTGTTAAAATTGACATATATAATAGTCTACCTGTCATGAAGTATAGGTAGGAAAATAGAAGATGAAGTGATCTATATGGCTTACCATACTTGTGCAACTTGTACGTGTTGAAATAGAGATCATATTGTTCATCTATGGCAAGATGATACTTGTCCTTCCCAAAATCAAATCAAAATCACTTAGAGGAGTGACATCACCCAAAGGGTCTAGTGGCAAAGGAGATGAATTTTTTTGAGTGAGAAGAGTAGGTTGTTCATGTTTCTTAGCAAATTCAAGTTGATATGAATTGGTGTTGAACCTTTGATTTTTGGAGTAGAGCAGTATAGTAGAACAAAAATGACGTGACACTTGGAAAACCATAGTGGTGGCACATGGAATCAAAGAAATAACCAAGTCAAACACATATAAGATGAAGAAGACAAGAGGAACACCTATTTTTGTGGGTTATTTTGGTTATTATTTATTAACATGTAATGGATTGTATTTATGTAGCCAAAGAAGTTAGTTAAGTTAGGGTTCTACCATGGCTAGAAATGATCATCAATCTAAAAATTATAAAAGGCCTTTAGGGACTACAAAAGAAGGTTGTTATTTATTTGGTGGTTTTTAATATTGTTATTGTTATTGTTTCCACTATTATGGATGGAGTACCCACAATCATGTTGTAAATATTATTTACTTGATGATATATTGGACTAGACTATTCCAAGACCCTCATGGCTATAATATTTTGTCTAGATGGTTGGTATATAGCTACTATTTTATGTTATGATGAATGTAATGCATGTGAATGCCTTACATATTGTGTTAAGTTGTGGATCTATAGACTAAATGATGTTAAAAATTAATCTCAAGACAAAATGGTAAAACCCTTCATTGCAACCTACCTCCCTACCTTAAGTCTTGTCACATTCTTCGAGTGAAATTTCCATCTTGTAGGAATTGAATGTCCCTACACTAAACTAAACTAAACCTTTGTTGGACACCAAAGTAGAATTTGGTCTACCAAATAAATCCAACAATTGGGGTGATGAACAATCAATTATTGCAAGTCTACTACCAACTGTTCGAACCCTAGATTCTTCTAGTTTCCACTTTCCATGATGATAGGATCTAATTTTTTCTTGATCTAGCAGTTTTGAGTGAACATTGTTTCTTCCTCACTATTTATATAGTTCTTGGCCATTAGAACTAGGTGTATATCTATTGTAAATGGGATGGTGACACCTATGTTAGAATATTGAAAGAATTATTGTTGTTTAGCAAGGACATCTTAATCATTCTTAGTGATATTGGCCTACAAACCTTGTACACATCATTAGAATGTCCATATTTTTCATGGTAGGAGCACTACTTCTTTTGTTTCCCAATAGCAAGTGGTGTGTGTGGGAGCATCTAGTTCTAGTCACTGGTATAGGGTTATCCCTTGGAAGTGGAAGGAGCTTGAGAAGAGGAAATAAGCTTCTTTTGATTGACAAGATTGTTCTTAATCATTATATCTTTTATTTTGGAAGAAAACTTGAAGGTGCACTATAGGGAAGTAATAGAGGATAGTTTGAGTTCCTTTCTTAAATGCAAAAATAAATCATAAATGCACTTAACATAGAGAGTTCCTTCAAAGTCTCTAACCTTAAGCTTGATGGAAGTTTTGTAGTCAATAAACTATTGGACAAATTGTTAAAATTTATTGAAGATATAGACACTTTTCTAGGAAAGCACCCTTGTACTTTAAAGGATAAAAATTATTATGGAGGACACCCTTTAAATATACTCAAAGGTCATTTAGGGATTGCTCATTGGCTATGAAATGTTGGGCATGAGCTTACCAAAATGTAAGGGCATAGTTCTCCATGTGAATTTAGCAACCGAAATCTTGTTGGGCATTGCCAAGTTTGGCTAGGTTTTGAAATAAGCTTCCATAATATGTATCCAAGAATAAATTTTGTTGTCATTGAAAGCCCTAACAAATTTAGACATTGACAATTTAATGTCTACATTTCAAAGATTTGTTGAACAATGGAAACTACTTGGTGAATAGTTAGTTGAGGTTAAGTTTGTGGTTGTAGATATTGTTGGGTGGTGATAGGTTGTTGAAACATACTCATCATATCATGCATCATTTTAACTTAGAAATATTGAATTGTTGTTTGGGCTTATGATTATTATTATAAATGAGGGTTTCTGGTAAAAGGCATTGCTTCTTCTACATTTGTTTAGTGGCTAGAATATGGGGAGTCCCTCATTCATTAGAGATTTTATGGAAAACCTTGGGACTTAGGAAACTTAGGGCTTATAACCAAAATAGAGATATGGACACTATGTGGGTTATAAGGAAAAAATAAAATCAAATCAAAAACCCCTCTTTCTTGCCTGTGCTTAGATATACAAGATTGTGATGCTTCCTTCCCTTTAAAGTAAAAAAATGTAGTTTACCACCCATCAAAATTTTAGGAGCTCTCTTATGCTTCCTTCCCTTTGGGATAAAAAATTGTAGTTTACCGCCCATGAGAATTTTAGGAACCCTTGTCCCTAAGTCTCTCACGTGGGAATTTTGGCCTAATCCCACACTATAATACAAAAGAACAAGCATCCAAGTATGAAGAGATTATTGAAACTATACAAGTATACAATCGGTGTACATGCATTTAAGTTACAAAATTGTGGAGAGCATAATCAAAATTGATCATGAAGTCTTTGATAAAATATGACCATGAAATCATCCAAAAGAAATAAAACTTATTTGATATTTTCACTTTTTAAAGTAAGATATGTTTTATTAAGATAAGTGTGTAAGAATTTCTTTTACAGACATTTAGTATCAAGTTATATTTTTCTGGGATTTTTGTTCAAAATTTGGTGAAAAATTGTTAAATTTGTAGATTTGAGTGATTATTTCTGTATAATGGGAGTACCTTTGGGGTTTCTCAATATGTTGAATCCATTTTTATATTCAAAAATGAATTTTAAATAACAAAAAATAATGATTTCCTGCAGATTTATGTCATTATTTCCCCATTTTAAACCAACCCAGATGCTCAGAAAATCAACATGAGCTATCAAAAAACCTGCCATAAAAGTAACTCTGGAGAAAAGATTGCTTCAAGTTAGCCAACTCCATCAAATAATGTATGTTTATTTTACTAAACCTCATGACTTAACACAGATGGAGATATCAATAAAGAGACTACCGATACACATATATATTGCATTAAACTTTTATATTCATTTATTTCTTCATTTATTTCTGGGAACGAAATTATGGACAATGTGGTTTCCATAAAAAAAAAATTGTACAATGCTCGAATTTTTCAGCAACAACAAAGTTGTTCTCGGAATGATTACAAAAATCACATTACAACGCCTTCCACAAAATATGTTTATTCACAACAGTAGTTTATTCACAAAAATTTGCGCTCTGTGCTGTGGGCTGATGGTAAAATTTTGAGCAGGTGCATGGGCATACGAAGGTGACAGAACAAAAGAAAAACACTGCAACATCATAGCCAAAACCACCTTGGCTTCGATCATGGAGAAATTCATACCCATGCAGATTCTTGGTCTAAGTCCGAAAAGCATAAACGCCATGGGATGTTTAGCGGCCTTGGAAACTCCCTCAGAAAAGCGTTGGGGATTGAACTGTCTTGCATCTTCTCCCCACAGTTCTTTTTCATGGTGAACTGCAGCGACTGGAATTGTAATTTCATTGCCTTTTGGAAGACTAAGACTCCCCAGCTTCATGGTTTTGCAAGTCGTCCTCACCATAAACGGTAATGGGGGATAAATTATCAGCACCTCGTGAAGAACCATATTTACCTATATTGAACATTAGCAGAGTTCGATTAGCAATTAACTCATAATATTTCTAATTCTGCAACAATGGAGACTAGATTGCCATCTAATTATGATCTACAAATGTAACTGTTAAGACTTCTAAATCTATGAATGTAATTGCTAAGACTTGTTGTTTGAAGCAAATGAAGACTAAACCGCCATGTAATGATCTATAAATATAATTGCTAAAGAGTCCATAAATATAATTGCTAAGACTTAGAGTTCAACATATAAAATAATTAGTTCAGCAAGAGTGGAGTTCAGCATATAATTATAATTGCTAAGACTTAGAGTTCAGCAACAGTGGAGGCTAAGACTTAGAGTTCAACAACAGTGGAGGCTAGATTTTTTTTTGTTGGTTATGAATATGTCCATAATTTGTTGGGCAATCATTTTTAACCATTGGTGTTTTTTGGTGCATTTTTTTTTGTTGGTTAGAAATATGTCCTTAATTTGTTGGGAAATCATTTTAATCATTGGTTTTTTTTGGTTTGTTAGATATGTCCGTAACTTGTTGGGCAATCATTTTAACCATTGACTACCTGGATCTTATTTGGTCTAGAACACAAACTCTTAATATGACTGGATTTTTTGGTGTCTCTTCTCCACTAAACTCACACTGAGTACTAAACCCACACCTTAACGGATTGAACTAACTTAAATCAACAACAAAGAAGTAACTGAAATCGACAACAGTGAAGACTAAATTGTCATGTAATGATTTACAAATATAATTGCTAAGACTTCTAATTCAGCAACAATGAAGACCGGATTTATCATCTAATTATGACTTGATTTCCATGTCACTCAGACTTGTAATTGAGCGACAACGGAGTTTAGATTGTGTAATGATTTACAGATAATTAGCACAACCACATAATTGTGGTTGATCAAAAAATCCTTAAAAGAATATATTAAATTTTATTATTGATTAACAAATAAACGGTTGAGCTTCATTTATTTGGTGTTAATATTTTAATTTTTGTTAATCACTTATGTGACAATCAGTTAGCTATCAAAGTAATTTTTAAATATGATTAGGTAAATGTTAAAAAGTAAACACATAAACGGGTTTCTTTATAATAGCTAGGAAGTTAATGATTGAAATCACAGCCATTTATTTTGTGTGACTACTAAGAATATTCCAGCCATATTTAATCCTATCCATAGAAAACTTATTAATCACTAAACCCCTATTAAATCTACCCATTGTCAATAAGTATTTACCTTTCGTGGTAATAATTGCCAATATCTCTAAATCAGCGACATTGGAGGCTAGATTGACATCTAATGATTCATAAAGATAATTGCGTTGATTCTTCCTATTTTCAGGCGACTTAGGACCTCGGCATTCGGAGCTTCATTCTTATATAATCTCAACACTTCCTCTCTCGCATCCTGCCAGTCGGTGTGCATGGGAAGCAGAATTACGGTCCATGTCAATAAGATGGATGGTGTCTCATGTCCGGCCACGAAGAATGTCTTGCGTTCATCGATAATGTCCTGAAAATACATGCTCAAATGGTTCTCCTCTGTTCCCTTCTTGGCTGCCATCAATATCAAGCCGAGGAGATCTTTGTTCTCATCAACTTCTTCCACCCTCATATTTTTCTCCTGATTGTCGATTATCTCCCTCAGTGACCCCTGAATTTCTCGTTCTAGCCTTCGGCCTTTCAAATTACTTCTCGTGGGCAAAAACCTGGAACGAAATAGCCCAAGCATACAATTAAGTAACATCACAACAAGATAAATTATTCTGAGAGCTGGATTCAAACTTTGAGAAAGATACGATATGCTACCTGTAACCTGGAATAAGGAAGTTACGAAATCTTTCAACAACGAGAATTGCTTGCTCTGTCTGCAAGTCGAAGATGTGTTTTCCTTCCATATAACTACTGCCGAAAGCAGTTCTGGCAATCACATCAGCAGTGAGATTTCAGAATTCATTAAATACCTGTGAATCAGGTATCAGATTCACATCTATCTCCACGCAAAATCAAAACCTCGCTATGGTTAAGTCAACACGGGAGGGCACACTCCTTCCATCGATCTCGTTCTATTGAGTGCGACCATGTGACAAAATGAATGTATGCAGGCGGGGTTTCCTTTTAAGGACCCGGAATCCTCTAGATAGAACTCCAATTCCTCTTCTGTGTAGACAGGATTAAGTGGTCCTACAATTGCTCTGGCCCTTAACACCGCAAAGAACAGTATCACGTACTGTGCCAAAGAAACACAACATATTCAGCTATCATCTCATGAAATAACCTGGAAGATCATCTAATAATGACCTTGCATTTGCCCTTAAACACACCAGAACAGGTAGAAACGAAAACATAACATGGAACTTTACCTCAATAGAGTTAGGAAATGTGAGAGCCACCACATCCCTGGTTCCAATCCCGGCGTTTCTTAACTTGGCGGCACATCTATTTACAAGCCTTTGCAGCTCCGCGTATGTAACTTCGAATTTCCCAGACACAATGAGAGCCTTGTGTTGGGGAAACTTGTCGCAGGCATTGTTTATAAGCGCACTCAGAATCAGGGGACGAACTTTTCCTTTGCTTGCCATTGAATGAGAATCCGCAAAAGTTTATCAGAACACAGAATATCAGGCAGAGAAAAATGATAACCCTCCCGATAGAATATCAATTTTGTAAAACCCCGGCAGCACAAAAAGAATGAACTTTTCTCTGTTAACAGGAAGGCAAATCAAATAACAATAATATATCTTGACCTGAATTGAATGGAATCATTGCAGGGGCACGCTCCTTCCTGGTTCTTTGAGCTCTCTGGTTTTTCTTGTAGTCGGATAGACCAGCATTGAACATCAAAACGAGCTGGCGTTGAAATTTTGAAAAAACTGGAAAATATGGAGGGCGGGCGGGGAAATTTTGAAATTTTTTTAAACGGTTTAGGGAGGGCACGAGCAGTAGCATTAAACCCTGCATCTCCCTACGTCAGCTGGTTCAAAAGTCGAAAGGAAAGGTCACGCAGTCTGCAGATGGCTGCGCTGCCCTGGACTACATAAACTAACGGTAACGCCGTTTGGGGCTGTAGAGTTTCCGTCCGCCGAAGTATGTAGTGGCCGGGGTCAGCGATCTGCGGTGGTCGGAGTCGGCGATCGGCAAAGGTTCATTTCGTTTGCCCTTTAGCCTACGCCCACGAAAAATACCCCCAACCAGATCCACCTCCAAAACCTCTCTGAAAGCCCTGAATTGTCCGCATAGACAGCAAGCCTTGATGTGATATTTCAATGAACTTAACAGCAACGACAATTTCACCCTATTGAAGGTGCCCCAACATTATCACCAAATTCTCCAACAGTTCCGCGATGGCGACCTCTTTATGCCGCAGGGAGCGGCCATCAATTCAGTTTCGATCTGGCATGCGTCGCCAACGTTCTGAAAGGGGCATTGAACAAGACTTCTAACGGAAGACGAGAGGCATTAGACAACAGTCCAAAGGGAAAACGATTGTTTTTTGGTGTACATGAAATATATCTAGCACCAATTCATGAAATAGAAGCAGACCCGCAGAGTTGTGCATACCTGACGGTATGATAAATTGGTTGAATGCAAATCTCGTACCTTCGTGCTATCAGTAGTCTTCATGTTAGCCCACTGTTATTTTGTTAGTTTTACACTCTCGCGAGAGGCTTACTATGTGACAAGGCTGTCTTTGACCTGCTGTAAAGGAATCGATTTGGTTTCCTGTATGATAGTGGAGGGAGCTGAGTGAGCTGTTTGGGTATGGACGGCGAGAGTGCTGTGGATCAGAGGGTTTTGCACCTGCCCCTTTCCGGATCGTGTCGTAGTTGTTTCGGGATTTATGAATTAATAAGGGTTTTGCACCTGCCCCTTTTGTCTGCATCACCTCCGTGGTTTTCTTTGACACGAGTTCCTCTCTTCGATGAACATCACAACTACCGACCATATTACATTCAGTTGTGTACTAAAGAAACACAAACTTTGAAAAAGGAAAACCTAGAAGAAGACCTCAATGTCTACAAACAACTTGAAAGCTTCAAACTTAATTTCATTTGCTAAATACAAGAGATATTAATTTTCGTTTGATAAATACAAGAGGTTTCGAAACATGCAGTGCTAAACGACTTTCATCATAGTTACACAGTGGAATGACTTCATTACTTACCTCCATCGAGCCAGCAACGAAACAAAAAATTCGCTGCAGAGAAATCATTTCAATCTTGAGGGGACCAGGTACTAGCGTTTTCAGAAAAGTTGGCTTAGGGTTTTAGAGGCCAGGTTGAATTCCATGCCTCGTTGAGCGGTGGAGTGGATAAGTTGCCACAGTCTCACGCCGAGCTCCGCAGTTATGGTCATAGATTCGGTGTTTACAGCAAGATTACAATAGAGATGGAGAGTGCTTATGATGAGACCAAAGTCTCCGCGCGGGCATACCAGCTTGGGAGACCCTCTCGCGACGAGCCCCATGTTCTGTATGAAA
>JASDQU010102842.1:143684-156702 GCA_032191745.1 Picea mariana
TTTGCTAAATGCAAGAGATATTAATTTTCGTTTGATAAATACGAGAAATTTTAAATTATCATGGAGAGGTTTCGAAACATGCAGTGCTAAACGACGTTCATCATAGTCACACAGTGGAATGACTTCATTACTTACCTCAATCGAGCCAGCAACGAAACCAAAAATTCGCTGCAGAGAAATCATTTCAATCTTTGGGGGACCGGGTACTAGCGTTTTCGGAAAGGTTGGCTTAGGGTTTTAGAGGCCAGGTTGAATTCCATGCCTCGTTGAGCGGCGGAGTGGATAAGTTGCCACAGTCTCACGCCGAGCTCCGCAGTTATGGTCATAGATTCGGTGTTTACAGCAAGATTACAATAGAGATGGAGAGTGCTTATGATGAGACCAAAGTCTCCGCGCGGGCATACCAGCTTGGGAGACCCTCTCGCGACGAGCCCCATGTTCTGTATGAAAAACTGAAAAATGACCAATCTACTGAGAGAGTCCAGACTCGACAATAACTCCAACTATGCCAATGAGAGAGTCCAGACTCCACAATAACTCCAACTATGCCAAGAATAGTTAACCTATAATATTGATTATATTATCATTTTTAATACATGCTTAGCATTATCCAGCTTATACTAAGTTATACTGTGAGATTTATCGATCCTCATAATGTATTTACATTATATTATATTAGCACAGCCACATGATTATGATTGTATCTGATGAAAAAGCCTAAATGCTTATTTCATTTACAAATCTTAATTATGTTTACTTTAGAGTTTTAACAATAAAAAAAATATTTTTTTTTTTATTAAATAGGTTTTAATAAGTAATAAACTTTATAAACCTTAGTTTTGGATATAATAAAGAAGATTATGGAATCAATTCACTAACAAACCATCTGTTCTATAGTAATAAACCTTGGTTCTACATATAATAATGAAAAAGCCACGGATTGTTAAGAGTTAAAGGTGGGAGATCTGTGGTCACATATCATCAAGATATAAACAAAAGAAATTTGCCCAACTTTTTAATCTAGCGGGTGTGATTAAATGACAGAATGTAAGGCTTCCCGAATGGGGTGACAGGGCGGTTCAGGGGACCACGTGGAGGCGAGCGGGGAAGTGGCGGAACAGAGCTAACCGGCTCGCACCAAAGGCCCATTAATTCGATATGAATTCACACCAGCGCATTCACAGTCGGAGCCTGCCCGCACAAGGGGAAGGTACCCGCACTGAGTTTCAAACTTTAATGCCGGGAGAGATGGCTTATTGTTAGCAAGGTCATTCCAGGTTGCAGGGAGCTCGAGGGACGCTCTGTCTCACAGAAGCATTGGACTCACCACCAGTTTGCTCGCGACCTGCCGACAAAGCCGCTCTGCCTGTTCGCATTACCTCGCTGCTTCGCTATGCCAAGACTCAGAGGGACACCTCGACGAGGGGCGGCTTGGCATGCGGCAAAATCGCGAAGAAAGCGACAGGAGACCTTTGAAAAAGCAATGGCAGTGGCTGCCAGAAGAAGAAGAATGAGGGGAATGGCATTTTTCACGGAGGATATCCCGGGCGAAGAACAGGACAACCCCCCTGTGTTTACTTTGTTCACGGTCCCTGAATACCGGCACCCATGCTCGCTATTTGGTCAGGACAGCACTACAGCAGAGGCTAGTGGGACGCACAAGGAAGAACCATATTCTCCATGCTTTATGGTGGAGGAACCTCCTCCTGCACCCACCAAGCCTGACCCGGGAGACAACAGGCATGAAGCGAATGCAGACACCAACCCAGCGCAGCCACCCCCAGCAGCCGGGGATTACCTCAGTCTCATCTTTGAGGTACGCCACCTCTTGGAGGATCTGGTCTTTCGCACTGGGCGACTGGAGCAGAGGATTGACCTGTTTTTCGCCGCGCACTCCAGAGCTACGCCGAAGAAACAATGTCCAACGTGTGCCAGACCATACGCCTTTCCTGCGTGATGGAGGCATACCAAAGCTGTTGATATTCACATGGACTCCAAGGTCACATGATGTTCCGACCCAAACTTTGTTTCTGGTTTTGTTTTGACAGTCTGTGCATGGGGAAAATTAGCTCTCTTTATGTTCTATATTTAGACGTAAACATTAGTATTATGATGCAGTCTGCTACTCCCGGTTTCCTGCGGGCGGGAGATAGCAGTGTTAATTTTGTTAATTTTTCCACCTTTTATCTGATATGTACCCATGAAGACATGTGGAAAGGGAGGTCCACCTGCCTCGGTTTCCTACTAAGGAGGGGCAGCTGGCATCCCCAACAGTGTTGTATTTTGTCATTGTCAATATAAAAGGTTCCACCTCTTTTTTATTTAAAAAAAAAAATGACAGAATGTAAGGCATTCTCTTTGCCTTAGTTACAAGGGAAAATGAATCATACACTGTGCGAGGCGATAGAACTTACTTCAGTTTTAAAGATGTCGAGCTTAGAAGAACCAAAACAACTTACTTCAGTTTTAAGCGTCTCCAACTTAGAAGAACCAAAACGAGATATGTCTAAGTGAGGCCTTCTCTTCATGTGCTGGATATGTTGGTTCTGTTTTGACATGAAGCTTTAATGCAAAAATCCTAAATCCTGACCTGCGGGAACCAATTATTTTGGAACCATCTATTTCGAGCCACTTAGAAATGTGTGGGACTTATTTTTGGAAAACTTAAGACGACTAAGACGGAGAAGGATGCACAGTTTGATATCGCTTATGTAGAGTTGGGGATGAAACTTTCCACGCTCATGTAAAAAATTAATCAATTAAGTATATCTAAATGTGGTAATCCCAAGAATTAATCATTTAAATGTGGCAATCATATGACGATATAGTAATTTCTTAATATAATTAGGTAAATGTTAAATAGTAAACAAATTAACCAATACATTCAAAAATACAAAAAAGTTATGAAGAGTAAATCACATTTCTTGATTTGAAAATATGTCAACATCTTCAATAAAATTATATATATATATATATATAATTAATTAATGTTGATTTCACATAATATATAAATTATCAATTATATATATATATATATATATATAATTCTGATTTCAGATAAGATCACTTCATTAGAATATTTAATGTTGATTTTAATAATACATAACTTATCAATTATATATATAATTTTTATTTCATATAATTTTATATAATATCATCTCATTAAAATATAATTAAAATATTTAATGTAGAGAAATGTAAAAATTAAATACATTTTAAAAATTTTAAAACATATTTAAACTGTTTTCACCTTACATTCATTTTCATTTTTTTTTCTGTCTTACAATACTTTTTTAATTATTCTCTTTATGTTTATTTACATTTTGTAATTTAGAAAATTAAAAAAATTGTATCCTAACTTGAAGTTAATTTATGACATCATGAAATTCCCTTAACTTATGCATCATCCCTACACACTTTCTTTCACATATACATTTGTCAAACCCATAATTGACAAAGAACAAGAGTGTTTCTAATCAACTTAACATTTGATAAAGATAAAATATAAATACACTTTTCAATATATATTTAACTAATTTGATATTAAATGATGATGTATTACATTTTCAATAAAATGTTTTACTTAAATCTTAAAAAAAAAAAATTAGATAAAATATAAATACATTTTTCAATATATATTTAATTTGATATTAAATGATGTTGTATTACATTTTGAAGAGAAAATTTAACTTATATCTTTGAAAAAAATAGTAAAAAATTTAATATAAATATTTTTAATAATAATAAAAAATTTAAATAAAATATAAATACACTTTTTAATATATATTTAACTTGATATTAAATGATGTTGTATTACATTTTCAGAAGAAAATTTAACTTAAATCTTTAAAAAGATAGTAAAAAATTTAATATAAATATTTTTAGTAATTAATATTATTAAATAATGTTATAAAAATTATTGAAAAAAATAATTTAGATTTAATAAATAATTTAGATTTAATAAATAATTTAAATTTAAAAAAAATAATAATAAATTTAGATAAAATATAAAAACACTTTTCAAAATATATTTAGCTTGGTATTGATATTAAATTTAAGAGAAAATTTAACTTAAATCTAAAAAAAAATATAGTAAAAAATTTGACGTAAATATTTTTAGTAATTAATGTTATTAAATAATGTTATAAAAATTACTACATTTTCAAAAAAAAATTAATAAAAAAATTAAAAAGAAATACTTTAAATAATTTTATTTTGTTATATTATATAAATTTTGTTATCCTAAAATATTAAAAAAACATTTAAAAATAATTTTTTATTTTTTAATATTAATTTTGTTTTTAATTTTTTAAATATATTAATCTAGTAAATTGAAATAAAAAAATATAAAACTATTAAAAAATGAATTGTTAAGGATGGAGTGGTATGGTGGGTAACTCAGCTATGACATGCCTCCACTAGTCATTATAGGTGGTAGTTGGGTTGTGGTGGTTGAACTCATACCACCTCTAGTATATCCTAATCTTCATAGTGTTCTTTAATATATCCCCATCTTGATAGTGTTCTTGTACTAGGGAAGGGATCACCTCCACCACAATTTGCCGACCACTTGGAGTCAAGTTTGGGTCATGAATCCATCTTTCAACGCAATTGGCACATCTTTTGGGTTAATTTTTCAATTATGATCACCTAATAAAATTATTATGAATCCATTGTCAACTAAATAAGTGTGGCAACTAAAGAAGTGTGGATAAACCATGGTGATGAAAATAATGTGTCCCACACTTCATTATAACACACTTCATTATAAGTATTCTATTTCTACATTGAGGCAATGTCTAATGGTTTAAGCATTTTATAACCATATACCCATTTTAATGGAGATGTTATCATTTTTAAATGTAATTAAAGAAACTCAAGCATACAGTGTATATTTAAAAATAATTAAAATTAAATCAATTTAACCACAACTTAGAAAATTACAATTACAATAAGTGTGAATCTTTCCTAGTATCTTCTCTCTTTCTCCACTTTTATCAATAATTTTTTTTTATGATATAATAATAAATCTATAGTATAAGTATATCAATCATGTTTTCTTGCATATAATTTAGAACCAACATTATAATAAGAATAAGAGTATTTTTTCTTTAAATAATTTATTTAAAAATAAATAAATACAGTATAAAAATTTTAGTTTTCAAATTTATTTATTAATTTCAACCAAAATCTTTTTTAATTACATTGTTTATATTTTTATTTATTAAATATGGTTTTGTACTAATACTCTTTGATAATGTCAATTTAAATACAAATTTGATTTTTAATTATAGTTTGGTTTTGTACTAATACTCTTATACTATGTCAATTTAAATACAAGTTTGATTTTTAAGCATAGTTTCTCTTAAAAGAAATAAAGAATCATTTTTAAAAATGAGATGGTGTGTGACTTCAGGATGTGATATTTCAAAATAAAAAAAAAAAATTACACAAATGTAGTTGAATTTTGAGCAAGATCTTTAACCAATATAGATTATACTACAACATTGTGTCACCCTATTAGTTAAGGTTATCTTATCAATAGCCTAATTAAGAGATGAATCAATGAACTTAGGATAAGGAATTATGTTCTCCAATAATAGGTGACTTACTTAGTTTGGTGTTGGCAATCTTGCCTATTTAAAATATTAAAATGTTAGTGAAAACTCTTTTAAAATATATAATAAAATATATTAATATTTTTATAAGAAATAAAAGTATATACATTTACTTAAAAAAAAAATTATGTTAAAGATTTTATTATATTTACACGAAGTTTTTTTTTTTTTTGAATAAACGTTGATCCTTATATTAATTCCAGCTGAGAGCTTACAAAAAGACCTGCATCGTGTCTACTTACAAAGATGTCTACAACCTTTCTGCTTACAAAACTTCCTACAGCCTATCTGCTTACACAAATGCCTGCAGCCTATCTGCTAACAAAGATGCCCGCATCCTATCTACTTACAAAAATGCCTGCAACCTATCTACTTACAAGATTTCCTAAGATCAATGGGACTAGATCGGTGGTTCAAATATCCTTGAGCATCAACATTCCAGATCTGCTCTCGCACTTCATGATTTTGTGTATCGCGACTTCGCAACGTGGGCTGACAACTTCCTCGATGCTTCAAACTCTCGATTGCCAAGTTGCTAAAATTTTATCGCGTCTGCTCAACGTGACCAGATCGACGATTCAGGTCTCCTCTAGCACCAACGGTCCAGATCCACTCTCGCATTTTACGATTTCGTGTTTTGCGGCTTCGTGACTTAGGGAGACAACTCTCTCCATGATCTGAACTGTTGAAACCCGAATTCTTCAAATTTTCTTGTGTCAGATCAATGGGTCCAAATCTATGGTTAATATCTCCTCTAGCACCAAAGGTCCAAATCCGCTCTTGTATTTCGCGTTTCACAACTTTGTGACTTGGGAAAAATGCTCCCTCCATGCTTCGAACTCCTGAAACCCGAGTTCCCGAAAATTTTTCGCGTCGTATCAATGGAACCCGATCGACGGTTTAGATCACCTCGAGCATCAAAGGTCCGGATCCTCTCTCACTTTTCCTGACTTTGTGAATTCAGGAAACAACAACCTCCATGCTCCTGACTCTCGATTGTCAAGGTCCCTAAATCAAATGCCAACTGATGTTCTTCTATGCTCACTCCTAATCTTCTGATCATTACTAACATGGAAGAGATTCTAAGTAGACAAAGGTGGCACCCCGTCTAGATTAGGGCCATCCAACTGAGCAATATCCTCACATTGGTGCCAGAGGGGTGAGCTTTGGGACTGCCTGGAATTGTGGAGAATGAACTATAGCATAGAGTCAACCCCTACATTGGGCAGTCTGTCTGCAACTTTGTTTGCACTTCGTCAAATGTGTGAAGGGGTTAGAGTTAGAAAGGGTCTGAGAAGAGCCTAGAAGCTATAAAGAGGGCCAAGGAGGCATCTGTTGGGTGTGATATTCCATGGATCGCTTCCATTCAGGATTTTTGTTGCGAAGTCTATTATGATTTTGGAGTCTCCTTCAATGATCAGACAAGTGAGGTTTTGATCTAGTGCCATTTGGACTCCTATGGTAAGACCCAAAAGCTCTGCAGAATTGTTGGTGTTGCATCCAAGATTTTCTACGATGGGGCTTTGAATTTGGCCTAAGAAGTTTCTTATGACCGTGCCATAGCTCGAGTGTCCTAGATTGCCTTTTTAAGCACCATCAAAGTTGACCTTATGGAAGCCTTGCGGGGGAAGGAGCCACTTAGAGGGACTGAGGGATTTTGAAAAAAGGGGGGGTTGTTGAAGAGAGGTGGAGAGTGAAAACGAGCAGCCCCAAGAGTTTAGGTGCGATATCTCAATTGGGTTAGTTGGGATGTCTTCCTTGGTCCATGATTATGGATGAAAAGTTTCCTGGAGATGCAGGAGGATTGTGTTCCAGANAGCTCGAGTGTCCTAGATTGCCTTTTTAAGCACCATCAAAGTTGACCTTATGGAAGCCTTGCGGGGGAAGGAGCCACTTAGAGGGACTGAGGGATTTTGAAAAAAGGGGGGGTTGTTGAAGAGAGGTGAAGAGTGAAAACGAGCAGCCCCAAGAGTTTAGGTGCGATATCTCAATTGGGTTAGTTGGGATGTCTTCCTTGGTCCATGATTATGGATGAAAAGTTTCCTGGAGATGCAGGAGGATTGTGTTCCAGAGGAGGGTGGGAGGAGATGGATGGGAGTGAAAGATTCTTCTGTTTCTCTCTTTCCATAGTTGCCAAACAATGAAGCTTGGTAAGAGTTGCCAGGTTCTGTTCAGGATAGGAATTTTGATGTAGCCAGAGCCCCAGTCCCTGATGGTGCTTGTGATGTTGTTTTTAACTCGTTTGGTTCTTCTATGAACTAAGTGGCCTGATTTCATATGTTCTCACCAAGTGGACAATTATTTAAGAGGTGCTCCATGGTTTCTGCCTAGATATGGCAGAGATGGAATACCAAGAGGACGATGAACCCTCATTTTTGAAGATTGTCCCATGTTAAGATCTTGTTCTAAAGTAGAAGCCAAAGGAAAGTAGAGATTTTGGTCCAGAGTTTTGATTTCCATATTGTTGTCTAGATGTTATATTTTTTAAGGTTATGGAATTTCTCCTGAAGGGTGTATCCCTCATTGAGAGTGAAGCTTCCATGAGGTGTGTATCCCAATATGAGAATGTCTTGGTGTGTGCTTTTCCAGATTAGCCATTGGGTTGTAGCTTGTTTCTAGTGCTGCAGGTCACAGTCCATTTTCACTTGGAGTTCTTGATGAGTAGATTTCCATCTTCGCTAGGGAGAGCTGGTGGGGGTATTTGTCCATAAATCTGCCACTTTGAGAGTGGCCATATCTTGAATGTTATTTTCGTAGGATTGCATATTTTCTTCCAGTTGTAGGGGCAGAATTTGCTGCGAGGAATCCATCCATAATAGGGCATTCTGGCCATTCTGAACTTCCGAAAAGGCATGTTCCTATATGAGTGGTCGGTTTTTCCATGCCACATTCTAGATGTTGAAGCCTTGGATTTTCTCCTGCATTTTTATGAGTTGATTTATATGCGTTTTGGGGGTATATTTGCATTTCCAAAGTTTTTCCTAGATCTCTGCTGGTGGCTTGAGTCATATCCGCCAAATTCTTTCTCCCATGGTGCTATTTAATTTTCTAGGGTCCCGAAGGCCTAGACCACCTAAATATTTGGGCTTGCAGACCTTGCCCCAGCTGACAAGGGCCAATTTTTTGTTCAGGTTGTGTCCATGCCATAGAAAGTTTCTTCGAATATTCCTTATTTTATTTATGACGGATTGAGGGGAAGCTAGGGATGAGAAGATGTAAGTTAGGATGGCTTAGAGGACTAACTTTAAGAGAACCAGTGTCGCTGGGAGGTTGAGGGAGCGAAAGGTCCAATTGCTAAGATGTTTAGTGATGTAGAGTAAGAGGGAATCCCATGAGATGTTTATGGCTATTGATTCATAGAGAGGGAGTCCCATGTAGTGAGAGGGAATAGTGCAAATAGGGATATTCAGAAGATGACAAAGGTGTTGTTGGATTGCTACAGGTGTATTAAAAAAGAAGAGTTGCAATTTGGCTAGATTAAAGGTGGTGTCAGAGGCTTCGCTGAAGTCAGAGAGGATATAACTTAGTTTAATTGCTTCTTGCGTGGTGGGGGTTTTCATTAGCAGTGTGTCATTGACAAACTTTCTATGGGAGGCTATTGGTTGTAACCCATGAAGAGGGAGGCCTTGGAGGGATCTGTTTTGAATTGAGGCCTTGATATAGCGTCTTAAACCTTCAACCATTATGACAAAATGGAAAGGGGAGAGAGGGTCACTTTTCCTTATTTCTCTTGAGGGAGAGAAGGGTTGAGACGAGACACCATTGACAAGGATCAAGAAAAAGGTTGAGGAAACGAGGTTCATTATCCAAGAGATCTAATCCTTGTTGAAACCAAAATCCAATAGGAGAGATTTCATGTATTGCCATCTTAATTTGTCAAAATGTTTTGAAAGGTCAAGTTTTAGAAGCATGCCTGGAGTGGGGGTGCTTTTGAGTGAGTGAGTGATTTCATGGACAATTATGATGGTGTCCATGATTTTCCTTCCTTAGACATATCTTGATTTCTTCTTGGAGATGATGAAGGAGAGAATTGGTTTAAGTCTTAGAGCTATGACCTTGGAAATGATTTCGTAGATCACATTGCAAAGAGCTATGGGTCTGAAGTTCTTTGTATGTGACCCTTTCCTCTTTGGGAATTAGAGTGAGGAAAGTGGCATTTAGTGCTAGAAGAAATTTTATTGAGCTGTGAGATTCCTTCACCATCCGCCACACTTCCTCCCTTAGCATAGGCCATCAGGAGTAGAAGAAGTCTATTGTGAAACCATCTGGACCTGGAGCCTTGCCTATGGGTAACTCCTGAATAGCCTAATCCACTTCTTCTTGCATTATTGGTGTCATGAGAGCCTCATTATGTTCTTGGGTGATTATAGTTGGGATATTTTGGGTCACCCACTCTATTGTTGAGGTGTGGTCCACATTGGGTTCTTAGAGGAGATCCTTTTAGAAATATGTCATCTTGTGCATTATTACCTTATGAGTTAACAGGGTGTTGCATTGTGAGTCATCCAACTTTGTGATGCGATTGATGAGGCATCTATGGAACATGGAACAATGGAATATTTTTTTTTCTCTCCCTCATTAAGCCATTGAACCTGTGATTTCCGTCTGCACAAGATTTCTTCTTGCTTGTGTCCTTCTTCTACTTGCCTTTTGAGTTCATTCTCCTCTTGCTGCTGAGTGATTGTATATCCTGCATGAAATATTTGTCCCTGAAGGTTCTCTAGTTTTTGTTCCATCATTATCTTTTCCTGGAAAATGTTCCCAAAGACTTCGTTGTTCCATTTGTGCACCTGTTGTTTGAAGCATTTGAGTTTTTACTGGAAGCAATATATTTTTGTACCTTTTTTGTTTCCACAATGCTCCACCAATAACAGGATAGCTACTAGAAATCTGGATGGGAGAGCCAAAATTTCTCAAATCTGAAGGGTTTAATCTTCGGAGTAGCAATAGTGTCAACCCAAAGCTGAACTGGCCAGTGGTCCGAGCCTACCTTAAGGAGGATGTTGGAATCTACTAGGGGAGATTCTATAAGGAGAGTTTCCAATATGAAGAACAGATCAATCCTGTATGCTATTTGTTGGTGACCTGATATTTTTTTGGTCCAGGTGTAGGTGCCATTTCGATTCTCAATATCTACCAATCTAAGGTTTTCTATGAGTTCCCGAAATTTTGGGTTGTCCTGCTATAAGTGCTTTTCCCCTCCTCATTTCTCCTCCAGCGTGAGAATCATGTTGAAGTCGCCCGCTATTATCCATTGCTTGCCTTCTGCTAAATAACCTAGGTAAGCCAGGTTCTGAAGAAAGAGGTCTTTGTCCTGGTTGTTCTATGGTCCATAGGCATTTGTGATCATTTCATCGTCTGAACCAATGGCTCTTTAGTGAGTTGTGATGGTGCGTGGGATGGAGAGGCCTTGATCAAGGATGACTGTAGCAGGATTCCATAGGATGGTCGGGCCTCTTGAAGCCCCTTTTGAGTTTGTTTTAATGGATTCGTAGTTGCGCCAACATATTTTGATAATATCTTATGCAGTTTTCCCTGCACATTTTGTCTCTTATATCAGGAATATATTAAGGTCTTCCATTTTGACACAATTTTGAAGAATCCTTTGTTTGGATCTTCCATATAGGCCTCTGATATTCCAAGTGAGGATCTTCATAGTTAATAATTTGTTGGGTCGGAAAAGGATCTCTTTGAGAGCCTGTGAATCTATCCCGAGTTGATCATATAATTTCCCGTGTCCTTTATTAGCTGAAGAGTCAATTTTCTGCCCCTTCACTTGTTTTCTTTTGGGTGTTTTCTTGGATCTTGTTTTGGGTCTGTGTTGATCCCCAATCTAAATGTAGCCCCTGTTGATGACTCCATAAATAATTTTTGATTTTCCTTGAGTTGGTCCTCTGGTAATGTTTGGAGATCCTTCTCATTGAGTGCTTCCTCTAACCTGTCTAGGTCGATTTCTATAAGGTCCTGCTCATCCATTTCCATGACTATGTCTTCCTCTCTTTCTGGTTCTTTCCTTGAGACTGGGTGAGTCTGTGGATCTGCTTGGTTTGATGGGGTTTGATAATCTTATTACAACTAATCTTCCTTTTACTTGCTAGGATCTTTCCCCGCAGTCTTATGGGGGTTTTCCACCTCTTCTACTTTTGGGAGGCAGTTAAGGGATTCAAATGGATTATTATTTGGGTTCTTTTTTCCATTGTTGGTTATGGGATTATTCTATGCTCGTCTCCTTCCATTTTGAACCTGGGTAAATCCTTCCTTTTGTTTCTCTTCATCTTCCTTCTTGGGTGATCTAAAAATGGAATGTACTTGTTTAAGGGTGCAAGGTATCCATTTTCCTCATTAAATTAAACCTTAATAGGACCTTGCTTCATGTGTTAAAATAGGCAAGATAGGTTTATGTGTTAAGTTCTGGTTCTTCTTTGCAATGTTCATGTGTGAGGAATGTCCTTTTAAATGCTTAAATATGTGTGATAAACAAATACACAGCAGTATCAAATGTAGCAAGAACACATCAAAATCACAACACCCAAGATGATAAAGCAGTTCACCCACTTCAGGCTACCTCTGCTGGACCAAACCTCCAATAATAGGCTTGTCCTCTTGTATTAAAAATGCTCCAAATGCTAATACAAGAATATAAATGTCTCAAAAGACAGAACTGACTGTAAATACAGAATCATAAGATAGGAATTAGCTGAACATGCTCTTTCCCAATCACTAAACAGTGAAAATGTACCTTATACAGTACTTTCCCCAAATGGCCCTGGTGGCCCTTTAATCTTGCATGGAGAATTTCGTGGTGAATATGACCTCCAATGATTCTGAAACCTCTGTCATCAGATTCATAAGGTCTAAAATATCAGACCTAGGCTTTTGAATCACCAAAAATGGATGAACAGAGCCTCCAAACAGCTCAAGCACTGAGATGGCCCTAAAAGCTTCCCTGAAGCTAAACAATGACAAGAAAGCCTCAACAGGAAAAACGAGCTGTAGAAATGGATTCAAAATGATGATAAACTTCAGGAATGACCTTCGTTCCACCTTCACTGGTTGCACAAATCCCAATGCAGCTCCCAAACTGTTTTGGCCTTAATGGCTCCTGGAACTTCCACGAAGAAAAATCACCTGAAAATGACCTCAGATGGCTCTGAAACCTGCTCCAATGGTTTCATAAGGTCGAAGAGACCCAAAATCGACCAAAATTTTGTCAAGAATGGTTTCTTGTAGCTCCAGTTATGACAAAAACAAACTTCCCTTCTTTTCCTCAACAATCTCCACTAAAATTGGAGTAGTTTGGCTAAAAATAGCAAAATTGCCAAAGAAGGCGGACTCCCGCTCCAACAACGCGCCAACCGTTCGTTAATGGTATCGGTCACATGTAATATTTGGAACCGTGG
>JASDQU010102842.1:179525-196239 GCA_032191745.1 Picea mariana
TATATATATATAAATTTATTTACTAATTTCAACAAAAATCTATTCTAATTATATTGTTTATATTTTTATTTATTAAATATGGTTTTGTACTAATACTCTTTGAAAATGTTAATTTAATTACAAGTTTGATTTTTAAGCATAGTTTGGTTTTGTATTAATACTTTTTGACAATGTCAATTTAAATACAAGTTTGATTTTTAAGCATAGTTTCTCTTAAAAGAAATAAAGAACCATTTTTAAAAATGATGGTGTGTGACTTCAAGATGTGATGTTTCAAAATAAAAAAATTTAAATTATACAAATGTAGTTGAATTTTGAGCAAGATGTTTAACCAATATAGCTTATGCTACAACATTGTGTCCCCCTATTAGTTAAGGTTATCTTATCAATAGCCTAATTAAGAGATATAGATTATGCTACAATATTGTGTCACCCTATTAGTTAAGGTTATCTTATCAATAGCCTAATTAAGAGATGAATCAATGAACTTAGGATAAGGAATTATGTTCTACAATAATAGGTGATTTACTTAGTTTGGTGTTGGCAATCTTGCCCTGTTTAAAATACTAAAATGTTAGTGAAAACTTTTTCAAAATATATAATAAAATATATTAATATTTTTATAAGAAATAAAAGTATATACATTTACATAAAAAAAAAATTATGTTAAAGATTTTGTTATATTTACACGAAGTTTTTTTTTTTTTTTGAATAAACGTTGATCCTTATATTAATTCCAGTTGAGAGCTTACAAAAAGACCTGCATCCTGTCTACTTACAAAGATGCCTGCAGCCTTTCTGCTTACAAGACTTCCTGCAGCCTATCTGCTTACACAAATGCCTACAACCTATCTGCTGACAAAGATGCCCGCATCCTATCTTCTTACAAAAATGCATGCAACCTATCTACTTACAATATTGCCTAAGATCAATGGGATTAGATTGGTGGTTCAAATATCCTTGAGCATCAACATTCCATATCCTCTCCTGTACTTAGCGATTTCGCGTATCGCAACTTCATGACGTGGGTTGACAACTTCCTCCATGCTTCGAACTGTCGATTGCCAAGTTCCCGAAATCTTATCGCGTCCGCTCAATGGGACCAGATAGACGATTTAGGTCTCCTCTAGCACCAATGGTCTAGATCCTCTCTCGCATTTCGCGATTTCGCATTTTGCGGCTTCGTGACGTGGGGAAACAATTCTCTCCATGCTTCGAACTGCTGAAACTTGAATTCTTGAAATTTTCTTGCGTTAGATCTATGGTTAAGATCCCCTCTAGCAACAATGGTCCTGATCCACTCTTGCATTTTGTGATTTTGTGTTTCACAACTTTGCAACTTGGGAAGAATGTTCCCTCCATTCTTCGAACTCCCGAAACCCAATTTCCCAAAAATTTCTCGCGTCCTATCAATGGAACCCGATCGACAGTTCAGTTCACCTCGAGCATCAAAGGTCTTGATCCTCTATCACTTTTTCTGACTTCACGAATTTGGGAAAAAACAACCTCCATGCTTCTGACTCTCGATTGTTGAGGTCCCTAAATCAAATGCCAATTGATGTTCTTCTACGCTCGCTCCTGAGCTTCTGATCATTACTGACATTGAAGATATTCTAAGTAGACAAAGGTGGCACCCCATCCAAATTAGGGCCATCCAAATAAGTAATCTCCTCGCATTGGTGCCAGAGGGTTGAGCTTTGGGACTGCCTGGAATCGTGGAGAATGATCTGTTGCATAGAGTCAACCTCTGCATTGGCCAGTCTGTCTGCAACTTTGTTTGCACTTCGTCGAATGTGTGAATGGGTTAGAGTTAGACAGGGTCTGAGAAGATCCTGGAAGCTATAAAGAGGGACAAGGAGGTGTTAGTTGGGTGTGATATTCCATGGATCGCTTCCATTCAAGATTTTTGTTGCCAAGTCTATTACGATTTTGGAGTCTCCTTCAATGATATGACAGGTGAGGTTTTGATCTAGTGCCATTTGGACTCCTTTGATAAGACCCCAAAGCTCTACAGAATTGTTGGTGTCACATCTAAGATTTTCTATGATGGGGCTTTGAATTTGGCCTAAGTTGTTTCTTATGACCGCACCATAGCTAGAGTGTCCTGGATTTCCTTTTGATGTGCCATCAAAGTTGACCTTATGGAAGCCTTGTGGGGGGAGGAGCCACTTAGAGGGACTGAGGGATTTTGAAAAAAGGGGGGGTCATTGAAGAGGGGTGGAGTGTGAAAACGATTAGCCCCGGGAGTTGAGGAGTGAGAGATGAACTGGGTCACTTAGGAAGTTTTCCTTGGTGCATGATTGCAGCTGGAAAGTTTCCTGGAGATGAAAGAGGATTGTGTTCCAAAGGAGGGTGGGAGGAGATGGATGGGAGTGAAAGATTCTTCTGTTTCTCTCTTTCCATAGGTGCCAAACTATGAAGCTTGGTAAGAGTTGCCATGTTCTATTCAGGATAGGAATTTTGATGTAAGCGGAGCCCCAGTCCCTGATGGTGCTTTTGATGTTGTTTTTAACTCGTTTGGTTCTTCTAATGAACTAAGTGGCCTCCTTCTAGATGTTCTCACCGAGTGGACAATTATTTAAGAGGTGCTCCATGGTTTCTTCCTAGATATGGCAGAGATGGAATACCGAGGGGACAATGAACCCTTGTTTTTGAAGATTGTCCTAGGTTAAGATCTTGTTCTGAAGTAGAAGCCAAAGGAAAGTAGATATTTTGGGCCAAAGTTTTAATTTCCATATTGTTTTCCAGATGTTATATTTATGAAGGTTATGGAATTTCTGTTGAAGGGTGTATCCCTCCTTGAGAGTGAATCTTCCATTAGGTGTGTATCCCCATATGAGAATGTCTTGGTCTATGCTTTTCCATATTCTCCTTTGCGTTGTAGTTTGTTTCTAGTGCTGCAAGTCATAGTCCATTTCCACTTGGAGTTCATGATGAGTATATTTCCATCTTCTCCAGGGAGAGCTACTGGGGGTATCTGTCCACAAATCTTCCACTTTGAGAGTGGCCAGATCTTGAATGTTATTTTTGTAGGATTGTAGATTTTCTTCTAGTTGTAGGGGTGAAATTTGTTGCCAGGAATCCATCCAGAATAGGGCATTCTGGCCATTTTAAGCTTCCTAGAAGGCATGTTCCTGTATGAGTGGTTGGTTTTTGTAGGCCGCATTCTAGATGTTGGAGCCTTGGATTTTCTCATGCATTCTTATGAGTTGATTTTGATGTGTTTTCGGGGAATATTTGCATTTCCAAAGTTTTTCCCGAAGGCCGAGACCACCTAAAGATTTGGGCTTGCAAATCTTGTCCTAGTTGACAAGGGCCCATTTTTTGTTTGGGTTGTGTCCATGCCATAAAAAGTTTCTTTGGATATTCCCTATTTTATTTATGACAGATTGAGGGGAAGCTAGGGCTGAGAAGAGGTATTTTGGGATGGCTTGGAGGACTGACTTTAAGAGAACCAATATGGCTGGGAGGTTGAGGGAGCAAAAGGTCCAGTTGCTAAGATGGTTGGTGATGGAGAGTAGGAGGGAATCCTAGGAGATTTTTATGGCTATTGAGTCAAAGAGAGGGAGTCCCAAGTAGTGAGAGGGAATAGTGCAAATAGGGATATTCATAAGTTGACAAAGGTGTTGTTGGATTGCTATAGGAGTATTAAAAAATAAGAGTTGCAATTTGGTCAGATTAAAGGTGGTTTCAGAGGCTTCGCTGAAGTCAGAGAGGATAGAACTTAATTTGATTTGTTCTTGCACAGTGGGGGTTTTCATTAGCAGTGTGTCATCAACAAACTTGCTATGGGAGGTTGTCGGTTGTAACCCATGAAGAGGGAGGCCTTGGAGGCATCCATTTAGAATTGAGGCCTTGATATAGCATCTTAAACCTTCAACCATTATTGCAAAAAGGAAAGGGGAGAGAGGGTCGCCTTGCCTTATTTCTCTTGAGGGGGAGAAGGGTTGAGACGAGACACCATTGACAAGGATCGAGAAAAAGGTTGAGGAAATGAGGTTCATTATCCAAGAGGTCCAATCCTTGTTGAAACAAAAATCCAATAGGATAGCTTTCATGTATTGCCATCTTAATTTGTCAAAATCTTTTGAGAGGTCAAGTTTTAGAAGCATACTTGGAGTGCGGGTTCTTTTGAGTGAGTGAATGATTTCATGGACAAGTTTGACAGTGTGCATGATTTCACTTCCTTAGACATGTCTTGATTGCTCCTTGGAGATGATGAAGGGGAGAATTGGTTTAAGGCTTAGAGCTATGACCTTGGAAATGATTTTGTAGATCACATTGCAAAGAGCTATGGGTCTGAAGTTCTTCACATTAGTGACCCTTTATTCTTTGGGAATTAGAGTGAGGAAAGTGGCATTTAGTGCTAGAAGAAATTTTCCTGAGCTGCGCGATTCCTTCACCATCCACCACACTTCCTCCCTTAGCATAGGCCAACAGGAATGGAAGAAGTCTGTTGTGAAACCATCTAGACCTGGAGCCTTGCCTATGGATAACTCTTGAATAGCCTCATCCGCTTCTTCTTGATTTATTGGTGTCATGAGAGCCACATTATGTTCTTGGGTGATTATAGTTGGGATATATTTTGTTACCCACTCTATTATTGAGGTGTGGTCCACATTGGGTTCTGAGAGGAGATCCTTGTAGAAATCTGTCATCTCATGCATTATTTCCTGATGAGTTAATAGGGTGTTACCTTGTGATTCATCCAACTTTTTGATGTGATTGATGAGGCATTTATGGATCATGGAACGGTGGAAGAATTTTTTCTTTTTCTCTCCCTCATTAAGACATTGAACCTGTGATTTCTGTCTCCGCAAGATTTCTTCTTGCTTGCGTCTTTCTTCTACTTGCCTTTTGAGTTCATTCTCCTACTGTTACTAAGTGATTGTATATTATGCATTAATGATTTGTCCCTGAGGGTTCTCTAGATTTTGTTCCAACATTTTCCTTTCGTGGAAAATGTTCCCAAAGACATCTTTGTTCCATTTGCACACTTGTTTTTTGAAGTATTTGAGTTTTTGCTGGAAGCAATATATTTTTGTACCTTTCTGTGTTTCCGAAGTGCTCCACCAATGACATGATAGCTACTGGAAATCTGGATGGGAAAGCCAAAATTTTTCAAATCTGAAGGGTTAAATCTTCAGAGTAGCAATAGTATCAACCCAGAGTTGAACCGGCCAGTGGTCTGAGCCAACCTTCGGGAGGATGTTGTAATCTACTAGGGGAGCTTCTATAAGGAGAGTTTCCAATATGAGGAAGTGATCAAGCCTGCATGTTATTTGTTGGTGAACTAATCTTTTGTTGGTCCAGGTGTAGGTTCCATTTCCATTCTCAATATTTACCAATCTAAGGTTTTCTATGAGTTCCTGAAATTTTTTATTGTGCTTCTCCAAGCGATTTCCACCCCCTTGTTTCTCCTTCAGTGTAAGAATCATGTTGAAGTCGCCCGCTATTATCCATCGCTTGCCTTCTGCTAAAGAAAATAGGTAAGCTTGGTTCTGAAGAAAGAGGTCTTTTTCTTGGTTGTTCTACAGTCCATAGGCATTTGTTATCATTCCCTCGTCCAAACCATTGGCTCTATAGTGCGTTTTGATGGTGCATGGGATGGAGAGGCCTTGATCAAGGATGATTGTAGTAGGATTCCATAGGATGGTTGGGCCTCCTGAAGCCCCTTTTGAGTTTGTTTTAATGGATTCGAAGTTACACCAACATATTTTGATGATATCTTATGCAGTTTTCCCTACACATTTTGTCTCTTGTAACAAGAATATATGAGGGTCTTCCATTTTGATGCAGTTTCGAAGAATCCTTTGTTTGGATCTTCCATATAGGCCTCTGATATTCCAGGTAAGGATCTTCATAGTTAACAATTTGGTGGGTTGGAAAAGGATCTCTTTGAGAGCTTTGGAATTTGTCCAGAGTTGATAATATAATTTCTCACCTCCTTAATTAGCTAATGAGACGATTTTCTACCCCTTCACTTGCTTTCTTTTGGGTGTTTTCTTGGATCTTGTTTTGGGTCTGTGTTGATCCCCAACCTAGATGTAGCCCCTGCTGATGACTCCATAAATACTTTGTGAGTTTCCTTGAGTTGGTCCTCTCGTAAGGTTTGGAGATCCTTCTTGTTGAGTGCTTCCTCTAACCTGTCTAGGTTGATTTCTGCTAGGTCCTGCTCATCCATTTCCATGACTGTGTCTTCTTCTCTTTCTGGTTCTTTCCCTGAGACTAGGTGAGTCTGTGGATCTACTTGATTTGATGGGGCTTGATAATATTATGAAAACTAATCTTCCTTGTGCTTTCTAAGATCTTTTCCCGTGGTCTTATGGGGGTTTTCCAACTCTTCTACTTTTGGGAGGCTGTTAAGGGCTTCAAATGGATTATTATTTGGGTTCTTTTTTCCATTGTTGGTTGTGGGCTTCTTCTGCGCTTGTCTCCTTCAATTTTGAACCTGGGTAAATCCTTCCTTTGGTTTCTCTTCAACTTCCTTCTTAGGGGGGGGCATTGAGAGGGATATCTCTGAAAAGGTGTCCATGTTCATGGCATTTTCGACATCTGAAATGGATGTGTTCATAGTCTATGGTTTGGGTCCATTCCTCATCTTGATATTCTAATGTAATTGTGCCTATCAGAGCTTTAGAGATGTTCATATAGACACATATCCTTGCATAAGAGGTGTATTTTCTCTGTTTGGTAGCTTCGAAAGATTTCACATATTTACCCAGGGTATTGCCTATGCCCAGTAAATTTTTCTCTAACCAGAACTCTTGGGGTAGGGAATAGAGGCGAATCCAAACTTGTGCGTATGAGAAGTTTTCCTTTTTTGGGTAGAAGTGGTCTGTCTAGAAACGTAGGTAGAGGTCATTCAAGTTGTACAAATATGGCCCCCCTTGAAATATCATGTCCTTGTCCTCTAAGTGTTAGAATATTACTGTAAAGAGCTCATAGTCTGCCTTAGGGTTCCACCATGCCTTGATCCAATGATCTAGGTCTCTTTCTGAGGGTTAGAGACCTAGGAATTTTCCTATGAGGGCATGGTCTCGCATGAACTGTGTATGCTCCCCTATCCTGGTGGTTTTGATGACGTACCTGGGCACAACCGAGGCTTAGGGAATACATTTGTCAGGTATCCAAGCCCAAGCTACTTTTGGATGTGAGGACTCAACATCCGTGTTTGATTCTTTGCTTATATCCATCTCTTCCTACATATATTGGTCTCGTAAGTGCAATGGCGGCTCAAAGGATGGTCAATGCGCTCGCGAGTTCTCCAGATCATTGACGACGACATTACGGTAAGAGGGGGATTTCACCCCCCCTTCTGTTCCTATTCTTCTAAGGCGGTCAAAGCTGTAGGGTTGAGGCAATCCACACATAACAAGGAATTCAGAGAAGGTTTGGACAAGCAAAAATCAGGAGCATGAAGAAACCCTAAAAGTTGCAAAGACCAAATTAGTAATATTTTTCTTACGAGTGCCAACTATATATTTAAACTAAATTATTAAAAATATATAGAATTAGATCTAATAACATGTTTATAAATTCTTCTAAAAAGTTTTAAAAAATCTTATAATTCTACCATTACAATTTATAAGGTGGCAACATCCATATATTTATCAAAATGAATATAAGGTAACAACATCTATATGTTTATAAAATCTTTTAAAACAAAAATATAATGTGGTTAAAGTTTCATTACTAATAACAACTCTTACATGCTTACCATATTTTTCAAAAACTTCAATATTCACAATATATTTTTCAAAAACTACAATATTCACAAATATATTGTAACAAAATTTCTCCAAAATTACAATATTAACGAATGGTAACAAAATCTCTCCAAAATTGCAACAAAATCTCCTGAAAATTACAATAAAATTACAATATTCACGAATATATAGTAACAGAATCTCCCCAAAATTACAATATTTAGGAATATATTGTAACAAAATCTCCCCAAAATTACAAGAATATAGTGTAACGAAATCTAGAAATTGAGGATTTGTTTGTCTTTACCAAAACAACAAATGTGTAAAGATTTTTGCGTAAAGATTTTAGTCATGATGTTGAGTAGACAAGTCACATCTAAGTTTCAACTCGTAGTGAAATTTTAGTCATGTTGTGTGGACTAACACGAACAAAAAGAAAAGATATCAACGACATTGTCGGATGTTAAAATCATGAAATCAGATTTGATATGAGCAAGGAATAATTAGATATTAAAATAATTATGTCTTAAGTATATTTAATTGAAATATCTTTAGAAATCAGATTTGATATAAACAAGTAATAATTAGATATTAAATTAATTATGTTTTAAGTATATTTAATTAAAAGAATGGAAAAATAAAACTTTATATTTATATATATGATAATATTAGTAACCATTAATTGAATTAATACTTTTTATTTATTAATTAATATATTTGATTGTACCTTGGTTTTATCAATATCACTCACTACTTAATGTAGAAGCATTCCCGTGGAACTAGCTATCTGACATGTTTATTTACTCTAGTTTATGATGATTATAAATGATTATTTACTTTAGTTTATGATGATAGTATGAAGAGAAAAAATGACTATCCTTCTCATTGGATCAAAGCATTTGTATAAACACTTAAATGAAGATAGAGGTGATGAGGGGTTTTGATATTTTTAAGGACTAATTTTCTAAAGTATGAAAATAAAAAATGTTTAAATTATTATAGATTAATATTACTATGATACTTTAAAGGTTATGTTAACATCATAAATCAATTTTTGAAATTAACAACATGATATATCAACAATATTTTGGTAACAAAAGAAGTGATAAAACATGTACATCAAATATTTTTGATGAACAACATAGAAGTTAACATGGATAATGGAGGTCCAACAACTACTTTCTATGAGAGTTTCCATGATTATAGCCATGTGCAAGTCATATCTCCTTAATGATTATAAACATGTGTCTTCATTGGTTTTATAGTAGCAAAATATTCTAGTCCAAATTTCCACCATGGTTGTATAGAAAAAGAAACATTCTAGTTTAAATTTGGAAATTTCTCTTGCAATTATGCCTTTTGTAGCATGTGAAGAAAAATTATAAATTGTAAAGATGTTATCTATCCTTTTTAGGTATAATGAAAGACTAATTGCCTTGGAGGGTGTGGGACCCAAGTGATTTGTTCTAATAGTTTAAATTGTTCAATATTCTTTATTAATTTTACAAATTGGCTACCAACCACGAATAACATGTTATTGGTTCTCAGAAGTTGGGCTTTGTAATCGTGGATTGGGAATATAGTTAAACGAAAGACAAGGGACTAAATCTGTGTTACCAGTCAAATCATGTGAGTTATTGAGCTTGGCTATCAATACAAAAATTGTGTCGTATCTCATTTCCATGATATGAGTTTATTTGTTGGTATATGTTGTATTCGTTGTTTGTTTAATAATTTTGAGAATTGTTTTTTTTTTAATGGTGAGGAGGAATATAGAAAAGAATTAGTCCCACATTGAGTAATTACTCAATTCTTGTGAGGTATGGATCTTCAAAGAGGATATGGGAAACCAAAATTAGTGTGATGGCACAAAGAGGATGATCCAGATTGGATCATTATATTTTGTTCATATATATTGATCCTTTCAGAGTGAAAAATTTGGAGGAATAAGCTTGCAGGGCCAATTTAGTTGTAGGTCCTAGTTTGGGAAATTGGGTTCTGAAAAATTTTAGGGCCATTGTGAGGCATCAAACAACTTTTTGGGGGGTTAAAAATTTCCCAACATAGCTTGAAGTCTCTGAAGCTACTCTATACATTGAGACATTTGAAATGGTGCAAAAATTGTGTCAATCGAAGCTAGTATGCAAAATTTATTCCTCCTACAAGTTGACCTACCATGTTGACCACCATGGTATGAGAGGATGCCACGTAAACCCCCGTTACGCAAGCATATGGGGAAATCCACGTATATAATTTCAATAAGATTTGAGATTGTTGAAAACCCGATTACAATTGTTGTTTGAGGAGGTAAAAATCTTTCCCCTAAATAGCTATCGGGCTATGTTAAATAATGAGCCACTAGGAATAGAAGGGGTTCCATTCTTTTACATTGTATCTTGTCCCATAGATGAGAAAAACATCTGAGAGTTGTATTGTGCGAGCATAACAGAGGAGGATAGATGTTTTAGCAGCCATACAAGCCACAAGTAGAAGTSAAATCCATAGAGAGTTCCTCTATCTTTGTATTTGCATCATTTCTATACCAAAGAAAAGAGAGAAGAGAAACCTGACCTTCCAGTTGGTTTTTCTCCWATAGTTGGTTTCCCAGGTCATATCTTGTGTCTATTTGTAGATGGTGTGATTGTATTTTATTGTTTTCTATTTTTTGTGGTTTATCTATTTCATGCATAAGCAAAAAAGATAGTAATTAAATATCCATGAAATCTTAAGGAAAATAACCTTAATAATAAAGATTCTAGTATTTTATTAGATCTGTTGTGACAAGCTATTGTACTTATATATCATAGGAGTATGTTTTGGAGGACCCAAGTGATCCAAGGATGAAAGCAACATGAATGACATTACAATGATGGTAAGGAAAATAATGGAAAGAATGGATTCCATGGAGGAAACCAATAGGATATGTTTCTTTGATGTGGTGCAAGATGATAGTGATGATGAAGGAAAATAAAAAACTATGTGAGAAGAACGATGATAGAGAAGGTGACAATGGAAGAGATAATGATTAGAGAAATCAACGGCATTAGAAGTATACCTAAACTTGGTACTCATATATGTTTTGGAAGTTTAAATATATAGGAATTGATTGATTGGATATGAGAAATGGAAAGAATATTAGAGTTCGAATAGATTAGAGACATTATTAGGGTTAGGTTTTGTAGTAGAAAATTGAAGACTCATGTTTTCTTGTGGTGGTATAAGTTGTAGTTAAATAGAGAAAGTGGTGGTAAAGAGAATTTAGATTCACGTATAGGATCATGTAATAGTTTAAAATAATTTTTTCCCTATGGATTATGATTTAAATATATTGAGAACATTGCAAAACTTGAAGCAATTGATGATGCTAGTGAACAAGTACATAGAGGAATTTTATAGACTTTCTATAAGGTGTAGGAAAAATGATGAGAGTCTAGAATCCAATGATATGTATGTGGTTGGTACACATTATTACATTCAAGATGAGTTCATTATTTTTTATTTTCATTCACTTATAGAGGTTTATCAAGAAACCTTCAGAATTGAGGATAAATTGTAGCAAAAGAAATATACCATGAGGAGAGGTCCTCCCATCAAGAGAGATCCAACACCCTTTCAAGTTATAAAGATGAGGGTGCACTTTCTAGAGGGGGTTTCACATTCCAAAGGAGGGAGAACTAGCCAAAGGAGGGAACACTTTACTGAGGAGGGAGATCTGAAGATGAGGGCATACTTGCTAGAGAAGAGTTCACTTGCATCAGGAGGGAGTTCTAAATATGAGGGTGCAATTTCTAGAGGAGGGAACAATTTCCACAAGAGGGTGCACTAACCAAGGACGGTGAGATTTCTTGAGGAGGGTGCACTTGCCATAGGAGGTTGCAATATCTAGAAGACAGTGCATTAGCTAGTGGAGGGATAAAAAACAAGAGGAGAGAACACTGCAAACTAGGTCTCAATTTAGGATCTGGGAAAGGTTGCAGCCTACAAAACAACAACACACAACAAAAACCCTAAACCTAGAACGAGAGATAAAATGAGAGAAGAGAGAATTTTCTTCAAAAATAAGCCAATCAGGGATGATTTTAGGGGCTAAATTTCACTCATGGGCTAATTTTCCATGGTTTTTTCCAAAAACTGATTCACTATTCTAAAAATGATTCGCCCAAGTTCTATAGGATAAAAATATTTTACCTTAAAAATTGCCAAAATTTTATACAAACTATATAAAATCCTTAGAAATTTAAATATTTTTATAAAAATATCGCCAAACAGTTATAGTTGGCATATGAAGGATGAGTAAGATTCGCTAAGTTTTCTACATTTTAAAATAAATTTCCATCCTTAAAATCATCCCTGAAGCCAATGCTTCTATTAGTTCATAGGATCACGTTTATAGAGAAGGGACCTACTTATTTTGCATACATAATATTATTCTAATCACAAAATAAGATAAACTCTACTCTATTATATTGTCCAATATTTTATTAATGGGATTATATGGAAGACTAGCTTCCTTATGGCCCGATTCCTCCATGTTTAGAGTTGGAAGCATCCCTACTTCCTCTAGTACACGGGGAAAAATACATTGGACCATGTAATAGGGACAATTGGAAATGTCAAATTTTTTCTAAGAGATGAGTAATGTCAATTGGCTCATCCAAGAGTGGTGGATGAAATACCTTCATATTGCTTACTCTGATGACAATGTGTATGCCTAGCTAAGAAGGGAGGTTCAATCTATAGCCATGTTCTCCAATGCATTCCAAAATTGTATAGGGGCCATAGAGTAGAGGAAGTAGTTTATGATGATGACATTTCAAACAGGCTAAAACAAAAAAGGTGTATGATGCTTGTCATGCCTATGCTTTTCTCTTGTTTGGGCAACTTTCAAAGCTTCCACTACTTGTGTTTGGAGGTGTGCAATTTTTTGAAGGAATTGTTGGCCTCGTCTTTATTCCGTTTCTTGGTCATCTATTACTTGTGGATCAAGAGTGAGAGGCAACTCAACTCGAGAAGTGGGTTGAAAAACCAAACACACTTCGAAAGGAAAGAAGTTAGTAGCTCAGTGTGTGGCCATGTTGCAACTATGTTGTAGAATATGTAAATAAGTATCCCATTGTTTTCTACGTGTGAAATGAGTGCGGCACACGATTTACTACTTATGTTTGGCCATCCATTTGAGGATTGAAGAAGGTGGAGAACTTAAGTTGACAACCAAGTAGTGCCCAGAGTGTTCACCAAAAGGAACTGAGGAATCTTGAGTATCCATGCAAAATGATAGTGTTGGGTAAACCAAAGTGAGGGTACACATGTTGAAAATATAATTTCGTTGTTCAAGTAGTTGTAATAGTCATGGTGCATCATCGTTACACACTTTACTTCACATATACATTTATTAAACCCATAATTGACCATGAACAAGAGTGTTTATAATAAACCTAAGAGATTAATAAAAAAAATATAAATACACTTTTCAATATTTAACTTGATATTAAATTGTGTTGTATTACATTTTCAAAACAAAATTTAATTAAAAATAAAAATATTAATAAAAACATTAATAAAAAAATTAATATTAATATTTTTTTAAGTAATTAATATTATTAAATAATTTTGTAAAAATTAATACATTTTCCAAATAAATTTAACTATAAAATTAAAAAAAAAAAAAAAAAAAATTATTTTATGATCTTGTTATTTAAAAAATGTTTATTTATTTTTTAATGTTAACTTTGTTTTTAATTTTTTTTAATATATCAATCTAGTAAATTGAAATAAAAAATAAAGCTATTAAAAATGAATTGTTTAATATAGAGTGGTATGGTGGGTGGCTCACCTATGAGATGCCTCCACTACTCATTATAGGTGGTAGTTGGGTTGTGGTACTTGAACTCCTGCCACCTCTAGTATATTCCCATGTTAATAGTTTTGTTGTAGTGGGGAGGGGAATCACCCACACCACAATTCACATACCATTTGGGGTCAAGTTTTGGTTATGATGGACAAATAAAATTATCATGAATCTATTCTCTAATAAAATTGGCACATCTTTTGGGGTCAAGTTTTAGTGATGATGACCTAATAAAATTATCATGAATTCATTGTCAACTAAAGAAGTACTGATATGAAAGAAACATGGTGATGTAAAAAATGTGTCCCAGGAAATGTCTCATGGCTTAAGCATTTTATAATCATATACTGACTTTAATGGAGATATCATGGTTGGTATAAGGGTAGCCATGAACTCACTATAACACTTCTTTATAAAAATTTGAAAACAAATGTTTTATATTATTTTTCTTTTAATGTTAAATTGATTATTTTATCTTTTTTAAATATAATTAAAAAAAACTGAAGCATAAAATTTATAGCCCTAGAGGGCAGCTCAATTGGCAAGTATCATGATATGTAGTGTTATATCCCCTAGACTTACAATCTTCTCTAGTATATTTTCTCTCTTTCTCTCTAGTATATATTATGAGAACCAACATTATAATAGAATTAATAGTATTTTTTCTTTACCACAATTTTATTTAAAAATAAATAAATAAAATACAATAATTTTACTTTTCATATTTATTTACTAATTTCAACCAAAAGTCTTTTCTAATTACATTTACTAATTTCCACCAATGTCTTTTCTAATTACATTGTTTATATTTTTATTTACTTTGAATAGTTCATTATTATTAAATATTTATTATTATTAAACGTTTTTTATGTTTTAGTTAGTCTTAATCAACACTTCCAAAATTCTAGTTGAGCCATTAACGTTTCTAAGAGAGTATGTATTCAAAGTAATATGGCTTTGTACTAATACTCTTTGACATTGTTAATTTAAATACACGTTTGATTTTCAAGCATAGTTTTCTCTTAAATAAAATGAAAAACCATTTTGAAAAATGGTATAGTGTGATTTCAAGATGATATTTCCTAATAAAAAAATTTAAAATACACAAATGTAGTTGAATTTCGAGCAAGAAGATTATCTAATATAGATGGTTAAACAGACACACACATAACATGACTCCACTTATTATGCTGCAACATTGTGTCATTTTATTAGTCAAAGTTATTTTATCAGTACCCTGATTAAGAGATGAATCAATGAAATTAGGGTGAGGAATTATGTTTTACAATAATAACTGACTTATTTAGTTTGGTGTTGGCAATCTTGCTTCATTAACAAAAGCATATTATTTGAAATACTAAAATGTTGGTGAAAACTATGTATATTAATAACTGATTTATTTAGTTTGGCGTTGGCAATCTCACCCCATTTATAAAAGAATATTATTTAAAATACTAAAATATTAGTAAATATTAAGATAAAAATATATGTTAAAAAAATGATTATATTTAAATGTATTTAAGAAAATATAAAAAATTATTAAAAATATGTAAATTTATAAAAAATATATAAAATTACTGTTTATAAATTCTTCTAAAAAGTTTTAAAAAATCTTATAATTCCACCGGCGTTAAAATATCTTTCCAAATATATCATATTCAAAACGAATATAGGGTGAGAAAATCCCTCACATATAGATATATGTCTATAAAAAAATTTTAAAATAAAAATATAAGCTGGTCAATGTTTCATTATAATAATAACTATGGCATGATTACCTATTTTTCAAAAATTACAATATTCACTAATATATTGTAACAAAATATCCCAAAAATACAATAAAATTACAATATTCACGAATATATTGTAATAAAATCTTCCCAAAATTACAATATTCAGGAATATTGTATAACAAAATCAAATTTAGAATTTGTTTGTATTTACCTAAACAATCAATGTGTAAAGATTTCTGACTAAAGATTTTAGTCATGATGTTGAGTAGACAAATCCCATCTAAGTTTCAACTCGTACTGAGACTTTAGCCATGTTGTGTAGACTAATGCGAATGAAGAAAAAATAAAACAGACCAAGAGTGTTGTCCTATCTTAAAAGCATGAAATCACATTTGATATGCGAGGAATAATTAGATATTAAAATAGTTATGTTTTAAGTATATTTAATTGAACTAGAAATAATTAGATATTAAAATAGTTATGTTTTAAATATATTTAATTGAAATAATGGAAAAATGAGACTTTACATATATATGACAACATTAATAATTAGTTGAATTAATAATTTTACTATTAATTAATATATTTAATTGTACATTGATTTTATCAATATTAATATCAGTACTTGATGTAGAAGCATTCCCGTGTAACTAGCTAATATACATGTTTATTTACTGTAGTTTAGGATGATAGTATGAAGAGAAAAAATGAATATACTTCTCATTAGATCAAAGCATTTGCATAAACACATAAAGAAAGATAGAAGGTAGGAGGGGCTCTCATATGTGTAACACTTATTTTCTAAAGAGTGAAAATGAATAATGTTTCAATTATTATAGATCAATGTAACACTTCAAGGCCCCCGGATGGTGTGCCATGTGAGTAATCGGGGCACATGGAGGAGCAGCCCGGGCACGTGGAGGTGTCATTAGGAAGGTCATTAATGGAGGCCCCTCCTCCTGGCTGTGGGCAGTTAATACAAGCCCCCACCTTCGTAAACACTGAATGTTGATGGACCTCTTCGCATGTGGACAGGGCACGAAACGCCAGAGCAATAAGCTCTCGGCGTTAATGGTTTTCTCTGCGCTATGATATGTATTATATAGTCAGGAGGGTTCTGGTTATGTTCATGATTTTCATGTGAATTCACCGTAGTCGGCTCTACACTACAGAACAGGGGGCTCCTCCTCTACGTTTTCCATGCCACGAATCAGAGGTCGGCCATGACAAGGTGCCGGCTGGTATGCAGCCGAATCCCGAAGGAAACACCATCAGAAGTTTTCCCAAGCAATTTGCGTGGCTCGGAGAAAATGCAGGGCCATCACCACCACAACAGTCTCGCCGCCCCGAACATTCATGGAGGAGGACCTCTCAATCACGCTCCCTGCTGACTTCTCGGAAATTCGGATGTTTGTTGTCTCAGA
>JASDQU010102842.1:196290-214470 GCA_032191745.1 Picea mariana
ATAGGACCGGAGCCGAGCCAAGATGGACTGGAGCCGAAATGAAACTCGCCACCATCGTCGCCGCTGCTGCATCCCGAGCATCTCAAGCTAATCTTTGACGTGTGTAGCCTTGTGGATGACCAGGCTTTTCACGCCATGAGAGTCATCCAACGATTGGATATGCTGTACGCGGCCTACTCCAAGGCCACTCCTCGACGCCAGTGTCCCACCTGCGTGCAGCCCTTCGTTCTCCCCTGCAATGGCGGCAATCTCGACTAATTAGGTTCTAATTTTTCATAGTTTTAATGCTATTTCCAATTACTATGCACCAGAGCTGTAGCTCTCATGTTTCTAGTTTAATTTACCATAGTCTAGTTTTCATATGTGGATGAACTCATAGGACAAAATCCCTGGTTTCCCTCGGGCAGGGTGGCAAAACTCTTCGCCTAATTTTGGTCATCATAGTGGACAGGCCAGCTGTCCTGGTTTCCTCTGTTGGCAGGACAGCTGGCCTAGGCAAGCTAGTTGTAAGTATTTTGTGACAGTCTAATACAAAGGTTCTACTTTTTATTTAAAAAAATAAAATAAAATATAACACTTCAAGGCCATACTAAGAATATAAATTTATTGGACAAATTAACAGCATGATATACAAAAGCATCAACAATATTTTGGTAAGAAAGGAAGTAATATGACAAGCACATCAACATATTTTGATGCACAAAATAGAAGTTAACATGGATAATGGAGATCCAACAACTACTTTCTCTGAGAGTGTGCATGATTATAGCCATGTGCAAGTGATCCCTCCTTAATGATTATAAAAATGTGTCTTCATTGGTTTTATAGTAACAAAATATTCTAGTTTAAATTTCCACCATGGTTGTAAAGAAATAGATACATTCACAAAGATGTTGTCTATCTGTTTAGGTTTAATGAAAGACTAATTTCCTTGATAGCATGGGACCCAAGTGATTTCTACCAACAGTTTAAATTGCTCAATATTCTTTATCACTTTTATAAATTGGCTACCTACGAGGAAGACCATGTTTTTGGTTCTCACAAGTTGGGCTTGTGGATTGGGAATAGAGTTAAACAAAAGACAAGGGACTAAATCTATGTTTCCAATTAGATCATGTGAGTTATTGGCTTTGACTATCAATAAAAAAAAATCTGTTGTGTCTCATTTCCTTCATTTGAGTTTATTTGTTGGTATATGTTTTATTTCTTGTTTGTTTAATAACTTATTGAATTGATTCTTTTTTATGTATCTTTGATAGTATTATTTGTCCTACATTAAGTGGTACCAAAGAAGACTGAGTCTATGGTGAGGAGGAATATAGAAAATAATTGGTCCCAGATTGAGTAATTATTGAATTCTTGTGAGGTAGGGATCTTCTAAGAGAAGATGCCAAACCAAAATTAGTGTGATTGCATAAAGAGGATGATCCAGATTGGATCATTATATTTTGTTCATCTATATCGATCATTTCAAAGTGGAAAAATTGGAGGAATAAGCTCGCATGGCCATTTTAGTTGTAGGTCTCAGTTTGGAAAATTGGGGTCATAAACCTTTCAGGGACATTATGAGGCATCAAACGACATTTTAGGGGGTGAAATTTTCTGAATATAGGACGACACCTATGACACTATTCTATACATTGAGGCATTTCCAATGGTGAAAACATCGCATCAATCAAGGATCATATGAAAAAGTTAGGCTTCTTGCAAGTTGACCTACATGTTGACCACCATGGTATGAGAGTGTAACATCCCACTCTGGTGCACTGAGCGAACTCAGTCTTTGAGGACACTTGCTCGGAAGTGATCTAGATTTAGTATGCTATTAAAACTTTTTGATTTTCATTATGATGTGTTATGGGTTGATGACATGTTGTTTTACCGCTTTGACACAGAGAGGTGCTATTGAATTGGTTTTACTAAGTTTGTAGGATTAGGGACCTAGAGGATGGCAAGGCATCAATGGAATCCCTTGGACTCTTGATCGAGTCAGGGAGTGTGCCATTGGCGTTTGATTTTTTTATTTTGATATTATTGCATCTGAGTAGATGATATGATATGGATATGTTCTGACATGATTTGTTGATGATGCACGCTGACGATAGCTTGCCGACCACACTCACATATGGAGTAAAGGGGTCACGCACGACTACCAGAGATGTTGAGGGAGAGGTGTGGAAAGCATCCCTGCCACAGCCTACTAGCACTCTAGTCGTGGCTCGAAATGTAGGTTAACGATTACCTAGTTCGAGAGGACCCATGATGTCGTGAGGGCAGACTGCGATAGTCGCTCATGATGATTTTAAGGGGCGTGCAATAAGGTGTTGCCCTTATTCCTTAGAATCCTTTAGTCCCCCACAAGTTCACCTGGCGGAGTGTTGACTCTAGGGGATATTGATTTCTATGAAATCAGTCAAGAGGCGAGTGGCACCCTTGGAGCACGTAGTGCATCCTGAAGGGCACGTGGTGCAAAGGAACAAATGAGGCGAGTGGCACCCTTGGAGCACCTAGTGCGTCCTGAAGGGCACATCGCATTGTTGATGATAGAGGGATGAACCTAGATGGCCTCAAGACAAATAACATGTTAAGTAATTTTAAAACACTTCCCTAATTAAATGTCTCCCGGTACGAAAATTAAGGCCTAAGTCTAAATTATGCTAATGGTTGAACCTTGTCTTCTCTAAAAATAAATAAATAAATAATAATAATAATAATCAAAACGACTTAAATAATAATTTTGACCTTCGTTAAATCTTTTAACATGAAGGAAGTAAGAAATTAAGTTATTCATAAAAAATAAAATCTGTGGTAATAAATGTAAAAAGGGGAATTAATTATTTTATCTTTTTGATAATTTAAAAAAAAAAAAGAGGAAAAAAAAATACTAATTAAATGATAAAAGCGAAAAGGGGTTAAATTCCACACTTGCGTTTTTGAGTTCTAATTAAAAGGGAAAAGAGGGAAAATCTTAAAATTTAGGAAACTAGGAAAAGAGGTAACATAAAAAGGGAAAAAGGGGGACTTAAGGGAAAAAACGTAAGTCAACTTAGTAAAGAATCTACCATTTAAGAGCCTTCTAATTTTAAGTTGAATTAGCAACTTCATAATAGGGAAAACCTTTAAAACCTGTAAGGGAATTTGGGGACACCTAGGAGAGATTCTAGGAGAAACTCTAGGTGGGTGAGGGAAATAAGATAATTAATTGATTAAAGAAACTAAATAATGGAGGAATGTAGGGGATGGGTGACACTTGTACGGAGAAGAATTTTTAGGAATTTATTTTTAAAACTTTAATTAAATGAGATTTTAGGAAAGAAAGGAAGATCGAAACTCTATATAATGAAGGAGGAAGAAGGATGAAAGATCATCTTCTATTTGTGTAACATTACGCTGCAGAAATATCGACTTGACTGATTTACTTGTGGGAGTTGGGATACCCATCTTGGAGAGGAGTGGTAGCTCAGCCTTGCGAGGCGAGCTGGGATCTAGATGAAATCTCTGGATAGTGTGTGTGGCCCCTTTGTGGCACAGGGGGATAAGGGGGAAGAAGAGTACCCCTAGCATTGGTTGGGAGGTACCGGTGAAGTCTCTATGGTCGGTGAGCGGGAGTTGCAGGGAGAGCATGGATGTCACTAGGACTGGGTTAGCAGGCAACGGTACGCTTTCTTCATTGGAATGGTAGATTGTTATAGGTTTTATGATTGGATCTGCATGTTGATTATGTATGTAGATTGGATGTTTAGATTGATAGCTGAATTTTCTTAGCCTAGCTCTTTGGTTTCCGTCTCCCATGGCCTTGTTTTCCCGTATGTCTTGACCACCTGGCTATGATAGATTGTGTCCTTAAGGGTGGTATACTTTTCGTCCCTAGCTCCTTAGTCCTCACCTAAGAAGTCGGCCAGGAGCCTAATCTATGGTCGTCGCCTTCGCATTAAAAGACCTATGGATCTCAACGCCCTGCTTTTCTATGCGAGGATGATGAGCAAAAGATGACCCTGTTAGCCATGTACCCGTAATCTTGTCCTTGGCTGAAGGTTTGACTTTCTCCTTGATGCATTTACATGACCTTGGAATTTTTAATGATGGCAAAGTTTCTTTAATTCTTTTTTTAATCATTAGATAAATTATCTTTGCGTCTTTATAAATTGTTGGGTGAACCAACACTATGTGGCACTACCTCCATCACCACTTAACTCTTTGTTATCAGCCCTAGCCCCGACAATCTAAGTTGGCATAATGAAAATTCTAGCCAGTTGTCCTTGAAGATTTTGTTGATTTCAATCTCTGTTGAAACCTTGATTTGTATCAATTCCTGATTTTCAATAGGGCATTTTGTATTGACCCTGCAACAAAGGTCTTTGATTCGGCACCTCAAATCTCAACAATGTCATAATGGGCATTGGGATGTCATGGATTCAAGAGGCAATCTTAGACTGGCATGCCATTTGACTTTCACACAGAATGCCTGTGCTAGATTGAAAAGGCGCGAGATGTCTCATCTCACGGACATAACTTCCTGTATTTTAATGTAATTTCTCTATACATTTACCAGGAAAAGGGGCCGTATAGAAAAATTCCAGTTCGGTTACCTTGGCCCTAACTTTCAATCTTACCGGATACCTTGTGGGCTATCCATAATCTATTTTATTTCTCTAATTTGGAACTATAGTCTTCAATCCAACTCTGCTTGTCCTTCTGCAATGCGTGTACTCTTTTGGGATCCCAAGAACTGGTTGTAAATTGATAAAAAAAATAAAATCTTTTGACAGGGTAAACCAAGCATCTTCAAGCATTTAACTGTGTAGTTTTATCATCGGTTTAAGGGTGTTCTTTATCACTGTACACTGTGCATCTTATCCATAAATTTAAGAACTTCTAACAGCGTATTTCTTTGGTCAGCCTCTTCACGATTTCCAACCTCCACGCACTTCATTGTAACCTGTTAGTGATATCATTGCCTATCTGATGATGGGGTAGCGTTTGGACTGTGTGCAACATCTGCCTATAAATTTTGCTGACAACAACATTGCTCACTCCCTCACGAGCACCTCCGCCTTCATTGATGAACCTCGACTTACTAGCAGTCTTACAGTTTTAAAATACTTTTTATTTATTCATAAAATTCGCTCCAAGATTCATCAAAATTGTTTTTAAAGACAAATTTATATTTAACCATTCAGGGTCATGGATTGTCAGTGTTGAGACTTATTTTACCACTAACCAGACCACACACGCAGATTCTACTTACCTAGAATTTGGTTACTGCCTTTTAGATTTTTATTTGCCTTGGATTAATTATTACTTCACCAGAAAATGACTGTGTGTTGCCTCATTCTACCACGATTGTCCTTTAAAATGTAGTTGGGTTTGCTGATTAAAAGACCCCCATTTGTCCCTTAGTATAGCCTGTGTCTGTGGACATGAGACACAACAAATTGCCCCTTTGATGACTGTGATTTCCTTGCTTTTACCTGACAACGAATTTATTGATTCCATAGTTTTGACCACCCTCTATTATTTCTGGCAATGATACTTATTGATGGGTTAGCGTGGATAATAGCATTTAGTTGCGTTGAATAGAGAAGATATGATTTCCTTCTAAATGCATAACGACATTCAATTTTGCATTAAACGACACTTCCTTGACTACAACCGCTTATATTTTAGACCATAACTGCAGGTCAGTGGTTGACATCCTTTTTATTTATTATGATTATTTAATTGTTGGACGTTGATGTAAGGGTTATTGTTGGTAGGTGATTTATATTGATGGACAACACTGAGCCTCTTAGGTTGACAACAACAGTTAGCTATCCATGCCTTTTGACTGAGGGGTAATAGATCTTGTGGTTTATTTATAATTATTCCAATAATTATTGTTAACCTATTTCAGATTTGCTCCAGTTATTTGCGTTAATGTTAAATTAGATGGTAATGATAGTTAGGGATCTAATATGGATTTTATTAGATTAGTCAATTAGGTGGTAATGATGGGAAAATGGTAATTAGACTGATGTTGAGGTTAACTATTCGTGAGTGCTAATGGTAGCAGTCCACTTTAAGAATGTTAATAATTGTTACTCAAGTTTATGACTAGTTGGATCGGGACTTGGATTAATATAGACTTGTCCTTTTTGGTTGGAATAATTATTAAAATTTCTATTGTGAGTAAAGACTAGCGTGCAATTTAAGACTTTCTAAATAGATATGTGATTGATGTTAAGTTGAATTATAGATGTTAGTTGAATTATTGATGTTAGTTGAATTATAGATGTTAGTGAATTATTGATGTTAGTTGAACTATAAATGCTAGTTGAATTATAGATATGTGATTGAATTAGTTGAATTATAGATATTGATGTTAGTGATTGATGTGATCCATGTTAATTTCGGTTGGTAACTCGTTGACTAATGAAATTTAGACTGGTTAAGTGATCTGAATTTAATGCCAATTAAAATCATAGATATTGACCAATTAACCTTGATTAATGATTGGGTTGTTGACGAAGTCGTTTTAGCTTGTGCTTCTCGTTGATAGTATTGTTGTTCATTATAATTAGTGTTTGTACTTGGTTATAAAATTTTAATCTTCTTGGTCTGCTAAGGTTAGGTGGGATGTAGACACCTCCTGGTTCCTCAGAACAGTCGCTAGCCCTGAGACCTTAAATGGTCAAAATCAATGGGAACCTAGGCTTAAGCGTTGCTTATGTGTCCTGGAGGTCCTAACCATTGCAGGGTAGGACGGACAGGTAGTCAGTCTTATTTTTTTCGTCGTTCGACTATCATTTATTGCTTCCAGATGCTTGATGTACGTATTAGGTAGTTATGTTGTCATCGCAGTTGCATGCATCATGTTCATCATTTTGTTGCGACGTAGAGTATAATGTCTTTATTACCCTTGTACACACGTGCACACACACAAAAAAAAAATTCACTTGTTATGAGAGGTTTGTTGTCATACAAAATAGGAGGTTCGTTACATATGGTATCAGAGCAGACTCAACCCATGACTTGGGATCACTATGGCTTTCGTTAATATGATTTGATTATACTGTTGCTAATCGAATTGACTTGTGTTCGTGTAGGTAATCATGGTTAGAGGATGCCATCGGGGTAGACGATAGGGTGCTAGGGGAGGAGGCGCGACGCCTCCAGCAGCATCCATGCCTGAGGGGTCTAACCCCCAGGGAGATGAGCAGGTTCTTGGACAGGAGTAAATAGCAGTTGGTGATGTAGTCAGAATGATGAGATCTTTTCAGTGCATGTCTGAGGCACTGATCAGCTATTTAGATAGACATGAGGCTAGGGCACCAACACTCATTGAGGTATCATTCACTGTGAACTAGAGAAGGTCAAATTTCCCGAGTTCTTTGGTGCCCCGAATGACACAGCCACCAAGGAATGGTTGGAGAACATGGCGATGTGCTTCACACTTCACGATTATACCTTGAACATGAAGGTCCACATGGAGGTCTTTAAACTGAAGGGGAGTGCTCTTCTATGGTGGAAGACTCTCCTACCACAGCTAAACATGGCCTTCGAAGACGTGTCATGGGAACTGTTCGAGGAACGGTTTCGAGAAAGGTACCTTTCACAGAAATTCATTGAGTGTCAGCTCAATGAGTTCAAAGCCTTACGACAGGGAGGTCATATGGTGCTCAAGTACGAGGCCCATTTTATGGAGATGCTTCGGTATGTTCCACACCTTAACACTGAGAAACTTAAGGTCAACAGGTTCGTGTTCGACCTTAATAATAGCCTCCGTGCAAAGGTTAGGATTTTGATGCCTCAAACATTGCATGATGTCGTACAGAAGGCCCTCATAGAAGAGGAGGAGATTATTAGCGGGGGTCAGACTAGGACTCCAATGAGACCAGTAGGGAAGGTTTCATCTGGAGCACAGTAGCATCAGACACCAGCCAGACATACGCTGGGATATCGTGGCTTCTAGAGGGGATCCACTTTCACTACACCTCGGTGACCGATGCCTCAGCAGTGGACGCCTTATTGGGGACCACAACATCAACAGTAGTGTCAATCGCAGAAGCAGTAGTTTAGGCCTATTTAGGCTAGTGTGTCATCATCTTTTACTTTGGGTACCAGGACTACTGGGCCGAAGAAGGGGTGTTGGACATGTGGGGAGCCACACTACCAGCGTGACTGCCTGGTGGAGAGGACTAAAGCATCTTGATCAATTGGACCCGCTACCGTGGGAGATATGGGAAAGGCCCCTTGGATTCATGTAGTGGTGAATAAACGCCAGGCAGAGCACCAATCAACTGTGCTTGAGACGACAAGTATCGTTGCTGACCAAACTCTTAGTATTTTGATAGATCCTGGTGCTACCATGTGTTTCATTTCTAGTGCAGTGCTAAAAAGGATTAATTTAAAGGCAGTCGAACAGGACGAGTTTATCTTCATAGAGATGGCCTTGGGAGCCAAACAAAAGGTTGGAGGAAAGGTTATGGGTTGTCTTCTTAACCTAGGAGAGTTTGTCACTAGGGCCGACCTGTACGTGACAATCTTAGGATCTTATGATGTCGTGATTGGGATAGATTGGTTGGAATCACATGAGGCGATACTCAACTGTAAGACAAAACGGTTGAGCTTGGTCGATGATGAGGGATAGAGATGGGTGATGGTAGGCCAGTACCAGGGAGTTTCCACGAGGTTCATCTCTTCCTTGCAACTTTGGAAGAGCATGTGCAAGGGGTGCAAGCTTTATGCGATCCTTACGTTAAATGAGAAGGGAGTAGTGGAAGGTTTAGAACACGTTTCGGTGGTGAGAGAGTTTGCGGACGTATTTTCAAAGGAGTTACCTAGGATGTCGCCGGAGAGGGAATTGAAGTTTACCATAGACCTAAAACCGGGGACTGAACTGATAGAAAGAACGGCTTATCAGATGTTGACCCCATAGTTACAAGAGTTGAAAATGCAACTGAAGGAGTTGTTGGACGTGGGACTAATGCGTCCTAGAGTGTCACCGTTGGGTGCACCTGTTATTTTCATACGAAAGAAGGACGGATCGTGGAGGCTTTGCATTGACTACCGTCAACTGAACAAGGCCACGATCAAGAATCAGTATCCATTGCCGATAATTGATGATCTATTCGATCAAATGAAGGGTGTGACGGTGTTCTCCAAGATCGATTTGCGATCAGGGTATGAACAATTGTGGATCAGGAAGGATGACATCCCTAAGATCGCCTTTAAAACGAGGTTTGGACATTACGAGTTTATAGTTTTACTATTTGTACTGACAAATTCCCCAGGGGTATTTATGAGTTTGATGAATGGGGTGTTCCGCGAGTACTTGGACAGTTCATGCAAGTATTCATTGATGATATTTTGATCTACTCTCGGACGACGATCACTTGCGCTTGGTACTACAGTGTCTGTGAGAGCACAAATTGTATGGGAAGTTGTCCAAATGCTCTTTTTATCAATCAAATATTCACTATTTAGGGCATGTCATCTCCGACGAAGGTATCGTCGTGGATCCAGCCAAGGTCGAGGATATTATGGAATGGTCTACACCAGCGAATGTCCCGGAAGTGTGCAGCTTCATGGGTTTAGCAGGATACTATCGACGATTTGTCGAGGGGTTTTTGAAGATAGCAAATCCGATCATGGAATTGTAGAAGAAAAACAAGAAGTTTATTTGGACTGAGAAATGCACGGAAGAATTTCGGAGGCTCAAGGAGTTGTTGACAACAACACCAATACTAAAGGTCCCAGACATGGACGTGGACTTCTTGGTATGCACTAATGCATCCAAGGAAGGCTTAGGTGGAGTCTTGATGCAAGATGGACAAGTAATCACTTACATTTTGAGGAACTGAGAAGGCATGAGGAGAACTATATGACGCACAATTTGGATTTTTTAGCCATCTTATATGCCTTGAACGTTTGGAGGCACTACATTGTTGGATGAAAATTTGAACTAAAGGCTGACCATTGTAGACTACAACACATATTTACGCAATGTGACCTGAACGCGGGACAACGACGTTGGTTGAAATTACTTAGCGAGTACGACTTCGAGATTACTTACATAAAAGGAACAGTGAATCAAGTGGTGGATGCATTGAGTCAGAGACCATGCATCTTTTTGGTATTGCCTCTTTAGATGAATCTACGTGAAAATATTCTATCTTTACATCATGACGATGACTGGTACAAAGAGGTAGAGGGTTTTATTGGTAAAAACGCAATGATGGTACCATGATTTGAAGGATTTTCATTTGATAGCAATGGTTTATTGAGGTTTAAAAGTCAGATCTACATACCACCAAACGATGAGTTGAGGATTTTGATCCTAAGAGAGGCTCATACCATAGTATACATGCCTCACTAGGGAGTCACGAAGATGAGGGCAGACCTTAAACCCTTATTCTTCTGGAAGGGATTGAAGGCAAACATAGTCAACTATGTGGCCAGATGTCTAGAATGTCAATAGGTAAAGGCTAAACATAGACACCCAGCAGGATTACTACAACCACATGCCATTCTGGAATCGAAATGCGAGGCTATTTCGATGGATTTTATTGTTGGATTGCCACTGACGGCAAGGAGACATGACTCAATTTTCGTAGTAGTAGACACTCTGACGAAGAGTGCTCACTTTATTTTTGTGTGTACGACATATCAAGCACTTGACATAGCTATATTTTTCATCAGTGAGATTGTGAGGTCGCATGGCATGCCTAAGAGGATTATATCTGATTGAGGATCGATGTTTACCGGACAATTTTGGATGAGTTTCCAAGAGGCCTTGGGAACCCAACTTAACTTTAGTACTGTGTATCACCCAAAAACTGATGGGAAGACTGAACGAATGAACCAAACCTTGGAGGACATGTTGCGCATGTATGTGATGGACCAACAAAAGTGTTGGGAAGAATTCTTGCCACTAGTGGAATTCGCTTACAACAACAGTTACCAAAGCACCATTAAGATGGTGCCTTTTGAGTTTCTTTACGGGCGACCTTGTTGGACGCCCTTGAGTTGGGATCGGCTTGAGGATAGGGTCCTGGTGGGACCAGAAATGATCTAAGAAATGGAAGAGAAAATGAAAACAGTAAGACAAAGGATTAAATAAGCACAGGATCGACAGAAGAGTTATGTCGATGCACACCATGTTGACCATAGTTACGAGGTCGGCGATCGAGTCTTCTTGCCAGTTAAACCGCGTAAAAGTTTGATCAAGTTTGGGAAGGGCGCTAAACTCTCTCCTAGGTTCATGGGACCTTTCGAGATTGTGGAGAGAAAGGGGCCTGTGGCCTATCGACTAGCCTTACCTGATTTCTTGAGGCATATGCATAATGTTTTTCATGTATCTGTTTTGAGACATTATATTAGTGATCCTAAACATGTTATTGACACGAGTTCCTTGCAGGTATCGGATGAGGGAGCACTCACGACTGAGCCGATACACATCTTGGATCATATTGTTCGACAACTACGATGTTGAACGATAGATCAGGTCAAGGTCCAGTGGGATAATTATAGTCCAGACTCAGTGACCTGGAAGGACGCATATGATATGCGCTAGCAGTTTCCGTTTTTGTTTGATAGATAGACATATGATACTGTGATACACTTTATTTCAGCATATATACCATGAAACTTCAGGACAAAGTTTAGACAAAGAGGGGGTGAGTGTAACATCCCACTCTGGTGCACTGAGCAAACTTATTCTTTGAGGATACTTTCTTGCAAGTGATCCGAATTTATTATGCTATTAAGACTTTTTGATTTTGATTATGAGGCATTATGGGTTGATGACATGTTGTTTTACCGCTTTGACATAGACATGTGCTATTGACTTGGTTCTACTGAGTGTGTAGGATTACGGACCAAGATGATGCCGAGGCATCGATGGAAACCCTTGGACTCTCGATCGAGTTAGGGAGTGTACCATTGGGGTTTGATTGTTTTAATGTGATATTAGTGCATTTGACTGGATGGTAGGATATGGATATGTTCTGACATGATTTGTTGATGATGTAGGCTGATGATAGCTTGCCAACCAGACTCACATATGGAATAAAGGGGCCACGTACAACTACCAAATATGTTGAGGGAGAGGTGTGGACAGCACCCCTACCACAGCCTACTAGCACTCCCGTCGTGGCTCGAACTATAGGTTAATGATTACCTAGTTTGAGAGGACCCAGGATACCATGAGGGTAGACTGCGATAGTCACTCACGATGATTCTAAGGGGCGCACAATAAGGCGGGGGCCTTATTCCTTAGAATCCCTTAGTCCCCCACAAGTTCATCTAGTGGAGTGTTGACTCCAGGGGTTATTGATGTTTACCAAATCAGCCAAGAGGTGAGTGGCACCCTTGGAGCACGTACTGCGTCCTGAAGGGCATGTCACACAAAGGAACAAATGAGGTGAGTAGCACACTTGGAGCACCTAGTGCGTCCTAAAGGTCACATTGCATTGTTGATGAAAGAGGGATGAACCTAGATGGCCTTAAGAAAAATAACATGTTAAGTAATTTTAAAACAATTACCTAATTAAATGTTGCCCAGTACGAAAATTAAGGCCTAAGTCTAAATTACACTAGTGGTTGAACCTTGTCTTCTCTAAAAAAATAAAAAAATAAATAGAAATAATAATAATAATAACTATAATAATAATAATAATAATTAAAATGACTTAAATAATAATTTTGACCTTCATTAAATCTTGTAACATGAAGGAAGTAAGAAATTAACCTATTCATAAAAAATAAAATCTGTGGTAATAAATGTAAAAAGGGGAATTAATTATTTTATCTTTTTGATAATTTAAAAAANTAAATAGAAATAATAATAATAATAACTATAATAATAATAATAATAATTAAAATGACTTAAATAATAATTTTGACCTTCATTAAATCTTGTAACATGAAGGAAGTAAGAAATTGACCTATTCATAAAAAATAAAATCTGTGGTAATAAATGTAAAAAGGGGAATTAATTATTTTATCTTTTTGATAATTTAAAAAAAAAAAAGGAGGAAAAAAAAATACTAATTAAATGATAAAAGGGAAAAGGGGTTAAATTCCACACCTACCTTTTTGAGTTCTAGTTAAAAGGGGAAAGAGGGAAAATCTTAAAATTTAGGAAACTAGGAAAAGAGGTAACATAAAAAGGGAAAAGGGGGGACTTAAGCGAAAAAGCGTAAGTCAACTTAGTAAAGAATCTACCATTTAAGAGCCTTCTAATTTTAAACTGAATTAGAAACTTCATAATAAGGAAAGCCTTTAAAACCTGTAAGGGAATTTGGGGACACCTAGGACTGATTCTAAGAGTAACTCTAGGTGAGTGAGGGAAATAAGATAGTTAATTAATTAACAAAACTAAATAATGGAGGAATGTAGGGGATGGGTGACAATTGTACGAAAAAGAATTTTTAGGAATTTATTTTTAAAAATTTAATTAAATGAGATTTTAGGAAATAAAGGAAGATCGAAACTCTATATAATGAAGGAGGAATAAGGATGAAGGATCATCTTCTTTTTGTGTAATGTTAAGCTGCAGAAATATTGACTTGACTGATTTACTTGTGGGAGTTGGGATACCCAACTCGGAGAGGAGAGGTAGCTCAACCTTGTTAGGCGAGCTGGGAGCTAGACGAAATCTCTGGATAGTGTATGTGGCCTCTTTGCGGATCGGGGGGCTAAGGGGGAAGAAGAGTACCCCTACAATTGGCTAGGAAGTACCAGTGAAGTCTTCACAGTCTGCGACCATGAGTTGCATGAAGTGCGCATACGTCACTCGGAGCAGGCGAGCATGCAACGGTACACTTTCTTCGTTGGAATGGTAGATTGTTGTAGGTTTTATGATTGGATCAGCATGTTGATTATGTATGTATATTGGATGTTTAGATTGATAGCTGAATTTTCTTAGCCTAGCTCCTTGGTTGTCATATCCCATGGCCTTGTTTTCCCACATGTCTTGACCACCTGGATGCGATAGATTGTGTCCTTAGGGGTGGTATGCCATTCGTCCCTAGCTCCTCAGTCTTCGCCTAAGCAGTCAGCCAGGAGCCTGATCTACAGTTGTCACCTTAGCATTAAAAGACCTATGGATCTCAATGCCCTGCTTTTCTATGCAAGGATGATGAGCAAAGGATGAACCTGTTAGCCGTGTACCCATAATGTTTTCCTTGGTTGAAGGTTCGACTTGCTCCTTGATGTGTTTATATGACCTTGGAATTTTTAATGATGGTGAAGTTTCTTTAATTCTGTGGTTTTTTTAATCGTCAGATAAGTTATCTCTGCGACTTTATAAATTGCTGGGTGAACCAACACTGTGTGGCATTACCTCCCTCACCACTTAACTATGTGTTATCAACCATAGCCTTGACAATCTAAGTTGGCAGAATGAAAATTCTAGCTAGTTGTCCTTGGGGATTTTCTTGATTTCAATCTCTATTGAAACCTTGAATTGTATCAGTTCCTGATTTTCAATAGGGGATTTTGTATTGACCCTACAACAAAGGTATTTGATTTGGCACCTCAAATCTAAACAATGGCATAATGGGTATTGGGATAGCATGGATTCAAGACGAAATCTTAGACTGGCCTATCATTTGACATTCACACAGAGTCCCTGTGCTAGATTGAAAAAGGGAGAGATGTATCATCTCACTGTTGTAACTTCCTATATTTTAATGTAATTTCTCTATACATTTACCAGGAAAAGGGGCCCTGTAGCAAAATTCCAGTTTGGTTACCTTGGCCCTAACTTTCAATCTTACCGGCTACCTCGCGGGCTATCCGTAATCTGTTTTATTTCTATGATTTGGCACTACAGTATTCAATCCAACTCTGTTTGTCCTTCTGCAATGCATGTACTCTTTTGGGATCCCAAGAACCGGTTGTAAATTGATAAAAATAAAAGATTCTTCTGACAGGGTAAACCAAGCATCTTCCATCATTTAATTGTGTAGTTTTATCATTGATTTAAGGGTGTTGTTTATCATTGTACACAACGCATCTTATCCCTTAATTTAAGCACTTCTAATAGCGTATTTATTTGGTTAGCCTCTTCACGATTTCCAACCTCCCTGTGCTTCATTGTAACCTGCTAGTGATATCGTTGCCTATCCTATGATGGGGTAGCATTTGGATTGTGTGCGACATCTACCTATAAATTTTTCTGTCAGCAACAATCATCACTCCCTCACGAGCACCTCCTCCTTCGTTGATGAACCTCGACTTACCAACAGTCTTATAGTTTTAAAATACTTTTTATTTATTCATAAAATTCGCTCCAAGATTCATCAAAATCGTTATTAAAGATAAATTTATATTTAACTATTCGGGGTTGTGAACTGTCAGCGTTGAGACTTATTTTACCTTTACGCAAACCACACATGAAGATTCTACTTACCAAGAATTCGGTTACTACCTTATAGATTTTTATTTTCCTTGGATTAAATATTACTTCACCAGAAAATGAATGTGTGTTGCCTCATTCTACCACAATTGTCCTTTAAAACATAGTCGGGTTTGTTGATTACAAGACCCTCGTTTGGTCCTTAGCGTAGCCTACGTCTGCAGACATCAGACATAGCGAATTCCCCCTTTGATGAATGTGATTTCCTTGCTTTTAACTGAAAATGAGTTTATTGATTCCATAGTTCTGACCGCTCTCTGTTATTTCTGGCAATGATACTTATTTATGGGTTAGGGTGGATAATAGCATTTAGTTGCATTGAATAGAGAAGATATGATTTCCTTCTAAATGCATAACGTCATTCAATTTTGCATTAAACGACACTCCCTTGACTACAACCTCTTATATTTTAGACCATAACTGCAGGTCAGTGGCCGACAACCTTTTTAGTTATTATGATTATTTAATTATTGGATGTTGATGTAAGGGTTATCGCTGGTAGGTGATTTATATTGATGGACAACACTGATCCTATCAGGTTGAGAGCAACGATTTGCTATCCATGCCTTTTGATTAAGGTGTAACGGATCTCTAAATGCTTTCTTGTGGTTTATTTATAATTTTTCCAATAATTATTATTAACCTATTTCAGATTTGCTCCATAAATTAGATGGTAATGATAGTTAGGGCTCTAATATGGATTTTATTAAATTAGTCAATTAGTTGGTAATGATGGGAAAACGGTAATAAGACTAATGTTGAGGTTAATTGTTCGTGGTAGCAGTCCACTTTAAGAATGTTAATAATTGTTACTCAAGTTTATGACTAGTTGGATGGAGACTCAGATTAATATAGACTTGTCCTTTTTTGTTGGAATAATTATTAAAATTTGTATGGTGAGTAAAGACTATCTTGCAATTTTAGACTTGCAAAATAGATATGTGATTGATGTTAAGTTGAATTATAGATGTTAGTTGAATTATTGATGTTAGTTGAATTATAGATGTTAGTGAATTATTGATGTTAGTTGAACTATACATGTTAGTTGAATTATAGATATGTGATTGAATTAGTTGAATTATAGATATTGATGTTAGTGATTGATGTGATCCATGTTAAGTTAGGTTGGTAACTTGTTGACTAATGAAATTTAGACTGGTTAAGTGATCTGAATTTAATGCCAATTAAAATCATAGATATTGACGAATTAGCCTTGATTAATGATTGGGTTGCTAACGAAGTCATTTTAGCTTGTGCTTCCCGTTGAGAGTATTGTTGTTCATTATAATTGATGTTTGTACTTGGTTGTAAAATGTTAATGTGCTTGGTCTGCTTGTGTCAGGTGGGATGTAGACACCTCCTTGTTCCTCAGAACAGTTGCTAGCCCTGAGACCTTAAATGGTCAAAATCGATGGGAACCTGGGCTTGAGCAATGCTTATGTGTCCTAGAGGTCCTAACCATTGCAGGTTAGGACGGGCGGGTAGTTAGTGTTATTTTTTTCGTCGGTCGACTGTGACATCCCCAAAAATAAAGAAAATAAAAATATTTTTTGAATTTAAATTGCTGGAAATTTATTTATGTTTTTAGTAAATTCGAAATTGGAAATTTTTTGCCATTTATGGCAATTCTGAATTTCAAATTTTATAATTGTAATAAATGATTTTGACTGTTGGGAAAAGATCTGATTTGTCCCAACTAGATATTAGACAATGAAACTTGTTAAAAAACATAATACTTTATATTGATTGCAGGAAGACAAATGGAACAACCCTGTTACAAGTAGCTGACCATGACTCCATGAGTAGAGAACATGTTGGAACTACCCCTGGGCTGATTTTTACAAGTGGAAAACTAATGATTTGGCCATTGGCAGAACCTGAAAATCATGGATTTAGGAAGCTATGAAAATCCCAAGGAAGAGAAAATACTTAGGCAAGTTACAAATAAGCATGTGTGAGGAGGTAGGACGCTGCTAAGTATGCTGGAGGAAAAATAGTTTAGTTTTTTCATTTTTTCCACTTGTTGTTATGAACACTAGAAAGGTGTGAGGTAAGGAAAAAGGGACTGAATTGAAGGAATGTGTTGCATAGGGATTGCCAAGTTCTCCCTTATGGACTCATGGTCAGGCTAGGGGGTGAATCGAGCAAGAAATTGTGGTTGCTCGGTTCTACGGTTGGGAGGAACCTGGTTGTTCCCTTTGTTTTCTTCGCAAGATAGTTCATATATGTTACTCTAAACTCCATCTATCTGAATGATTTGTTTGTTAGATATATTGTTCATGTTATAGTTATACATAAAAGAGTTATGGTTTTCTTTTTGTGTTAATGATCGTATAACTATTGTAAGTCTTTTCCTATACCTAAATAGTTTGATATTATACCTTTGTTGGATGAATTGGTTGTTGTTTTAATGGGATCCTTAATGATGGTATTCACGCAATAACCTAGACAATGGCTATTCGAGAATTCAGTAAATAGACGGTAGAATCTAATTGTAGAATTATTTTCTGGAATGTCATTTTGATTTCATAAAAATATATATAGAATCAAATACCTAACAGCGAATGAAAAGAACTATTATATGCATACATACGATTCCAAACTTTAAACAGAGCCGGGTATGAATATCAATGAATGAACATAGTGTATATAAGTATATATATATGTTTCCAAAATTTTAAACAAAATCGATTATGTATATCAGCGAACGAACAGGATGATTACACACACACACACACACACACACACACACACACACATATATATATATATATATA
>JASDQU010102842.1:222295-239482 GCA_032191745.1 Picea mariana
TATTGTGGATAGCGGAAGCACAGACAATTTCGTTTCAACCGAGATGGTGTAGAAACTGGAGTTGGAGACAACTGATCATCCAAGCCCATACAAAGTCTCATGGCTACAGAAGGGACATCAGGTAAATGTCACCAAACAATGCTTAGTTGACATCAAGATAGGAGGATACAGTGATAAAATTCTATGTGATGTTATTCCTATGGATGTATGTCATTTATTGCTAGGCAGACCATGGAAATATGACAAGAACGTAGTTCATGATGGGAAGATGAACACGTATACTTTGGAGAAAAATGGGAGGACTCATATGTTACTTCCAATTAAAGAAAAAGAAGTAAAGCTAGAGCTGAGAAATACTATACTTCTCATGAGTGGGAAGGAACTTATCGCAGAAGTAAAGAAGAAGGAAGATCCACAGTTCTTTGTGGTCAGGAAACCAAGAGTTGTTTTGACTAGCACAAGAGTGGATGACTTACCGAAAGAAATTCAGGGACTACTGGAGGAGTTCGCTGATATTGTGGTAGACGAATTACCTCATTCGTTGCTGCCGATGAGGAGTGTGAGTCATCACATAGACCTCATACCAGTAGCCATTTTACTGAATAAAGCTGCGTATAGGTTGAAGCCGCACGAGAACGAAGAAGTTAAAAGGCAAGTGGAGGAACTATTGGATAAAGGATTGATCAGGGAAAGTTTAAGTCAATGTGCCATTCCAACGGTACTAATTCCAAAGAAAGATGGAGGCTGGAGAATGTGTATAGATTCCAGAGCCATTAACAAGATTACCATCAGATATAGGTTTCCACTGTCGAGAATGGATGATCTGATGGATTGCCTGAGTAGGGCAAAGTATTTCTCAAAATTTGATTTGAAAAGCGGATATCATCATATTTGCATGAGGGAAGGTGATGAATGGAAGACAACATTCAAGACAAACGAAGGGTTGTACGAATGGCTAGTCATGCCGTTTGGTTTGACGAATGCACCGAGTATGTTCATGAGGCTGACGAACGAAGTGCTGAAGGAATTCATTGGTAAGTTTGTCATTGTTTATCTGGATGACATATTGATTTTCAACAAATCAAAAGAAGAGCATCTGAAGCATTTAGTTGCAGTAATGAGGAAACTACAGCAAGAGAAGTTGTTGATCAACATGAGGAAATCTTCATTTATGAAGAAAAAACTCATTTACTTGGGGTTTGTCATATCGGCAAATGAATTAAAGATGGATCCAAGTAAAGTCGAAGTAATTGAAAATTGGCCATCACCAAGAAATGTTTTCGAGGTGAGAAGTTTTCATGGACTGGCTAGTTTCTACCGGAAATTCATCAGGATTTTTAGTGGAATTAGCACAGCAATGATGGATACTATCAAGAAAAGACATAAAACTTTTCACTGGACTGAAGAGGCAGAGAAGAGCTTCAATCTGTTGAAGCGAAATATCACAGAACATCCAGTTTTGGTGTTGTCGGACTTCACGAAAGTGTTCAAGGTCAAATGCGATGCAAGTGGCTTTTCCATAGGAGTGGTCTTGAGCCAGGAGGACAGACCAATCGCATATTTCAGTGAGAAATTGGATGAGGCAAAAGTAAAATACTCCACGTATGATAAATAATTTTATGCTATCATACAGGCACTGAAGAAGTGGAGGAATTATTTAATTCCGAAGGAATTTATCTTGTATAGTGATAATCATGCACTACAGTTTGTGACTCAACAAGAGAAGTTGAATCAAAAACATGCTAAATGGGTAGAGTATATGCAGAATTTTACATTTGTAATTAAACACATTTCAGATACTGTTAACAAAGTTGTTGATGCTCTGAGCAGAAAATGTTTGTTGCTGCAGGAGTTCCGAGTCAAAACATTAGGTTTTTAAAATCTTAAAGATATGTATGTAGGTGATGCAGATTTTGCAGAGACATATGAGGAAGCTGAGAATCCAGTTCTCAGAGACAGAAGCCCATGGATGGATTACATGATCCAAAATGGATTGTTGTTCAGAGGCAACCAGTTGTGTATTCCAAATTGCTCCATGAGGGAGAATCTGCTAAAAGAGAAGCATAGCGGAGGATTGGCAGGACATTTTGGCCATGATAATATATTTACGAAGTTGAGCGAAGCAAAATTTTGGCTAGGGATGCAGTCGGAAGTCAAAAATTTTGTTGACAAATGAAGAATTTGCCAGCATTCAAAGGGTCAGAAGCAGAATGCGGGATTCTATCAATCCTTACCCATACCAGAGAGGCCGTGGGATGAAATCAGTATGGATTTTGTACTGGGATTACCGAGGATGCAAAGAGGACATGATTCAATCTTTGTGGTGGTTGACAGGTTCTAAAAAATGGAACATTTTATTCCATGCCAGAAGACCAGCGATGCGACTCATATCGCAAACATGTTTTTCAAAGAGATCGTTAGGCTTCATGGTTTACCCAGAAGCATAGTATCAGACAGGGATATGAAATTCATTGGACATTTCTGGAGGACACTCTGGAAGAATATGAGGACACTCTGGAAGAAGATGAGGACATTTATGGAGGACACTCTGGAGGACTTAATGTTTAGTTTAGCCTACCATCCTCAGACAGATGGACAAACAGAAGTGGTAAATAGAAGCCTGGGAGATTTACTAAAAATATTAGTAACATAGCACCACAGCAGCTGGGACAATGTGTTGCCACAGGCAGAGTTTGCGTACAACGACTTAGTGAACTGAAGCACAAGCAAAAGCCCATTTGAGATTGTATATGGCAGACAGCCAAGAGGAGTATCAGAACTAAGAGACTCAGAGCAGATAATGACCAAGAGCGCAAGCGCTGAGGAATTCGCAGAGGCGATGGAAGAACTTCACAGCAGGGTGAAGAAGTGATTACTGGAATCAAACCAGGAATATAAGCGCAGAGCAGATCAACATCAGAGACAAATTCAATTCGAAGTTGGTGATCTAATTCTGGCACATCTGAGGAAGGAAAGGTTCCCGAGAGGAACATATAATAATCTAAAAATGAAGAAAATTAGGCCATGCAGAGTCCTAAAGAAACTGGGAGAAAATGCTTATGAGATTGAGTTGCTGGATGACATTGGAATATCTCCGACATTCAATGTCTCAGACTTATATCCTTATAAGGCTGAGGAAGTAGGATTTGGAAGTAATGAACAACCAAAAATCCAGTGGCAGAAGCAGATGTTGATTGCACAGAAGCCACAGATGGAACGTATACTTGACAAGAAGATGAGAAAAAAGACCAGGCGAAAGGAATACTATGAGTATCTGGTCAAATGGAAGAACCATCCAGTGGAAGATGCCAGCTGGGAAAGCGAAGCAGAGATTCAAAAGCATGGACATACCATACAGGAGTTCATGGACAGGAGCCCATGAAAGTTTTCAAGCCGAGGAGTATGATGCAGGAGCATCGTAATTACCAAAGCGAGCGTGGAGGCAGTGCATGTGTTTTTTTTAACACATGACATATTACTTTGAAAAACTTTTGAAAATGAAGCGTCAACTATTTAAATGAATCCTTTATGAAGGAGCACCTTTTGTATATTGTATCAGACCTCGAGCCATACGCTCTTGTCTGAAGTAGATAGGAGGCATTTAATAGATTTAGTGCTGGTAGATAGAGTTTAAGTCTAGATTTGATAGTTAGAGTTCGAGAGGGAAAATGAATATAGACACCCTCATTGTATCATTGTATTATTATCAATCGAGAGCATTCAGGAGAAGAAGAGCAGAGAAGCAGAGAACATTGTATGAAGAACCCCATGTACAGGCATTTGAATTAATGGAAAGGAAGCTTTGATTCAAACTCATGGGTTGTGTTGTTTTCATTGTGTGTTGTTGATATGCTCAGGAATGTTTGTTTTCTCTTATGCATTTTCTTTGTATATGTTGTGCATGTGATTTCATGTTTCAAACTGAAGTCTGAAGAAAAGATGGAATGAGTTTCAATTGTTTCTCTATCTGAGCCAGGAGATTCCTGCAAGGTGTGCAGTTGAATTCATCTGCAAAGAGTGCTTTGATGAGGGCTCAGTAGTCTAACTTTCATTCTCGTTCACCCATAAGTGGAATTGGGTTGTTGAATTCATGTAAGGAGTGCACAGGCTGAAGAAGGAGTCTCAGTTGTTAATCTGAGAAAAGGGAGATTGAAAACTGCTACTGCAGAAAGTGTGCAGAGTCGGAAGGATTCAACACTTAATAAGTTGTTGAACATCGAGCGCAAGGAGTGTGCGCAAGTTCCTCTGAAGGATCAGAGTGGAAAAATATCAGGAGGAATAGACCTTTGAACTTATTGAAGGCTAAGTGTAAGGAAGTTGCAGTTGGAAGCCGGAAGGAAGCGTCGTAGGTTGGCGAGTGAGCAAATGGGTCTCGTAGAGAGACACTTCTTTATTTCGTAGAATCCTCAAGGGGAGAACGGACGGATGAAATCTTTGGAGAAGATATCACGAGGTTCCAAGAGACATTGTATCTCCCAGAAGTGCAAGACATTTACAGCGCAGGCCTGGAAAGGATTCGAAGCTCAGGAGGGCAACACCATTGATCCAAGTCGGTCAAAGCGTTGTATTGTTCACGAGATCACCCATCGGGACCTCATGAGAAAAGTGTACCAAGATTGGTAAGGAGAGTCGTGAGATTGTGAGAAGTAAGATCTTGGCTTCTCCGAGAGGATAGTGTGGGTCCACAGGAGTTGGCAAGTGGACATGTGGCACCTCGCATCTCGGGAGCTCGCAAGGTGAAGGCCCAAGCATTGGGTGTTCAAAATCGCAAGGCGCGAGTACGCGAGGTGGCGAAGTGGCGAGGAGGCTAGGAGCAGTCCAAGTATCGGGTATCCAAAGTCACAAGGAAGCAAGGTCGCGAGTTTTGTCACCTCGAATCTCGAGAGTTGACATAGAGGTTATTTGGCCTCACGAGACAGTGAAGTTGCGAGTGAGAGAGGTCACGATAGCGCGGAAGTCCCAAGAGAAGTGATGGGTGTGGACGGGTCAAGTCACATGTGCGCATCGGAGTCTCGGTGCCTCGGGTATCGGGGGTTGTAGAACCAAAATTTTGATATCGCGAGCAGCGAGGTCGCGATTAGTGAAATCCTTTAGGAAAAGGTCAGCAAGTTGACTGACATCTCGAATCTCGGGGATATGAGGGTGTAGCGCTCGACTGTTGAGCTCGCGGAGTCGTGAGTTCCGATCCTCCGAGAAGTTAAGGAAGGGGATCGTGCATATGTGGGTAGGAAGATTCCCGATAGGGAATTAGGAGAACCTTTGAGTTCTTTGGGCCGCGGAAAGAGAAGGTCTTGGTGACAATAGACGTGTCAGGCATCACTGTCTGTGTTAGAAATATAGACATGGAGAGGCAAAAAAATGTCTACATCTAGATTTTATAGCTTGTTATAAAAGTTATTGTGTTGAAAGATTAGTTTTTATTTCTTTGATTTTAAATAAGTCCTTGAAGTTGTTTTTTTTTCATGCAATCCAAATGAAAATATGGATCAATATTATAATGAGACTACACCATAATGATGGATCATAAACCTATTTAGTGACTTCCCTTTCTATGTTAATTACGCCGAAAGGCATACACCTATTGACAATGGACAGATTTAATAGGGGTTTAGTGCTTAATAAGTTTTCTATGGACATGATTAAATATGGTTGGAATATTCTTAGTAGTCACACAAAGTAAATGGCTGTGATTTCAATCATTAACTTCCTAGCTATTATAAAGACATCCATTTATGTGCTTTTTTACATTTACCTAATCATATTTAAAAATTACTTTGATAGCTAATTGATTGCCACATAAGTGATTAACATAAATTAAAATATTAACACCAAATAAATGAAGCTCAACCATTTATTTGTTAATCAGTAATAAAATTTAATATATTCTTTTGAGAATTCTTTTCATCTTATCAACCTTTCGGCGTTGATCAACCACAATTATGTGGCTGTGCTAGTCCTATTAATTATTATAACCCATGTTTCACAACTATGAAGATACAAGTTGTAGAATTACATGCTTAATGAATCCTTTGATTGTAATTTTTAGGTATTAAACTTGTTCATTTAGTACAAGCATAATTGTTTTTAAGCAAAAACAAATGGTATGATACATGAATGCCATTATTTTCTTACTAAATTAATTTGAAAAGAAATTCATTAGAAGCTAAGTGACTTTGGAAATAATTTAATGGTGTTTATGATTATACAGACAAATTTATTCTGGGCAACGTAAAGAACAAGAATTTTTCTATAATGATGAAAATAACTAGAATTTTACAAACAAATAGTTTTATAAATATCATGCTGAAAGTACCAAGGCATGGAATGGAAAAGAAATTCAAGGCATGGTATGACATGACATAGAAACACAAGGCAAGGCATGGCATGGAAATGAAATACATAGCATGACATGGCATGGGAAGAAATGGAATGACATGGCATGGAAATGAAAGGCATGGCATGACAATGCAACTGAAGGCATGTCATGGGAAGGAAAGGAATGACATGGCATGGCATCACATGGAAAGGAAATACATGGCATAGTAAGGAAAGGAAAGATATGGCATGGAAAGGAAAGGCAAGATATGGCATGGAAAGGAAAGGAAATGCAAGGAATGACATGGCATGGAAAGGAAAGGCATGGCATGGAATGGAAAGGAGAGGCATGGCATGGGAAGGCAAGCCAAGGTGTTGGATGGCATGTAATGGAAAGGAAAGGCATGGAATGGAAATTCAAATCAAGGTGAGGAAATACATGGCATGTAAAGGAAAGGCATGGCATAGCATGGAAATGCATAGCTTGGAAAGGAATGGCTTGGTAAGACAAGGAATGGCTTGGTAAGGCAAGGCATGAAATGACAAGGAAAGGAAAGGGATGAAAAGGCATGTCATGCCAATATAAGACATGGAAATACATAGAATGGAAAGACGAGGAATACCATCGCATGGCATGTAAATTCATGGCATGGAAATGAAAGGTATGGTGCGGTAAGGTATGGCATGGAAAGAAAATTAAATGCAAGGCATAAGATGGAAAGGGATGGGATGGAAGGGAAAGGCACGACATTGAATAGAAAGGCAAGGAAAGACATGACATGGCATGGAATATCAAGGTGAGGCAATGCAAGGCATGACATGGAAAGGAAAGGAAAGGAAATGCATGGCATGGCATGGAAAGGAAATGCATGGCATCATANAAGACATGGAAATACATAGAATGGAAAGACGAGGAATACCATCGCATGGCATGTAAATTCATGGCATGGAAATGAAAGGTATGGTGCGGTAAGGTATGGCATGGAAAGAAAAGTAAATGCAAGGCATAAGATGGAAAGGGATGGGATGGAAGGGAAAGGCATGACATTGAATAGAAAGGCAAGGAAAGACATGACATGGCATGGAATATCAAGGTGAGGCAATGCAAGGCATGACATGGAAAGGAAAGGAAAGGAAATGCATGGCATGGCATGGAAAGGAAATGCATGGCATCGTATGGAAAGGAAATGCATGGCATGGAAAGGAAACACATGGAAAGGTAAGGCATGGAAAGGCAAGACAAGGCATGTCAAGGTATGGAATGACAAGGAAAGGAATGGAAAATCATGAAATTTTTTTCACTTGGACATAAAATGTCATAATCACTTCATTGGATGGAAAGAAAATTTGTGATATAAAGTTAAGTTGCATGTTCCTATAATTTTTTATTTTATTTCTTGGGATGAGAAATGTTTATATTTTTGTGATTCTGATTTTGTTGAAATACACATTTTGATTTGAATTTTTCCTTGCATAATGTTATGGAAATATATATTTATTGTTGTATGGTTAAAATGGGAAGCTACATGGAAAGACATGAAAAGAGGGATTAGTCTATTTTATATCAAAGTGGTGTTATGCAGATTTATAAATGTAATGACCTATATTTTGGCTTTAGAAGGTTAGAACTTTGTTTTTAACTTATCTTAGTGATTCATTGTTTAGTATTTATTGAGTTTAGTTATAATGATATACACATTTGATACATATACATATGGACGTATTTATGTGTTGCAAGATATTATTTTTATTTTTATATGTTAATCATGATGATAGTTATGTTATTTTTTTAAACATGCAAAATGAAATGTGGAAATTTTGTATGTGGATACTAGTTCAAAATTATGTTGTGAATGTACAATAGATGCAAGCCATCGTGTAAATGAACACACATTTATTAATTGAACATTAATACAAATAAATATTCTCATATGAAATCTGTAATGCATATGCATGGATATGAGCTATGCAATATCCAAATGACTGTATTGTTAAGGTTATCAATGAATGACATGGCATGGGAAGGAAAGGCATGGCATCACAATTCAATGCAAGGCAAGGCATGGCATGGAAATGAAAGGCATGGCATGGCATGGCATGGAAATACATCGCATTTCAAGGTAAGGCATGGTATGAAATGTAATGGTATGGAATAGCAAGGTATGACATGACATGGCGTGGCATAACAAGGAAAGGAAATGTAAGGCATGAAATGGAATGAAAAGACAAGTAATGGAATGGTATGGAATGAAAAGACATGGTATGGCATGGCATGGCATGAAAATTGAAGGAAAGGTAAGGCATGGCATGGAAAGGAAATGAAAGGCATGGCGCGACATGGCATGACAACATAAATAAAGGAAAGGAATTTCATGGTAAGGAAAGACATGGAATGAAAAGGAAAGGGATGGAATGGAATGGCATGGAAAGCCAAGGAATGGCATATAATGGAAAGGAAATACAAGGCATGACATGGCAAGGAAATGCAAGGCATAGAATGACAAGGAAAGGAAAGGAATGACATAGAAAGGAAAGGAAATGCAACAGAAGGAATGCAAGGAAAATCATGGCATGACAAGGAAAATCATGGCATAGAAAGTCAAGGATAGGTAGGGCAATGCAAGGCAAGGAAAAGTCAGACATGGAAAGGAAAGGCAATGCATGGAAAGTCAAGGCAAATAAGGGAAATGCAAGGAAATTCAAGGCTATACATGGAAAGGTAAGGCAAGTCATGGCAAGGAATCATATAGGTATAGGCCTAGTTAGAGATTTGGGAAGGAAAGATAATGAAATTCAAGGCATGGAAAGGAAAGTCAAGGAAATCCAAGGCAATACATAGCATGGGAATTCAAGTCAAGGAAAGGCATGGCATGTAAAGGCAAGGAATGACATGTAAAATCAAGGAAAGGCATGGCATAGTATGTCATCATAAGGAAAGTCAAGGAAAGGTAAGAGAAGCCGAGGAAAGGAAAGGCAAGGGAACACAAGGCAAGGAAAAGGCAAGGAAATGAAAGGAACGTATAATAATTGGTAACATACTTTATTTTGGACTTTCAATTGACTTGGTATCTTTCACATTCATCCATGGATTTGGCTACCTTGGAATTCACACATGTGGATTGGTTGCATGCATGCACACATTCATGGGGGGAACATTCCATTTGGACACTTAGAATTTGAATTGGCTTGATGCCTAGTTTTGGTGGTTTGTCCCATTGATGAACATTATCTCATGCATACTACTACTATTTTTTGATGAAGGAGAATTGATTTGAAGAGGCTAATGTCCACATGTTGTAACATGATCAACCATGGATTGAGGAGAGATCTAATTAATCGATTTTTATAATATTTATTTGACTTGTCATATAGTTAGTTAGTAGATAATAATATTTTATTGTACAAGAGACAAAACTCACTCTATAAACAAGATTTCTCTCTCTTGATTGTAATGTGTGGATAATTTGGGTATTTAGGAGCTCTCCTCTTGGGGTACATTGTAGAACATTTGGCAAGATTAATGGAGGATTTGAGGTATATTTTAATTTGATGTGAGTATTTTTTGTGCACTCATATTTTATGTGTTGATTTTGTATTAAGAAAGACTTGTAACATGTTATGATTTCCAATATAAATAACCACGCTTGATTTGGATAGAGTAATGTGAGGTTTCAACTCTATTATTTCTATTGTGATTATTTTATCCTACATGATTCTTATTATTGGTTCATGGAGTCTTAACTAGGATGGGACAAAGTCTTAACTAGGATGACTTCAAGATTTTTTCAAATTTAGGTCCTTGAGAACAATTAATTACATGTGGATTTAGCACTTAGGAATATTTTCCACCATAAGAGATATTTTAATGCATAATGCAAGTATTTATAATTTATTTACAAAAAAACAAACTATTCTTACTTACATAGAATTCCTTAACACTTTAAAAAGTAATTAATCAAATTAAATAAGCTCATACATTCATACAAATAAAATTCACACAGTTTGAAATTTATACATTCATTAACATAAAATGAAGAAACAACTAGATTCATAAAATGTGTTCCATGGAATGTGTGTGTGTGTGTATTCAACAACGTCTAAATTGTACATTTTTTACAAAATGACACTTTTTTGTCAATATACAAAATGAGAGAAATTGTCCTAACATAAAAAATAACCATATAGTAGCCTAGATACAAAATGACATCCATTGGGCACTCAATGGTCACTTCCATCCTACCCTTAGGAGCATCCTGGAAATCAATATTTCTTCTCTTTCTCGAAGAATCACCTTGAATGGTTTTGCACCTGGGTGTGGTTCATAACTCTAGAGACTACAGAAAGAAAAAAACATTGTTATTAAGTCTTTTCCACAATGAATTAAAAGACTTACAAACAAATACTTTGTAATTCAACATAAGACAAATCATCACATATGGTATTGACAATTGTAAGGGTGTTACCCTCCTCTGTCACTGTAATGTCTCAGCGATGCCACCCTCTATTAATTACAAGGATCAAATTATAAAATTTAAACAAATATGCATCAAATCAATTCTATTCATGATACATAAAAAATGATCATCAACACATTATCTCATCGTGAATATCTCAGGCATCGATGGAGAGTCATTAGTAGAGGAGTGCTCAGTTGTACAACCTACTTCAAGGAAACATATAATGTGTTAGTCTCGATGGATGGAAGAAATGGAAATTGTGGTGAGGGTGGGTGGAATACAAGTGCATCCACTGTGGATGGATGTGATGGAAGAGCTGGTGCAKATGGGTGGCATGTGGTTGCATCCACTAAGGATGCATGGAATAAGAAAGGTGGTGGGGGTAGACCACGATCAACCCCCACAGGATATACAAGTGATGGAATATGGCTTAGCCTAAAAATAGGTAACATAAAGGTCATGGTTATTTTCCCAAGGACTCGACTACCATTGTAACTGGCRAAAATATCAACAACCTGCATACATATTAATTGTATTGTTATTAGTACCAAATAGCAAAATTTAACCACATAAATACAACAAATTTGGGATTTAAATGAAATTTAATTGAACACATGATATGTGTGGAGTAGGTGATTTGTCCATCCCATGTGGAAATTGCTCGACACCGCCTATTCCCACAACTTGTAAAAACACAAGAACAATATAAATTTGAGGATGCCAGAAAATAAAGAAATCCTTATGGTGAATTTATCATATGTGATACATACCTATGTATGGGGTACACCAAATGATAAAAATTCCTCTGCTATTGTATCAATGTTGGAGATAGACATTGATGAATCTATCGACATAGACGGTTTGTTATATGGGTGTAGCAATTGAAAAACATCATATAATAAAATATTGAAATAAATGCACAGAATACATATACATATATAACGATGAAGAATATATGTATGGTTAATATGCTAACATCCTCTATGAATATATAGTGTCCACTAACCTCCACAGGCCCATAGCAATTCTTCTCGCAACTCGAGCATCTGTGAGGCTCACATGAAATATTTCTTTGTACATGTTCCCTCTCCTCATTGCCCTGTGCTCTAGGGGTTGAAGGTCCAACCCCTATGTCAATGTCAGCAACAAGAACCTCGTTCCTATTTATTGCAACAAAACTATCATGTTCCACTAAACCCTAAGTCAAGGATGATAAAACTCCCTGTGCATGTTAAAATCCCTCTACAACAGGAGGATGTTGGGTAGGGGGGTTAGGATTTCACCTTGGGGGGGACAAGGGAATGGACCTAACATGTGATCATGCCTAGAATTCTATCGATCCTTTGTGGACCCTTGACCCACCCAGTAGAAATCACCATTGTCAAATTAGTTCACATAGTGACCCAAAACAAATTTCACCCATAATTTTCTCAAAAAATGTAAAGGCATCTCCTTGTTAATGCAGGGACATTTATCAAACACAATGAACCACCTATCCATCCAATTTTGAATAATTAGTGGGTGCATGCACTAATCAATACAAATGCGTTTATTGGTGACATGTGGCTATTGTCTAGATCAAGAATTAATAAAAAGAGACATAAACTCTTGTTTTGAAATACCCATGACTCTAAATTGTTTCTATCCATTCAAGTCCTGTAAAACTCTCAAACATTCTAAACCTGTATTCATAAATAATAGTTAATTTCCCTTGGGAACCTGCAATGGATGATATAATGACATCCAATGAAGTCGCCAAGGACAATCTGCTAGGTTCTCTTGTGCCCCTTAATTCATGGAGAAGAGACATCAATGTGACCAACCCCTCATCAATATGTCTGTTTATGTTTGGTGGTTGTGGTGGGTTGGAGTTTTCTAGACCTTGGTATGGGTTCCATCTTAATAATATTTTCTTCAATTTAATAAGACATGACATATAAATTAGGTATTTTTTAATAAAAATAGAAAATTACAATAAACATGCAAATACGTATTTTAAGAAATAAACAAAGTTGAGAAGTCATACAAAATAGTGATGTTCTCCTACTAGAAAAAAATGAAGAGTATTAGTGGAATTTGTGAACAAGAAAATAAAAGATATGGAAGTGTACTTATGACAAAGGTATTATAAACAACAATTTTATTTGAGAAAACTAGAGGAAAGAAAGATTAGAAACATCCCATGAATGTAAAATATGATGCAATTATGAAGAACCAAACAAGGGAACCTGTGTCGTGTCCTAAATAAACGAATTTTTTTAAGCTACCAAGTATGATTTTTTAAAGATACCAACTATGTTGATCATGTTGGAGGTTGATATTAAGGGAAGAATAGATGCGAAATGTTCCCCTCGAGTTCTCTTTTTCTTGTAAATTATCTATATTTATTTTTAGAGGGTAAATATTAGGTAATGAAAGAGGTGACTCTCTATGGATTTTCTGGATGAGATTTGTCTAGAAGATTAGAAGTCTTTATACTTTAGATTCTTTTAGAAAATATTAAATTGATTGAATAAAACTAAAAAATAAATAGAGTTTGACACGGTGGAAATATTTCTTGGGTCTTTTCTTGCTACTATACTCCTCTCTAACTCAATGAAAGAAAAATGTGAGGTGTGGTTTGTGAAAATGGAAACAAATCATGCACGAGGTCCCTTAAAAAAGGGCACAATATGAAAACATTTGTGTTCTTAAGAGAGTGCATGCATTCCTAAGAATGCGCACAGGTTCCTAAGAATGTGCATGTGTTCCTAAGAACACACAGACATTACTAAGAACGTGCACGTGGTCCTAAGAATGCACACACAGACCTAAAAATGTGCACATATTCCTAAGAACACACACACACATTCCTAAGAACATGCCAATGTGGCATGTTGAGTGGAGTTTTGGTTTTTTCCCAAACTCTAACATCATGAATGTGTGTGCATTCTTAAGAACATGGGCGCATTCCTGCGAGTGCACGTTCCTGGTGACCCCCTTGTCACTTTTTCATCCACCAACTTTATGCACACACCCGCATGTCACAATGTAGAGTTTATTAAGGTGATGTCACATTACGACATTCATCAAGGGTTTTGTCACATTGCAACATTTTTTTGACCTATATTGAACTGCGAGATTCCAACATGGTTATGTCACATTGTGACATTCATCCCAACTAAATTTTATGTCAAATTGTTGCATTACTTAATGGTTGCAATACTTAATGGTCTATTTTGTTTCATTAATGGGTGCTTTTTGGTTCAAAATCTTTCAACAGCTTGTTATTTCACTCACCCCATCAACTTTTATACAAAGTTCAATTGACACACTATATTAACTTCATTTATTTTGAAAAATGAAATTATTTTCATATTTATAAATTATTAATATCCAATTTGTTATTGGTTAAACAATGTATGATTGGACTTAAATACCCTTGGTATGCAATATGTTTTTTTGCCAATTGTCATAATTATTTAAAAAACCCAAATTTCCTAGTGGCCCCAACTGAGGCGCTGACAATGTGCAATGAATCAGTCCAGAGTGACAGAGTGACATTGCTCGTCGGTGCTCATATCTTGGCCACTTGCTCAACTCCTAGCTACGGCTTGGTCACCTGCTGAATGCCTAGCCACCTGCTCACCCTCACCGTCTCCCCACGGCCATGCATAATGGTAAATATCCACCTTCTCCCCACTGCCCTGCATAATGGTAAATATCCAAGTTAATATATCTGGTCAAGCATGAGAGTCAGTTATTTAACAAAACTGCTTGAATACAGGAATAAGCAAGTAATGACTGACGACTTAATAATATATCCGTTCTTTCTTACTAAGACTGAGTATACCTAAGTCTAGATTTTTTGAGGCATAGTCTGCTTAGTGTATTTCTATATAGCGGTCAAGCATAGAAACGGATATAACTAAGGCATTCAGGCGGTCAAGCGAAACATATTTCTTCCTCATGCACAGTAATACAATAATATAGTAATTTTCATGCACAGTAATACAATAATTTTCATTTTCATGAACAATAATACAGTAATTTTCAATATAGTAATTTCCATGCACAATAATACAGTAATTTTCATCTATTTGCATGGAACTAATACAATTTCTACATTTCTTCATTGGAATTCCCATGGATTTTAGATGTTCTCTCGGTGCAATCCCACTCAGTATCTAGAGCCAAGGCACTTCTGAGAATCACAGCTGAGACTATGATTTCACTCCTATAGTTTTTTCAAGAAGGCCTCGTGCTTCTTTCCTTTTGCATCTTTGTACAACAACTAATGCAAATTTGTGACTAGGGTTAGATTAATCTGAGTCTATTCTTCATTGCATTTCAACTGTAGTTATCTGAAACAATATTTTCTGAAACAATATTTACAGTATGGAAGAACCTGAGGATTACCAAGTCAGGAGATTGTTCTCATACCCGAACAAAACACAGAGCTTACAGCCGAAGTAAGGTAAGGGATAAGAAGGGTTTCTAGCCAACACAAGGTTAAGGTAGACGCCAGATCTAAGGCATGACCACAATCCAAACTCAACCGTCACACATATCACTGTTAGCAACTGTTTCTAACCCTACTATCAAAATAAAGAAATGTGTAACAACGAACAGTGCAATAGGTAAAGGAGAAAAACAGTGAAATGCTTCTAACCATCAACAAAATTTTGTTAAGCTAAACCCTGGAACTATCTTGTCAATTAGAAATTTACAAAGCTAACAACTTACCTAGTTGAAGCATCACTCGAAGCATGGACTCGGGCTTAGCCTGTGCAATCATTGGAATGATTCTTCCACTGGATGACCTAAAATTCCAAGAGGTTGTCACTAGTCCAATTTCTTGCATTGGTTAAGGTTGAGTGGGCCTCATTTTCGATCAACTGAATGCACATCTGCTGGACCGACTACTGGTTTTTGATCTACTGCTTGGTCTAGAACCCGGAAGGGGTGCTAAGCATGGTGGTGGCTATAGAGGTTCTGCAGGTCCTGCATCTCGGGAAGATATGAACTACATGACTATGTACTTGTATTTAAGAGAGAATTAAAATATGGTCATAATTGTACATGCATAATGATTAAGGAATTAATTATACAACTTTAATTCTTATTTAAAATATGTATATGTAAGTGAGAGAATTTAATGTGTATATGTCTAAATGCAATGAATGACCTGTATTATTAAAAAAACAATACTCTAAATTTATATTTTTAATTATAAATTTACATCAATTATAAATTTTCTTATAATTATATATTTGATTATCTATAATTGTGTTTTATTTTTTATTATAAATTTTTTTTTTAATTATATATTTTATCATATATATATTTTTTTGGACATTGAAATTTATTCCAAACTCTATTTGTTCATCATAAATAAGTTGACACATCACTATTATAATTATTTTATTATTATTTTTTACCAAATACTCTATTTGTCCATCATAAATTGACAAGTCACTATTATAATTATTTTATTATTATTTTTCACTTTACTAAATGCCTATAGTTGTATCTCCATAAGTTATATTGATGTGTTTGCAATTAACTATGCATACAGTAAACCCATATCTATATTTAACTAAGCATTTACTTTCACCTAAACTGATTAAATGCTCTATTCCCTTTAGGCAGGGACTAGCAGCTTAGCTGCTATTGATCTTGTTCTTTTATCATAGATATGGGTCCACAAAGGGCTTACCCTATTGCATTATAGGCTTTCTTTTTAATGTATATTGTAATGTGCAAATTATATTTTGAATTTTTTGAAATACAAAACAATTCAAATTGAAAATACGTGTCAAAATAATATGCAACTTTTGAAAAGGTAGTTGTTTAATGTTTTATTAATTCACCTCAAAAATATGGTGTATACATTAGTTACTTTAAAATTCCATACTCCACTCCTTTCAAAATGCAAATGAAGGGGTTAAATAAATGTAAATAAAATTTGTTAAAGGTAAATATTTATATCAGCATTGTTTAACTATTTTACTATGAAATTGTTTTATAGCTTGAATTACGAAACATAAATTTACATAAAATTGCTATTTTTTATTGTTTAAAATCTTAAAAATAAATTTGTTGAAAAACTTTAAATACATCTAAATTATATAAAATAATCATTTAAATATAAATATACTCATCTAATAGTTTCTCATTAGATTTTAGATAAAAATCTAAAAAAAAAATCTAAAAAACTTATTTTCTTAAAACGTTTGGACTACTGTATTTCTATCTACCATATGTGTGATGCAGAATGACTGATGCTAAATTAAGAAATCGCTCAGTAGAATGAATGCTTCTAAATTAAAAATTTGTTCAGCAGTTTCATCCTACCAACCCCAACCACTCAGTCATAAAATATAGCGAGTTCAACTGTGGACTATTGCTCCAGAGCTTTTGCTTGAACGGATTT
>JASDQU010102842.1:246434-257097 GCA_032191745.1 Picea mariana
TATATATATATATATATATATATATATATATATATATATATATATATATATGTCTAAAATAAACTAATGTGTTGGAATCTCGTGTTCCTCTATCTTTACATTACGTTAATCCTATGGATTTTTCTTGGTTGCTACAATATGACCTATATATATGTACATTATGCATATTTATTCTTAGATGCCAATAATTATATTTTGGGAATTTTTTCAATTTATCAGTTGGATTGAAGTGCTTGTATCAAACCATTAAAGAAGATTTTGGTAATATTCTTTGTATCATGAGTATCTGATCCCTTGAAGATATTTTTAATAGTATATTCATGAATTTGCAGCTTGCATCTCAACCCATCGAAGAACTTTTTGTTAGTATTATTCCACTAGTAGACTGGATTGCATTATATAGTTGTTGTGACTAATATCGCTCGGTGCAGTTATTGATTTATGGTTAGAGTTGAACCAGTAGATTTGTGGTTAGATATTGATGATTTAGAGAATCTATCTCGATGCTTCGCAAATTCTATAACAAGGTAGTTTTCCAATCGATTCCACTCAAATTTTTATTCCAACTCCTATCCGTCGCCAAAATATAATTTCAATTTCTTGAATTTAAAAATACCCCTTTTTTGTGGAAATCGAAAGAGTATCTAGGTGATTGGGCTCTCATCTAATTAACACAGTATTTATTTAAATAGTCCTCTGGCAAATTCTTTCGGCGTGGTTTATTATAGCTATATAATCAGTTTCCATCTTGTATCAGATTAACCTAAAGTGGGGTATTAATATGATATTAAACGTTCTATCAGTCCTCTCATAGATAGAAAATTCTAACACACCTTAGCATTAGAACTACTCTCTGGAATCTTGTATAATTTCCTTTCCTTTCAGCGGTTTTTTGTGACTACACTGGAACGATTGGATGTTTCAATGAAAACAATTATAGTATATTCAATGAAAACTTACAGATGTTATCAAGGAGCCATGTAATAAAATGAGAATGATTTTATGGGAAATAAACATGCCACTATATTATATTAAGTAAAAGTGGAAGATACAACCAAACAACCTTGATGTTGCAAGGTTCCCTTTTAGTGGCCCTTTGCTCCAACACACACACTTTCTCTAAAATTTCATGAAGAAGATCCAAAATAACTTGATGGATGAATGAAGACCTCAAGAATCAATTGAAATAGAATCCCTCACACAATTCTCAGCCCAGTCTTTGATTAATTCTTTTCTTACTTGTTTTTTGAACCTTTTCCATGTGAAACCCATTCTTATATAAGAGGAAGAGATATGGTTAAAGAGATTAGGATGATCCCACCAAATCAAAGRACCGAGTAGGATCCGACCTCACATTCTAGAAGATTCCCTTATAGAACCTTCATGGACTTCGAACTTTCCTCGGTCTTTCAACACCRCCACACCCTGGCTATAGGATAGCCTGCGGAAACACCGCAAGGTAGTTTCAGGACAGATTGCAGTGATTAGGCATCGTTGCACTGTATCTTATGCTTGGTGTGAGACATCCTTTCTTAACAAGGTTTTAAAGAAGAGGAAGTCAACCACTTTTCTCATGAAGAAAGGTTCTTTTGGGAGCTTAAACACATGCTATAAACATCACCATGGTGACTAAAATAATGTGTAACAAAATTCCCCCCAAAGTATGAGGCTGGAACTTGTGACAACTGAAATACTTTCTAGAATGTGTGTGTCGGAAACAAAGATTGCACCAATCAAGAATTTGCAAACAACCAAGCATCTGAGCAATATTGTACCATTTATGAGGTAGGAATTACCATACTCAGACTACAAGTGATTTAAATCATAAATGTTGGTCATGGCCACCAATCATACATTGTGGATCCATGTCACCAAGATTCTACATAGCCACCAAGAATACACTATGGATCTATTCTCGTAGAAAAACTCAGATTCAGACATAGACACAAGACACAAAAAGTGGATCTATGTGTCAATATGAATCATAAATACTCCATCGCAACTTGGATCGAAATAATGAGATCCAGGGTCTTCAAGCCCATTGTCTATAAGTACAAATCTAGCCATACGATTATAGGTGCTAAAGTCGAACATGGTAGAAACCACTTGATTACTGACCATTGATGAAAACCATTAACAATTGCAAGGGAAATCACCATTGATGTTAATGACTCCCAAGGTACTTTAGTACAATCCAACGAATATGAATAAATGAGCTAAAGTCGAGCACTCGATAGAATCTCTCAATCATGGGTCAATGATGTGAACCCAATGTTGAAAGAGAAGAAACCTACCATTGAGGCATGTAGGTTCTAAGGTGCTAATTGATTTATGAGATTTATGAGTCTTGTTCCTGGATAATGAGTTGAATTTGACGAGAACAGACTTGTCATAGGAGGGCCTTGATGTATGCCTCATCAATGAAACGAAATAAGTAACAGATTTGATGTAGATCAAAGTATGAAAATGATTCGAAACTGACACAGGGAAGTTCGACATGATAGGAATTGATAACTACAGATGGCTGACTCGATAGAAGGATTGTGTAGGGTTGAACCTCTCTTGAACATATGAATGACATGAAAATAGTCTCAGCAGCATTGACTTAGAGACGACCCAAGATATGAACTCGCAGAATGTCAAACGAGAGACAAATGAATTTCCCAACCCGGTTTCAATGACAAAGGGGATGTCATGTTCAAGAGTGACTATTACTGCCACTAACATAAATATAGAGACACATTTATTTCCCAAGTTTTCCCTCGCCATTTCTGGCGAGTACCTCTTTATTTTTACGGAAGCTTGAGGAGGATAACATATGCTTGTTGATCTAATCTCATCCCTAAGAAGGAGTGGTTCGATTCCATATAATTCTTTCAATGTTTGTTTAAAGAGTGCAAAGATATAAAACTCGAGGGTTTTTCATATTTAGAGAGTTTGAATAGCACTTAAATATAAATCTCTCAGTTCCTTTTTTGTAAGCTAGTTTGATGAGACAGAAAAAGTGATAACCTACCGCCCATCAAACATTTTCTTCAAATACTTTTTCGAGCATGAAAAGAACAAGGTCACTCGACAATATTTTCATTTTTATGAAGCATGAAGAGAGCTTAAAGGATACTCCATGAGTTTCATTTTTTGTGTTACCATGACGAGTACGAAAAAATGACAAAAGTATACTCGGTTGCATTCTCATTGATTTTCGAGCATGAGAGTGACCAAATATTGAGCTCGAGGTTTTTCCTGAAAAACCTAAAAAGTATTTGTACAAGCGACAAACATAAAAATAAACCAAGAAACGTATCTGTGTTCCATCGTTTAGGATCCTAGATTCTTCACCTATGAAAAATCAAAACACTTACAATATCATTAGAACTTTAGGTTTTAGGTAAAATGAATAAAATAATATAAAATATCAATGAAAAAACTAAAAAGTTAATAAATATAGGTAAAAACACCTTTTTACCATTCCATTGTCATTTTACCCAAAACTTGAAAACCCTATTTTACCTGAAACGTCCACTACGGATTGCGGGAGGCACGAGCAACCATTCGACAAACAAATTCCTCTAAAAAGGTAATATTCTTTTCCTCTTCATTTCCCATGGATTAATTTAGTTTTTGAGTTATATTTCATGAAGGTGGGTGCATGTGGGGATCATCATAGGTGTCTTATGTCGTTCCCTATAGAAACCACAGGTTTCCGCAGGTGGCCTTATGGCTAAGCTGTGATGATTCCACACTGTGTATAAACCTCACCTGCGTCATGCACTACTCAAAAATTTCTCATGTACGTTTGGCCAATAAAAATTTCCAATCTAGCAAAATAAAGATGCTAACTTCTCCTTGTTGCTCCAATGCAGGTTTTTTACTATGAGAATGTTGGAATGAAGGGAGAGAGAACACAAGGATGTTGATTACTTTGTCAGGAATGACTTGGGCATGGTTAATTCCCTTCGATGATGTGGGCTGCTAAAGTTCTTTTAGATCCCGGGCATGACAGCCCAATTGAGGTTGCTTGAGTATTTAGTCCACATGTGGGATGTGAATCACCAGGTATTCCATGTGGGATCCCACGTGCTCTCTCTAGATATCGAGGATATCTATTTTTTTATGAGATTATCTCGCCTTGGATCCTGTGTGACATTGACAGGAAGCAGAGGTAGCGGTCTACCAATGACTGAGTATATCTATCGATATTGTGATCCAGAGGCTGAGAGACGTAGTGGCAGCATTGCCATTAGGGATGTATTGGATTTATGCTTTCCGACTATCCTTTTCACTATCTCACGGATGGAGAGGAGTGCATATCCTCATATGGATCTATAGAGTTACTTCTAATATGTAGTGGAGTGCATGGAACCCCCGATATTTAATTGGTGTGATGGGGTTCTTCAGAGCATGAAGAAACAAGTGACAAAGTGTAAGAAATGTGACCTGAAATAGTTCGGGTATGGGTCCATTTTAGTGTCCTTCCTGGAGATGGTTCCACACTTGCACTTATAGGTAGAGTGGGGTATGTTGGCCCCACAAGATCCAAGAATGAAGAGGTGGTGTGACTTCATGGCTCGGCATCTGACCGGCCCCATCATCAAATATAACTATGTGTTATTTGATTGGTTGAGTCCTCAACTACTAATGGTATATGATTATGCGTATGCCGGTTTGGACTTTAGAGGTGATCCAGACTTCGTTCTTCTTGAAGGTTCTCAATGGGGGAACTTAGGTAACAAGCACATTTTTCTTTTATAATGTTTTTGCAAATTTTGAAATATGAAATGTTTTTTCTATTTTTAATCCAATGACTAATCAAAAACTCTTTGACAATGTAGACGTAGGACCACACCGGCCTCCAAGTACATCCCCCATCCAGAGATGAGGGGAGGCAGTTGAGGTAGCAGGATTGGTTGTTGTTGATTATGAGGTGATCGAGAAGCACTTGGAGGGATTGATAGTGGATATCCCAGATGTCTCTATTGATGATATCCCGAGATGTTATCAACGCGATACTGTGGGTGTCTCTGGTTCTCTTAGCCAACTACTTCGTAGGGTACCACAGGCATTCGTGTGTTATCGGAAGAAACATCCTGGATGTTATTTTGTATATGAAGACATGTGGTTCACATTTTGATATTTTGGTCTTCAGACAAAAACACATTTTGTAAAAACTTTTATCGTTATATACATGAGGCTTCTACTAGCCTACTTGCTTTATGTACAAAATGTGAATGGATTTATAAATGTCTCAAATGTTTGTCTAACACATAATTATTTAATGTGTATGTTAATATATTTAGACATCTAGGAATGTGTTGATATTCAATGCAATCAAAATGACGTTCCAAGAGGCGAATTCGTAAATATACCCGTAATAAAGTAGAACTTCGGATATCATAGACATTACTCAATTGTAGTACTACTAACTGTGAATCAAGTCGTACAACAAGATGACAGATTCCAAGTGAAATGGCGTTGGTAAACAATTCGATGACTGCACTGTATTATGCGATGTTGTTAGTTGCACGACCGAGGAAAACACCATGTAGATTGATTAATTCTTTCGTAGGTGCGTAGATTTCTTAAGCAACAGATTCTAGGTTTTGAATACTATGACTAGTGCCATCGACGAAGCCAATGTAGGGTAGAAAAGACACAAATATATGGAAACTAGGCACAATGAAAGGTAAGCATTTGGGGGTCGAAACCAAATAATGAAAAAGCACACAAAAAGTAGCACACAAGAGTATGATACAATAAGAATACACACACTCATGCAAAGACAATTTAAGTATAATACTTCTTCAAGTAAAACCCATTTCTGGGTTCACTCAAAGGAATGCCATCATAATCCACTAACTCATAAGATCCCTTCTCCAAAATGTGTTTGACAATATAAGGACCTCGCCACATAGCCTCAGATTTTTCGGCCCCTAGTAAATCACAATCTTGTTCATAGAGGAGAACTAGATCACCTTCAGAGAAAACAGATGGCTTGACATGCTTTTCATATTGGGCTTTGACACATTTTTTTCGAGCTTGAATAACCAGGGTGACATCACGATGGGTTTCATCTAATTACATTAGGTACAAAAAACATTCCTCTTCAGCATAAGTGTTTGGAAGAAGTTCAATGACTATTTTCAAAGATGGTGTCTCACATTCAATCAACATAACAACTTCAATACCATAAAGTAATTGGAAAGGTGTGAACCTAGTGGAAGACTTGACAGATGTCTGGTACGCCAACAATGCTGATAACATAGTGTGCCAACTTGTCTTATGAATTCCTATCATCTGTCAAAGCATATTAATGAGAAATTTTTTTATTGCTTCAACCTGGCCATTGACTTGTGGCTAATAGGGGGTTGAGTTTTCATGTCGAAGACCCAAACTTTCAGTAAGCTCAGACATCATGAAATTTTGAAAATGGCTACTATGATCAGTAACGATAGCTTGGGGGACACTGAATCGAGTAATGATATGATTGAATATGAATAATTATGTAGTTTACCTGATGTTATCAAATGTAGGCATCGCCTCGACCAATTTAGTGAAGTAATCCACAACTACAATGATGTATCCATGCCCCTCGACCGAGTGAGCATTACATGTTATGAAGTCAATGCCCCATTTTGCGAAGGGACCTACGAAAACTATTGGGTGTAAAGGAGCGGGATGAGATCTTATCTTGTTATTATACATTTGACAAGCATAGAAATTCTAGAGAGCAATTATATAGTCTTTAAACAAAGAAGGCTAGAAGTATCATGCTCGTAAGATCTTTTGGGAACTGGCATACCCAAACATATGATCGCCACATGCTCCAGAGTGGCAGTCATTCAAAGATTTCACAACCTAATCATAGGTGAGACATCATCGAAAAATTGAGTCAACACCACGATGATAAAGAGTGTCACCGAGAATTATGTATTGACGGGCTTGTTACCATATACGACGATGGTTGGTACTATAAAGGTCAATCCTTAAAGTTTGAGTTTGGAGATAAATGATAATATCTCTGTATCGAACATCATCAAAACTAATCAGAAAAAGGGATTCATTATGTAAGGAATCCTCTACCACATGTTCTATACCAGTCGAGGGAAGATCAAATATCAATTCGGCAAATACAAAATATTTCTTAGACTTAGTGCATTGAAACTCTAAGTTGAACTCCTGGAGAATGACTATCCACTTCGAGTACTTTCCCCCTAGGAATTGTTGCGTAAGGATATGCTGCATAGGGTTACAATCGGAATTAACAGTGGTCTTGCGTAATAGGATATAATGACAAAAACGTTGGACAAGTTGGACATTTTCCAAGGCCAGTTTCTCCAAATGTAGGCATTTGGCTTCAGTGGTCATGAGACTCCGACTCAAATAGTAAATTACATGTTCTTTATGCAAATCATCTTCTTGGATTAAAACCATTGCAATGGTAGAGTCCAAAGATGTGAGGTAGAGGACATAGTCTCGACTATAATCGGGTGGGAAAAGAAGTGGTGTATGGGTTAAGAAAATTTTTAAAGATTCAAAGGCTTTATTGGCGGTATCATCCCATACAAACTCGTAACCCTTTTTCAATAGTTGAGTAAAACCCTATGTTAACTTCGCATAATTTGGAATGAATCGACACAAAACATTTTCCTTCCCTTCCAAACTTTGAAGATGGCATAGTGTGGAAGGAGGAGGTATATTAAGGATAGCCTCAACCTTTAAAGGGGCTACGCTAATTCCATGAAGTGACACAATAAAACCAAGAAGTCCACTGGACTCCACACAAAAAACACATTTGTGTGGGCTCAAACGTATATGATAGTAACAACAATGAAGGAAAATGGCTCAGAGATGGATCGAATTATCTTGGCAACGCATGGAATGCGCTGGTAGATCATCGAGATACGATTGTTCGATGTGCTTGATATCGTGAAAAGCATAAGACATGGCGCATTGAAAATTCACACCAACGTTCTTTAAACTGAAAGGCAGTTTCTGGTACCCCAAGGACAAATGAAATCCATCTTGTGTTGATCCTTGGGAAAAATATTAATCATATTATAGCCAGAGAAACCGTCCATTAAGGATAATATTTCTCTCTTGGTGCAATCGTTGACCATCTGGTCAACAAAGGGGGTAGTATAATTGTCCTTAGGATAATCTTTATTGATATCCCTATAATCTACATATACATGAATCGTGCCTTGTTTCTTATTGATCAAAACTAGATTGGAGACACAATCGGTTAAAGACATGGCATAGATAAATCCAACCTTAATAAATTTTTCAACTTCAAGCTTGATAACAACGGATTTGCAAGGGTGGACTAGGTGAATTCCCTTCCAGATGGTTTTAGCATCTGGGTAGGTCTTAATTCCATGCACAACGATATCAAGGTCAATATCGAACATCTCTTCATAGCTCCAAGAGAAAACGTCATGCAATTCTTGAAAAATGTCTTTATAAGTGACGACCTCATCAACGGAACATGAGGCTCCAATGTGAACATTTTCGATGAGTCTAGGTTTAATGGATATGTCAAGAGGAATGGTGGGTGAGATATTACTCAAGTTCCCTTCATGTAGCATGTCATGGGATGACTCGGGAACAGAGGAAATGACAATAACAGTCGACGAAGTCTAAATCCGCTAGTAACTCTCTATGGTGTGTTGTTCTAGGAAGAGAATGGAATGATGATGTCCAATGTCCCATGGGGTGCCTTCCATTGACATGACTGACATGATCATATCTTGGGTAGGAAAAATCACATGAAACAGATCGGGAGATGAATCACAAAGAGAGGGTGTAGAAGGGGTTGTCGATTGAATGGCTTGATAAGTGGATTCAACTGGACTAAAGGGTATTTGTTCTCCATAGAAAAGATAGTCACCAGGATCAGGTACTATCCACAGGTCATGAGACGCGAGGGTTTCACGAACAGAGGTGGAAATCATGTTGATTGAGGTGACAAAAGGAGGTGGAACATCGAGTGGTGGTATTAGGAAGGTGACCATCAAAGTTGAATCTTTCAGAAGACCCACACTGATATTCTCGTACCCAGGAGGTGTCTTCGAGATAAAGAGTACATCTCTAGTACGGGAATTGAAATTAAAAAAGGCTAGTTGGTCAACCGTAACGAATTTTCCTTGATGTGGGAAACGTAACACACGAAAAAGGGTAGACACGATGGCACAAATGGAATCAATCCAGCTATGACCAAGTAAGAGGTTATACTCAAGAGGTGCATCAAAGACCTGGAGCTAGACATTGACCGATTTTCCTTCCAATGTAATAGACACTGAGGGAAAAACATCATAGGGTTTAAAACCATAACCATAAAAAGCCTTAAGTGTATTTTGTGATTCATTGAGGGGAGGAGAGCCAATGGATTTCCAGCAAGTAACTGATATAACACATGCCAAGGGACCCTCGTCAATAATGGTTCTACATATATTCTTGTTCTCGACAACAACTTGAATCTGAAATGCTAACTGAGGAGGTAGCTTCAGAATGTGGTCTTCAGGTCAAATATTATCAAATTTGTATATGTCGAATCAATTCCACCAGTGGCCTTTAAAAACTCCTTCCATTGAGCGAGACAACTTTGAAGGACTTCAAGAGCTTACATCACAGAGAATTCTTGCACAAGGTCTTCTACAATACTTTATTTTTGAGCAGCACGCGTGTGGGGATTAAAGACAGACTTTCAAACAATGCCCTTTCAAGGAGGGTGGAGAACTGTATAGGGACTTGTTCATTCGAGATGAAGAGGAATTGTTCATTCGAGGTGAAGTTCAGGGAGGCAGTTGAACCAACGAAAGTGGTAAATCGTCAACTTTCTCCTTTGAAGGAGAATAATCTTTGGCCTGAGTGGTGATTTCAACATCATTCTTCCTAGAATCACAAGTAAACATAAGGACATACGAAGTGGTGGAAGGAGAGGGTTGGTCACGAATGACCAATTGGGCCTATTGTTGAGAAGGGAAAGGTTGTGAAAAAAAAACAGGTGTGGGAGGCTTCTCGATCCCTTGAAGGAACTTAGTGACCTTGACACGTCTTGGAAAATATTTCGTGAAGTGATCGTCACCTCAGATAAAGAAAGGATATTGACTTTTACGCTTATCCTTATCATCAGTAGATTGTGCTTTGGGTTTTTCAGATTACGGACTATTATTTTTATCCTCCTTGTTCTTACCCTTTCCGTTTTTAGATTTGTTTTTACTGGCAGGGTTAAATTGAGCTGAATTAACCTCATAAGTTTTACCCATGGAAGGAGTAGGAGTTGAAGCACTTTGAACATTAGAAGCAGTATATTTGGGATTGGTGTGAGTGGCCGATGTGGATTTGGCATCAGCATGGAAGGTTCCAATCATACCATCAACAACATGAGAAGTTTTTGGGGATGTTGAGGTAACTATGGTTGAAGGGTGAGGAGTGTCAGGGATCAAGTCGTAAAGAGTGTTCATTTGTGAATAAATGAGATCTAGGTATTGAGCGTGACTAATCACATGATCTTCAGTGACAACTTCACCCATGGAAATATCATGGGCAATTTTACTGATGAATGATTTTGTGAACCATTCATCCAATAACTGATCATGAAGGTCGATTTTCATCAAGTGTCTCCTCTGTCTCCACTCATGAATGTGATCGAAAATTTGAGTGG
>JASDQU010102842.1:257117-270481 GCA_032191745.1 Picea mariana
ATGAGATCTAGGTACTGAGCGTGACTAATCACATGATCTTCAGTGACAACTTCACCCATGGAAATATCATGGGCAATTTTACTGATGAATGATTTTGTGAACCATTCATCCAATAACTGATCATGAAGGTCGATTTTCATCAAGTGTCTCCTCTGTCTCCACTCATGAATGTGATTGAAAATGTGAGTGGCAGAAGATTTCTTAAAGGAACTCAAAATATCGGTTCTTGTCTCATAGTGGATTGGGAGTTGGTAATGTGTGATAAAATCCATGGTGAGGGTGTTGAAGTTGTTAAAGAAGCCTCACGGTAATTCTATGTACCACTGATCGGCCAAACCAAAGAGTTGGATGAAAACCAAAGGTGAAAGGTCATAACATGATTGTTTGGGTATTCGCCCGATCGACCATAAAAAATGGGAACGTCGGACGGTAATTTGGCTGGTATAACGGACCATTGGGGAGAATGTAAGATAGGATCATTCAAGATTCTAGACAATTCATGTAAATTTAAAGTGGCTAGAAAAGGAAACTATCTATTCACGTAATGATAGTGGTGAATTTGGGGAGGAAATCTTGTTGGTGTACCAGTAGGACCATTAGAAGTTTGCATGTAAGTGGAGAGTCCTGACAGATTTTTCCATGGAGGATTTGGAGGCATATAGCCCATAGCATTGGGTTTATTAGAAATTTTCCCTTGAAAAGGGACACTAGATTGAACGTGCAAACCCAAAGTGGGATTCAAAGAAATTGGATATGAATAGCCCGAGTGAGTGGGTACATAAGATTTGACTTGAGGTTGTTCCCGTCGAATAATTGTAGATTTCATTGGGAAAGAAGGTTCCAAAGTTGGGCTAGTGATCCTGGTGTGTTTTTTCCATACAATGGGTTATAGATTCCAGCTCAAGGTTTTCCTCCAAGTGAAGGTTTCCCCCCAACGTGTGGTGGTGCCCCAGTCTAAGGTTTCCCCCCAAATTGAGGTTGCCCCGTAGCGTGAGATTTCCCTCCAACGGGAACTTGGTAAATAGAAGTCAATGGATTATGGATGCTACCAATTGGATTGGAGCCACTAGGGCCAGATCCCCCAAGAAAATGTGGATAAGACCCTCTGAAGAGAACCTGGGACGCAGTAGGAACAAAATCAATGACAACATTGTACTCAGGTGGAACAAAAAGTCTAGAAACTCCGGATGGAACCTGGGTAGGGATGATGATGGAAGGATTCAAATAATGATACCCAGGAGGAAGTGACAGGATAGGTCTAGACGAAAGTGGTGTGCCAATGGAGCATGGTGAACCACCACATTCCTTGTAGGAATAGTCATAACATGTGGGACCATAGTAGAATGGGCCATATGGAGAGAAAAAGTCAAGCTAGGACAAACTACCTGTGTGTCTGGAATGATGGTGATATTGCTAGTTGGACCAACAAAGTGGTCTAAAGGTATCATGTAGGTAACAAATATTTTGGGCAATTGTGATATGACAGTTGAATCAGGACATGCCCCCAAGTTGCCATAAAGGTCCCGCACTATGTGAGGCGGGTTTCCAAATATGTCACTAGCCAAAAGGGGATTCTTGACTCGAGGGTCTGTATGGGGTCTGGTCGGTATTCTAGAAGTGTCAAAAATAAGTTCTCCTGAAGAATTCATCCAGAGAATACATCTCTCGTATCCAAGAGGAAGTTGGAAAGCCTCTAGAGAATTCAAAATAATTCAGAAATGTTATAAATAGTCGAAACTTTACACTCGTGAGGTTACGGTGTCCTGGACCGCTCTCCTCTCAGAAGCGACCTCCAATGAATTAGGAGGGAAAGGGATATAACCTTTAGGAAAACTCTGGTAATTAAGAAAGGGGATGAGTGACATTACATTATTAATATCTAGAAATGAGAAAAATATAGTTTACCTTTAGGAAACATAAACGTAACTATTTTCAATTTGCAATATGGTCCATGAAGATTCCATGAGATGAATGCTTATTTCCTTATAACAACTTTTCTTCCTTGTATTTCTTGTTTATGGTGATAATGTTAAAAGGCATTTCCTCTTATTAGGTTCTTCATTATTTTTATGACTTTGTTTGAAACCACTAGAAAACACTTTGGGAGACACATGTATGCATTATGTAAAGAGATTAGATTCATATTTCATATTAATAAGGTGATTGAATAGGAATTTATTTAAACCTTTAGTAACCAATCTGAGTCACTACTATTTGATTTTTTTCACAATGTTTCAAGTTCCCATGCAACATAGGTTAATAGTTATTTTTTATAGTATAAAAATTGTTATTTTGAAAAATATACTTATTTCCACATAGATGAAATCATGCTTTGAGTGGTGGCTAAAAAACTCAAAATCTATAGAGATGGATTTCCAAGGTGTATAGAGCACCACTACAACTCACATTTTGGTCGATAGATGTGATATTTCACTTGTTTCAACATGAAAAGCCAAAAGGAGTACTCTTTTGCATGTGTAACAAATTTTTCTTCACACCAAACATGTTAATGTCCCTCATATGATGAAGAGTGGACCTTCTTGATAAAAAGAAGACAAATTCATACATGGGGAAGACACCACTAATTAACTAAGATGGACTGTTGGATGGACTCCAGAACCAGATCATAGTAAGGCTATGAGGATATTGGATTTTCCAACCCTCATAGACTACACATGTTAGATCTAAGATAATAGGTACTTTTACATGGTGCATATTTAGAGAATCAACTATTGAATGTTGAATTTCTGTGTGTACAAGTAAATAAAACTGTCAAATTTATTTTCATTTTAAATGTATTTTCTCTTGAATTTTATACTTAGAGAATTCCAAAAATTCAAGGGATAAGGATATCTAGTATCTCTATTACTTGAGTGTTTGGACCAATGCATCATGTGTCACTAGATATATTCCTATAGTGCATCATGGGAATACAAGTTCAAGTAAATAAAACTGTCAAATTTATTTTCATTTTAAATGTCTTTTCTCTTGAATTTTAGACTTAGAGAATTTCAAAAATTCAAGGGATAAGGATATCTAGTATATCTATTACTTGAGTGTTTGGACCAATGCATCATGTGTCACTAGATGTCTTCCCACAGTGCCAATGCATATTGTGAATCATTTTTCTTGATCTCAAAAGGTTGTTACAAGTCAACAGAAAAGTCAAGAAGTGCAAGCACTGGTTCATAGGAAAGAGAATCTTTCAACATTTAAATGTTCATTCTATTTCAATCTTTTCCAAAAAAAAAAGCCTCTTGATTGTTGGCATGTTTTAGTGGGTGAGAAATATGTAAGTGGTGGTAGATGAAGAGTGACATAATATTTAAAAATCTAAACTTTAGTAGGATCTATGTGAATTCTTATTGCATCAATCACAAAGACTACTTATTGGACCAGTTTGTTAAAAGAATGATTTTTTCATTTTTTCTACAATTTATGGTCTTACAAGAGGTCCAAAATAGTGCAAACATATTGTCACTAATCTAACTAATAATTATTGAAAACCAAAATATCATTTAAGTAGACCACTAAACTTACTAAGGATGTGACTGGGAAATCTCAATGATGATCCTCATTAAAATGGTTAGTGCATTAGTGACGTTGGAGTTAGGCATGAACCATCATTCAAAGAGACCCATATTGGACTTGAAAATTGTATTCTAGGGTTCCATATATTCACTTGGTGATGGTATAAAAAAAGGTGTAGCTTAGTGAAATACTTATCCCCTTCAGTGAATCAATAAAGACATCAATTTGGGGCAAATAGTGGTGGCTCTTAATAGCGACCTTGTTAAGGGCCTTGTAGTATCGGGAAATATTCCACTCCTTTGTTTTGTTCTTGGAAATTACCAAGGTTTATAATCCACAAGGGAATAGGATAGCACTAAATTGCCATCCTCTAAAATTCATGTGAATTGTCACTCAATCTTTGCACTCTCCATAAGGCAAGTGTGATTTGCATGGAAATTGAGTGAGAAAGAACTAGGAACCAACTCCATGGAATGGTGTGTGTTTCGAATGCAAGATAAACCATCGATTTATTCAAGCACATAAATAGTATAAACCTACCAATGGTATATGAAGGGAGTTAGCTCCTCTTTGTTTTCTTCCTTAACTTAATAGACAAATCACAATGACATCAACTTTGTTAAAAGTGACATATATAATAGTCTACCTATCATGAAGTATAGGTAGGAAAATAGAAGATGAAGTGATTTATATGGCTTACCATACTTGTGCAACTTGTACGTGTTGAAATAGAGATCATATTGTTCATGTATGGMAAGATGATACTTGTCCTTCCCMAAATCAAATCAAAATCACTTAGAGGAGTGACATCACCCAAAGGGTCTAGTGGCAAWKGAGRTGAWYTTTTKTTGAGYGAGAAGAGTAGGTTKTYCATGTTCCTTAACAAATTCAAGTTRATATGAATTGGTGTWGAACCTTTCATTTTYGGAGTAGAGCAGTATAGTAGAATAAAAACRRCATGACACTTGGAAAACCATAGTGGTGGCACATGGAATMAAARAAATAACCAAGTCAAACACATATAAGATCAAGAAGACAAGAGGAACACCTATTTTTGTGGGTTATTTTGGTTAGTATTTATTAACATGTAATGGATTGTAATTGTGTAGCCAAATAAGTTAGTTAAGTTAGGGTTCTACCATGGCTAGAAATGATCATCAATCTTAAAATTATAAAAGGCCTTTAGGGACTACAAAAGAAGGTTGTTATTTATTTGGTGGTTTTTAATATTGTTATTGTTATTATTGCCACTATTATAGATGGAGTACCCACAATCATGTTGTAAATATTATTTACTTGGTGATATATTGGACTAGACTATTCCAAGACCCTCATGGCTATAATATTTTGTCTAGATGGTTGGTATCTAGCTACTATTTTATGTTATGATGAATGCAATGCATGCGAATTCCTTACATATTGTGTGAAGTTGTGGATCTATAGACTAAATGATGTTAAAAATTAATCTCAAGACAAAATGGTAAAACCCTTCATTGCAACCTACCTCTCTACCTTAAGTGTTGTCACATTCTTCGAGTGAAATTTCCATCTTGTAGGAATTGAATGTCCCTACACTAAACTAAACTTAACCTTTGTTGGACAGTTAAGTAGAACTTGGTCTACCAAATAAATACAACAATTGGGGTGATGAACAATCAATTATTTCAAGTCTACTACCAATTGTTGGAACCCTAGATTCTTCTAGTTTCCACTATCCATGATGATAGGATCTAATTTGTTCTTGATATAGCAGTTTTGAGTGAACATTGTTTCTTCCTCACTATTTATATAGTTCTTGGCCATTAGAACTAGGTGTAGATCTATTGTAAATGGGATGGTGACACCTATGTTAGAATATTGAAAGAATTATTGTTGTTTAGCAAGGACATCTTAATCATTCTTAGTGATATTGGCCTAAGAACCTTGTACACATAATTAGAATGTCCATATTTCTCGTGGTAGGAGCACTACTTCTTTTGTTTCCCAATAGAAAGTGTTGTGTGTGGGAGCATCTAGTTCTAATTACTGGTATAGGGTTATCCCTTGGAAGTGGAAGGAGCTTGAGAAGAGGAAATAAGCTTCTTTTGATTGACAAGATCGATCTTAATCATTATATATTTTATTTTGGAAGAAAAATTGAAGGTGCACTATAGGGAAGTAATAGAGGATAGTTCGAGTTCCTTTATTAAATGAAAAATTAACTCATAAATGCACTTAACATAGAGAGTTCCTTCAATGTCTCTAACCTTAAGCTTGATGGAAGTTTTGTAGTCAATAAACTATTGGACAAATTGTTAAAATTTATTGAAGATATAGACACTTTTCTAGGAAAGCACCCTTGTACTTTAAAGGATAAAAATTATTATGGAGTAAACCCTTGAAGTATCCTCAAAGGTCATTTAGGGATTTCTCATTGGCTATGAAATGTTGGGAATGAGCTTACCAGAATGTAAGGGCATAGTTCTCCATGTGAATTTAGCAACCAAAATCTTGTTGGGCATTGCCAAGTTTGGCTAGGTTTTGAAATAAGCTTCCATAATATGTATCCAAGAATCAATTTTGTTGTCACTGAAAGCCCTAAAAAATTTAGACATTGACAATTTAATGTCTACATTTCAAAGATTTGTTGAACAATGGAAACTATGATCCAGATTATTTTCGGCACGAAATGAGAGCGGAGATATAATAAAGAAACGCACAGAGATATCGCGTATATCCAGTAATATAACATAAATATATCAGAGATGAAACCATAAACACAGAGATACAGTAATACANGTTGGGAATGAGCTTACCAGAATGTAAGGGCATAGTTCTCCATGTGAATTTAGCAACCAAAATCTTGTTGGGCATTGCCAAGTTTGGCTAGGTTTTGAAATAAGCTTCCATAATATGTATCCAAGAATCAATTTTGTTGTCACTGAAAGCCCTAACAAATTTAGACATTGACAATTTAATGTCTACATTTCAAATATTTGTTGAACAATGGAAACTATGATCCAGATTATTTTCGGCACGAAATGAGAGCGGAGATATAATAAAGAAACGCACAGAGATATCGCGTATATCCAGTAATATAACATAAATATATCAGAGATGAAACCATAAACACAGAGATACAGTAATACACAATTTCTATTAATGAAATAAATGTACAGAGACTGTAAAAATACAGAGTGAAAGACTCACTAGAATGGTGGCAGCTTATCTCTGAGAAGAGATGNCAAAAGTCATGTGGGCCCCGTTTGGGTAAGTTGGTGCATCAACTTCTTGGGGTCGTAACTTTTACATACGATCTCCGTTTTAGGCGTGTGATAGCTCGTTGGAAAGGTATCGTCGAGGAGATTCATTTTGGGGGCTCAATTATGCCTTAAACTATCATTGAGAACCTCGATCTCGAAAAAAACTTCATTTAGGCCCTCAAAATGGCCCCGGAAGTGAAAACCTGCTAAAAATAGTAAATTGCCAAAATGGCCAGAAAATTGTTTTGAGCCATTTGGAAAATGTGGGTGGCCCTCGATATCCACCTGGATCAAACTACTTGGTGAATAGTTGGCTAAGGTTAAGTTTGTGGTTGTAGATATTGTTGGGTGGTGATAGGTTGTTGAAACATACTCATCATATCATGCATCATTTTAACTTAGAAATATTGAATTGTTGTTTGGGCCTATGATTATTATTATAAATGAGGGTTTCTAGTAAAAGGCATTGATTCTTATACATTTTTTTAGTGGCTAGAATCTGGAGAGTCCCTCATTCATTAGAGATTTTATGGAGAACCTTGGCACTTAGGAAACTTAGGGTTTACAGCCAAAATAGAGATATGGACACTATGTGGGTTATAAGGAAAAACTAAAATAAATTCAAAAACCCCTGTTTCTTGCTTGTGCTTAGATATATAAGATTGTGGTGCTTCCTTCCATTTAAAGTAAAAAAAATGTAGTTTACCACCCATCAAAATTTTAGGAGCTCTCTTATTCTTCCTTCCCTTTGGGATAAAAAATTGTAGTTTACCGCCCATGAGAATTTTAGGACCCTCATCCCTAAGTCTCTCACAGGGGAATTTTGGCCTAATCCCACACTATAAGACAAAAGAACAAGCATCCAAGTATGAAGAGATTATTGAAACTATACAACAATACAATCGGTGTACATGCATTTAAGTTACAAAATTGTGGAAAGCGTAATCAAAATTGATCATAAGTCTTTGATAAAATATGACCATGAAGTCATCCAAAAGAAATAAAACTTATTTGTTATTTTCACTTTTTAAAGTAAGATATGTTTTATTAAGATAAGTGTGTAAGAATTGTTTTATAGACAATTAGTGTGTAAAAATTGTTAAATCTATAGACTTGAGTGATTATTTCTGTATAATGGGAGTACCCTTGGGGTTTCTCAATATGCTGAATCCATTTCTGTATTCAAAAATAAATTTTAAATAAAAAAAATAATGATTTCATGCAGATTTATGTCATCATTTCCTAGAATAGTTAGACAACCCACATGGAGCTCCAATAAAACAAATAATTGGAGTAGGCTAACTCGGTAGCAATCTTCTCTCCCTAAAAAAAACGTGTAATGGCTCTAATTTAATTTAAACAACCATTGAATTACAACACACCGGTAAAATTTAAAAGTTACTTCATCTAACACATTCGCAATCTAATTTTTCATAGTAATAAAATTTAATAACAAATTTTTATACAAAACAATGCATAATTCTTGGTATGGTAAATACCTGAACTTGATGCTATCAACCTGTGTTTTCCCGCCACTTGTTTCCTTCCCGCTCCTGGAAAACACTACACAAAACCGTCCTCCCTGCCAACTAGGTATCTCCCTAGCCCTAGGATATCAACAGATATCCTGGCCCTTCGTGCCCAAAACCCCCAGCAACTCCGGTCCACTGTGTCAATGCCACTCACAAAATTTCACCTCCCTCTCTGTAATACTCAGAGCTCCCCCAAAATCCATGGCCAACTCCCCTAGAATAATCTCTCGTCCAACTCCTTTCCCCCCTTATCCCTCCTTCACCGACTTTCCTTCATTTACTCCCTACCTAATATCTTATCCCATTTATTTAATGCTTCTTATCCTTTATTTAATGTTTGTTATCCCACTCATATACGTAAGTTTTAATAAATTAAATTATCAACCCTATTAATTCTTTACTCACATAATTAAAGAGTTGATTAATAATTAAATAACCATTGACAATTATGAACAAATAATTAATGATAATTAATTTAGTTAATATTATATAGAAAACAATTATTGTTTGGCTAACATCTTAGGAAAATCAGATTATCAATTTAATTATAATTAATAATCCTTTACATTTATTTAAGTAGGGTCGTTACATACACCCACCCTTCAGGAAACTTCATCCTGAAGTTAAGGTATCTTTTGGTACAAAGGAAAAGAAACATGGTTCACACATTCATAACAACTAACCGACACTATCAGTAAGTAAGTCAAGAAAACTCATACATACTAGTGTATATGTACAAGAATTGCATGTGTAGCTAGTACATACAATTCTCGTGCATGTACTAATAATAAAAATGTCATTGTTTAGTAATTTATGTATGCATCCAATCCAGTCAGCAAGACTAGTCTTTTATAAAAGACAACAAACCAATCAATTGTTGAGAAATCCCTTAATTACTATTATCTGGTTCAACAATTTTATTTTAAACAACTTTGGTTTAGTTACATAATAATGAATATTCATTTATTTTTCTTTTCTTTTTTGAAGGAAAACATCAACTTCAACCACAAGACAGATCTCCATACTTTCTCAACTATTACTACTCATCCTTCCTCCCTAACCTAGTTCCATCTCCATTCCTATCCGTCCTCTGCTAGACTATCTTGGAGCGTCAACTATATTGACCTAACTCCAAATAGAACCCGTAAGTGGAAGTGTCGCTATCTCGACCAAGATTCCCTAGCAGGCATTTGATATTCATCATTACACGTCTTGGGGAGCATGAACCAACACCGTTCTCCCATGACTTCAGGTTTCGGAGGATACACGATGGGAAATCCCCCCACCCCTCCTAATCATAACTAGGGTCCACACCCTACAATGGAGGATACACGGTGGGAAATTCCTCCACCCCTCCTAATAGAACTAGAGTCTGCACCCTACAATGGAATATACAGTGGCAACATGTTGCTGGAGGTTTTGTCATCGTTTATTCAGTTTTGGGCAGTGTTGTTACCTGAAATCATGCACTGATCCACATATTATAGCAATGCATCCAAACCAATATAAATTCCAAATACAATATTCATACCAAAATGTTTCTCGGTCAGTGGTCCTGATACACACTTTCATCATCATTATCCCTTGGCTATTTCATAGCCCATAACCTGCAGATTAGTCTGTAACACAACTCATACATTTCCATGCATTATCATCATGTAATTGCATACTATCATCATTTCAATTTGGCATCCCTGTACCGATAAATTAACATCAAAGTTTTCCAATTATAAATAGATCTCATAATATCCCATAATTCAATTTCGACACCCATTCACAAGATTATCATTTACCCAAAATAGATTGCATCATATCCAACATCATTCTAATAGTATTTTAAATATTCATAAAATTCTTCATTCTCACAATGTGTCGCATCATATATATCATCATCAATGACATTTAAACATTCACAAAATTTACATGCACGTAGTAGATCGCATCATATACATCATCATCAAATAACATTTAAACATTCACAAAATTTACATGCACGTAATAGATCGCATTATATACATCATCATCAAATAACATTTAAACATTAAGAAAAGTTCATAAATTTTTAAAGTTTAAGTGTATTACTTAATAGTTTCACAGTGACTAGAAAATAAAGTATATAGGCCTCAGGTAGTCATGGTTGTCTAAGTTAAAAGGTGGTGTTACATACACCCCGCCTTTGAGAAACATGTTCTCAAGGTGGTCAAAATAGTGAGGGATAGTCTCGTTGTAGTGTCTTGGCATCTTCCCAAGTAGCAGATCCTGGACTATACTTGTCCCACTGGACCTTAACTTGGTCTACTAGACGGTTCTTGATCTGTTAGACTCTACGGTCCAATATGCATAATGGTTCTAACATGAGGGTTCCCACGTCCGATACCTAAAATTCCTTCCAATTTAGTTTATGTGATTCATCAGCAACATAATGACGTAAAACAGATACATGAAATACATTATGAGTTTTATGCAAGTGGGGTGGCAGTACAAGACAACAGGCAACGGGTCCAATTTTCTCTTGGATCTCGAATGGTCCTATAAACCAAGGTAACAACTTTGTCCCCTTTCCGAACCTTATGGTACTCTTATTAGGCCTGATACGAATGAGAACTTGGTCTCCCACTTCATAACTTCAGTCGGTCCTGTGTGCATCTGCATAGCTTTTCTACCTATCCTATGCTTCCTTTAGTCTATGCCTAATCTGAGTCACCTGTTCCTCCATTTCTTGAATCAATTATGGCCCAACTATTACTCGATCCTCTAGTCTATCCCAACTCAATGGCGTTCTGCATGGCCTCCCATACGAAGCTTCGTAGGGTGGCATTCCAATGGAACTATGATAACTGTTATTGTAGGAAAATTGTACCAAAGGTAGGTACTTCTCGCACTGGGTCTGATTATCCATTACATACATCCTAAGCATGTCTTCCATGACTGGATTTACTCTCTCAGTCTGCCCATCTATTTCAGGATGATAAGTTGTGCTTAAGTTCAACTAAGTCCCCAACGCTGACTATAAACTTGTCCAAAACCTAGAAGTGAATCTAGAGTGCCTATCTGAAATGATCTTCTTAGGTATCCCATGCAAATGGATAACCTCTCTTACAAACACACATGCCACATCAGTGACATCGTAAGTGTCTCTAACCGGAATAAAATGAGCACTCTTGGTTAACTTATCCACTATCACAAGAATGATGTGAGCGGTAACCCTACAACAAAATCCATAGAGATGACTTCCCATTTGGACATAGGAACATCAAGTGGTTGTAGGAGGCTTGCCAGGTGATGGTGGTCAGCTTTCACTTGTTGACACTCCAAGCATTTGGCGACAAAATGGAATACATCGCGTTTCATGCCTACCCAAAAGAAGAGCTTCTTCATATCTGCGTACATCTTCTTCACTCCCGGATGCGCACAATAAAGTGATCTATGGGCTTCTTTCAGTATGATGCTTCAAATATCTCCATTCTCAGGGATGTACATCCTTCCTTGATATCTTAACAGTCCATCTGTTTCCAGGCTATATCCTTCATACTTGGGAACTAACTACCTCTTGCTCTGGAGGTTTGAAGTGACCTGTAAATACCAACTGTCTCCAGAGAGTTGTGTCAACACAGATTCCCTCAGATTGACCTTTAAGATTACCAAGGAGAAGATACGTGGTCTCCTACTCAAGGCATCTGTGACCACATTTTCCTTTCCCTTGATGTACGATATACCAAAATCGTACTCACTCATAAACTCACTCCATCGCCTTTGCCTGGCGTTCAAATCTCTTTGAGTGAGGAGATGTTTTAAACTTTGATTGTCCGTTTTAAGCTCAAAGTTTCGCCCAACAAGATAGTGCCTCCAAAGTTTCAAAGCTACCATTACAGCTTCCAACTCTAAATCATGAGTCACGTATAACTCTTCGTGCTTCTTCAACTTCCTTGACGCATAAGCTATCACTCCTCCATCCTGCATTAGCACGGCCCCCAACCCTTTCTTCGAGGCATCCGTGCAGACTGTGAAGTCCTTTTCCATATCCGGCACTCGTAGAATTGGCACACTAGTTAGTAACCTTTTAAGCTCACTGAACGCCCTATCACACTCTTCTGTCCATTCATACCTGACCCCCTTGCGTTGCAAAGTGGTGATGGGTTTCTCTATTTTTGAGAATCCTTCTACAAATCTCCTGTAATAACCCGCTAGCCCCATGAAGCGTCTCACCTCATGGGAATTTTTCGGCACTGGCCACTCCATAATGGCCTTTACCTTTTCTGGGTCCACAGAGATTCCTTCACTGTAAATGATATGACCTAAATAGTGGATCTCCTTTTGAAAGAAGGAACACTTCGATAGTTTCCGATACAATTTGTTCTCTCTAAGGTAGGACAACACTATTAGCAAGTGTTCCTCATGTTCTTTTTCATTCTTGGAATAGATGAAGATGTCATCTAAAAATACTTGTACAAAATGGTCTAAGTACTTCTGGAATACATTGTTCATGAGGCTCATGAATACTGCTGGTGCATTGGTCAATCCGAAAGGTACTACAACAAACTCGTAATGTCCAAACTGAGTTCGGAAGGCCGTTTTTGGGATATCACCTTCCTTAATCCTTAACTGATGATACCCTGATCGTAAATCGATCTTTGAGAATACTGTTGCTCCTTTCATCTGGTCGAAGATGTCATCTATTCGTGGCATCAGGTACCTATTCTTCACTATAGCATAGTTCAAGTCCCTGTAGTCTATACACAGTCGTAAGAATCCATCCTTCTTCTTTACAAAAATTACCGGTGCGCCCCAAGGTGAGACACTGGGCCTTATTAGCCCTAAGTCCAGTAACTCTTTCAACTACATTTGCAACTCACAAAGTTCTAGCGCTGTCATCCGATACGGAGTCTTGGAAATTGGTTCTGCACCAGGTTTTAGCTCAATTGTAAAATCAAGCTCCCTCTCAGAAGGTAACCCTGGTAACTCGTTCAGGAAAACATCTTGAAATTCTGACAATACCGGATACTGATCCAATGAGGGTCCCTTCCTTTCATTCACTGCTTCCACTACATAAAGTCGACAC
>JASDQU010102843.1:0-17210 GCA_032191745.1 Picea mariana
AAAAAATATAAAAATCAAATACCCATGACAGTACCAAACGGAAGACAACCAATCGTAGAACCCGGTTTGCAAGACCAAACTAGCATTGCGTTGAATTTGTTTAACACTATATTACAAACTGCAACAAACCGAACCGAGTTAGAAAGGTCGTGGGAAACAATAGAACGTGACATAAATATCCAAGATCAAAGGGAAGAAAGACAGAGACAATTGAGAAACCAACTCTGATTTGATTTTCTTTGTTTCTTATTTCAAAAGACTTATTTTTCTTATGGATGCCTAGACGGTGTGTTTTATAGCCTTAAAACACAAACTCTGGAACAACAGATACCGTGATCTTAACCAAAGAATATTTTATGGAAAAAATTAAAGCATCAAAAGTTGCTTGGGCTAATGAATTTACTGAAACAATAGAATTTTACGAGGATGAAGTTGAAAGATGGTTGGTTTAGTATATCAACATAAATGATGAGGTGGACGACACTTTGCATCAATTTGAACTAGACCTTAAGGAATTCGAAAGACAATTATTCGAGATTATAACTAAATATGAAATCACTGTGACACCTTCGAGAAAGTACATTGAGGAATGGTTGAAAAAGATGTTAATTGAAATTACTGAACCATAAAATCAAGAAACAATTAGAGTAGTTATGCCACCTCAACCACAAAACATGTCTATAAAGGAGCTAGCTGCAAGCAAGTAAAGGATATGAGATTTCTCCATCACAGTGATTCAAACGGAAACTCTACTCTTCAGTTTTTCTTATGTCCATTTACGCTACAATCATTTATCACCTTGCCTTTGTCTACTCGGTTTTCTATGGGATTTAGGCTGATTCTTGGTTGTCCTTTTATCTTTGAGGCCTTTTCATTTTATGGTTCGTGGAAGACAATCCCAATCCTCTTTGAAGGGTGAACACATTTTATTTTCTCTAAAGACATTTACATTGTATTTAAAGACTCATTATTATTTTTGAGACTCCGAGAGAGCTAGTTGGGATATTACATTGTTGTATTCTCAAAGACTTTGATCAGAAGCTTGAGTTACCAAATGTTCTATCTATCATAATTTTTTTGGTGTTTTTATTGAAATATAATTTAAAGTTCTCTTTTATTAGCGGTCCATTTCTTGTTCTCTTTATTTGTGGTATTGTTAAATGTTCTGATGGATATATCAGTCCTTTATATTATGTATGTATCGTATCTATTCACATTGTAGATATTATACATATGAGTTTCTTTCAACACCTGGTCCCAAATCTTAGGTGTTGTTTTCCTTGAATGTGAATGTAAATATTAAGTCTGGTCCTTCTCAGACTTTGTTTTGTTTCATTTTATTTCTTGGAATCATAAGAACAAGAGGAGTACCACCTCTTTAAAAACACAGGGGGATTCATATCCTCGTGAAGTTGACCTTAAGACTATAAAACAATCTTTTAGATCAACATGTATATATGAAAATATAATTAATATATAAAAATACTAAAAAATAAAATTTATTTAAAAATAATACAACTTTTTATATGTTTCTTTTAGTTGCTAATTACATACTTTTAATTACTATTAAATAGTATATATATTTATGACTACAAAATACAAGCAATGTGTTTTTTATTTCACATTGCATATGTGAAAATGCTATGGAGAGCCACCATGTACTCAACAATTTCATTAACCAAATACGACCTAATTTGAAATATCTTATTTTAGGATTTACTTGAGCCTTTTGCATGAACTATATGTTTTCTCATATGTTATTCCCTCCACTTGCACCCACTCCTCAGTGGGATCCTTTCAACCTTTCCAACTTTGGTATTCTTTCTTCCTTTCCAACTATGGAATTAATTCCATTTTTCATTATTAGTCTATTTATGTAAAAAATGGGTTGCATTCATGTTGTTTATTGTAGCTTTGAGAGGTATTCCCAGAAGGGGCCAAGGTCCCAGGCATGTGGGAACATTCGTTGGCACCAGTTTGTTTTTTTCGTTTTAGTGAAATTGGTCTCAGAATGAGGCTAGGGCCTCATTGGAAAAATTATGGGCTTTGTGGGCTTGTGTGGGGGTGCTACACCCACAAAGAGGATTAAAATATTCTAATTAATTGTTGAGTTTAGAAGGGGTGCCTAAAATCACTCACGAGACTTGTATATAAATAAGAGATGTCATTGTGACATTGGATCATTGTGCATAATGGAATTAACATAAGTGAGAGTGCACTTGTGTTAGGAGCTTGGAAATTTCAGCATGAGAAATTATGCAATTGTGAGGCAAATATGGCCTAGGGTTTGAGGTGATTTTCTATTTCAGTTTTTAGCCAAGGAAGGCTTCTTACTCAGCCGAGAAGGAACATGTGTGAGGGAGGAGGAGTAGCAGGTAGAAGAAGGGGCAACGAGTTGCACGTGTGAGAGACAACTCACATGTGTGAGAAGTAGGTTGTACAGTTTGTATAGCTTCACGTGAGAAGGACGAACAAGTGGAGGAACATAAAAGATAGATCACATGTGTGGAAGAGACAACATGTTTGCATGTGCAAACTGACAGGCAAGTACAATAGTCCGTATTGCTGACGTCAACACATGTACATGTGGCAACAACGAATTTATCAGGCATAGGTGATTTCCGGGTAATTTTGCTGAGTTTGATTTTGGTGATTTCTTTGTTGGGAAGGACAAGGTTGTCCTCAGAATTTTTGGTATTTTGGTGGACAAGGTTGTCCCATTTTTTGGTCCAAGTGTGTTGACCAGGAGGGAAATTTTTTTCTCTTAGATTTTCTGAATTCGATAAAGTTTACAGAACAAAAAATTGTGTCTTAGTTGTGTTGATAATTCATATTTGATCTTTTGTGTTTCCGTTGCATATAATTTTAGTCATAATTTTCAATGTAAAATTGTTCAGTGATAACAACTAGGGTGTTACTATTGCTCACTAGGAAGAAATTTTCAGATTTGAAAATTAGTCACATAGAGTGCATGTGAGAATTAACATGGTATCAGAGCTTGGGATTTGAAGAGAAGGGGATCATCTTGAGACACATTGTTCGCTACAACACTAAAGGAGTGTTGCACTTGTTCTTGTTCCGAGTAGGTCACCATGGTGAACACATTGAAGCTTGAGGACAATTTGGAAGGGGCAACCAACTTCTGAGCTTGGAAGGCAAGGGTTCTCCTTCTGTTGCAAGAAAATGACCACAAGGAATATGTTGAGAGTGTGGTTGCACCCCTACTGATCCACATGAGTTGACAACTCACAAGAAGAAATAAGTGAAGGCTAAGAGAGTGTTGCTTGAGTCCATGAAGGATCACTTAATTCCTCACATTGTTGAGAAGACGTCTTCCAAGGACATGGATGATGGTTTGGTAGGTCTATACTAGAATGGGAATACTGGCAGGAATTGCATTTGAAACACCAACTTCATGTTGTCAAGATGTTTAGTGAGGACACATTCATGAGCTACCTTATGAGTATTACTCAGATCCGTGATTATCTTATGGCCATTGGTGATAAGGTGGAGGATGATGAGTTGGTGAATGTAGCATTCAAAGGTCTTCCTAGGTCTTGGGAACCATTTGTGCAGGGGATTTGTGCACGAGACAAGTTGCCAGACTTTGATCGACTATGGACAGATTGCATCCAAGAGGAGACCCGATTAGTGTTCTGGGATGATATGGATGGTTTGGTAAAGAGTAACAGTGATGAGAACTAGGCCCTTGTAGCCCACACAAGGAGGGGCAGAAGGGGTTCTTCAGGAAAAAAATCTTCGTCACGGAGAAGGGATTCTCCCGAGAGAGAAGCATCTCCAGAGTCGAGACGAAAGAAGGATCTTAGTAAGATCAAATGTTTTGAGTGTCATGACTATGTTCACTATGATTCACAATGTCCACACTAGAGGGGAAGAGGAAGAAGGAAACAAACATCAACAACATAGGTTGATGAGGTTGCTGATAGGTTACAGAGGGAGATCTTGTTGATCTCCGCCCTTTCAGGTACATGTTCCAATAGGGGAACATGGTTGGTGGATAGCGAAAGATCTTTCCATATGATGGGTGCACAAGAGTTATTTGACACTTTCACAGAGATTGGCCCAGACTTGTGTGTGGAGCTTGGTACGGGAACCAATCTTGCAGTACGAGGATCCGGTACTGTATCATTCATATTAGAGTCAAGAGAAGTGTCGAGGGTGTCAAAAGTGTTATGGGTGCCAAAAATCAAGAGTGTTCTCTCAGTTTCAGAGATTGAGAATAAGGGGTACCATATATCGTTTCGAGATGGACAAGTTTTATTTGTGCCTAGACGATCTAGCTTCAGATCAATAATGGTTCTTGGATTTAGGGAGGGAAACCTTTATAGGCTTAGGGGATAGCCTATGCATGTATTGGCCAGTAGGAGCAGAGAGAGAGAGATGAGGAGGAGTAGGTGGCTCCACCAGTGGTGAGGCATGTGGCTCCACTTGTAGCATTGGTACAAAGGGAGTAGGTGGCTCCACCAGTGGTGAGACAGGTGGTCCCACTAGTAGTGCCAACTAAGAGGAAGCCAAAGTTTAGTGGGAGTCAACCCTCATGATCCAGTAGGGAGGAGAAACCTCCCAAGACTATTTAGAGAAGATTAGACTTTAGAGGAGGTCAGCAGGTTCAGAGGGAGTAGATGGCTTCGAAGATTGTATAGACTCAGAGGTTGTATGCAAATTTAGATTGAGCCCGATATCAGAGAGAGTCAGTTGGATCAGAGGGAGACTCGATCATTCAGAGGGAGTTCCCCCTCTGGTTTAGGTGAGAGAGAGACATCTTCTAGGAATGATAGACATGTGTCATAGGTTGAGGAAGCCAAAAAATATCTTCAAAGGTAGGAGGCTTCTAGGGCATGTGAGACCTCCATGGAGGATCCATTTGTTTCAGCAGGTTTTGCCACAGTGACAGACGAGGCAACCAATCAGGAGGACTGGAGAGTGGGATTTACCTTGGTCACAGAGGGAGAAGCCAATGAGGCAGATTGCACAACATGAGTTTCTTCAGTGACCGTGGATGCAACCAATTAGGAGGAATAGAGAGTAGGATCTGTTTCAGTGACAGAGGGTGCAATCAATCAGGAGCACTGGAGAGAAATATTTGTTTTGGTGACAGAGGGAGAAACTAGTTAGGAGGATTGGAGTGTAGTTGTGGTCGAGGAGATAGAGTCACTTCCAGTGTGGGAGACATAGGTACATCTAGATGATGGTGGATGAGATACCTCCCTCACTAAGATGGAGTGTTGTTTATTGTATCTTCGTGAGGTATTCCCACAAGAGGCCAATGTGTCACACATGTGGGAATATTTGTTGGCACCAGTTTACTCTTTTGTTTCAGTGAAATCGGCCTCAAAATGAGGCTAGGGCCTCATGGGAAAAGTTATCGGCTTTGTGGGCTTGTGTGGGGGTGCCACACCCACAAAGAGGATTAAAATATTCCAATTAATTGTTGAGTTTATAAGGGGTTCCTAAACTCACTTATGAGACTTGCATATAAAGGAGAGATGTCATTATGACATTGGATCATTGTGAATAATGGAATTAGCATAAGTGAGAGTGCACTTGTGTTAGGAGCTTTGAAATTTCAACAAAGAAAATTGTGCAATTGTGAGGCAAATATGGGCTAGGGTTTGAGGTGATTTTCTGTTTTAGTTTTTTAGCCAAGGAAGGCTTCTTTCGTAGCCAAGAAGGCACACGTGTGAGGGAGTAAGAGTAGCAGGCAGAAGAAGGGGCAACGAGCTGCACACGTGAGAGACAACTCACACGTGTGAGCAACAAACCATATGGATAGGCCATATATTCCATACATCCACGTGTGAGTAGGTTGCATGAGTGGAGGAACAAAAAAGACATCCTGTACATGTGGAAGAGACAACAGGTTTTCATGTGCGAAATGACAAGCAAGTGCAACAATCCGTACTATTGACATCAACAATTGTACTATTGACGTTAGCACAGGTATATGTGGCAGTAGTAGATTTTTCAGGCATAGGTGATTTCCGAGTAATTTTGATGAGTTTTATTTTGGTGATTTCTGTGTTGGAAATGACAAGGTTGTGCTCAAAAGTTTTGGTATTTTTGTGGACAAGGTTGTCCTAGTTTTTGGTCAAAGTGAGTTGACTAGGAAGGCTAGATTTTTACCTCACATTTTATGAATTTGATAAAGTTTACAGAACATAAATTTGTGTCTTAGTTGTGTTGATGATTCATCTATGATCTTTTGTGTTTCCGCTGCATATAATTTCAATCATAGTTTTCAGTGTAAAATTGTTAAGTGATAACAACTAGGGTGTTACTGTCACATAGAGTGTATGTGAAATTTGAAAATTCATAGGTTGTTTTTATCTTCACTACAACCATTCTAGACCATGAAACCCTCCAAATACTACATAAATAACATGTTGCACAAGAAGAAAAGAAGGGGGTAGAGAATCTTGAAGTTGGATCCCAATGAACTGAAGGCTTGAATGTAGGATGAAAATGGTTTTTGTTTTCCTTTTCACATGGTTAATTTGAGTAAATAAACATCGCACAAAAATATCTACCACAATACTAGTGCAATATCAAATCCATTTGCAACTGCAAGTTAAGGATAAGAGCATGCCAAGGAAACTTAAATTTTCATGTTATTAAAATTTCGATTTAGCTCGTGTTTTAGGTAGGGGTTTTGTTTATGAACATTGGTATAGTCACCACTTGAAGCATGATCCCGAAGGAGGGATTAATTGTCTTATTTATTGTGAACAAATCAAGTTAAGGACTCAAACAAAACTCCATGTTTATTAGGCACTAATATTTGCACCATGGCTTGGGAGATTTATGCCACCTACTTACAAAATTTGATCATCATGGTATGTTTCTTTGTGCAAAATGTTTCGTTGTATGGACTTAAAATACACCTCAAATCTTCCATATCCTCAAATTAGATGTTTAGGATTTTCACATATTGCTATTAAAATCAACCCAACACCAATGGTGTCAAAAATGTATAGAATAAATGACCACCAATAGTTTGTGTATTGGAGAAAATAAATTTTGATTATTTGTTATACCATTTGGAGGTAATCTTGTTAGATATGGGAGATCAAATTTTCACTAAAAACATCAAAAGTAGAATCCTATGACAAACTTGTATTAAGGGAGAAAATACATATCTCAATCCCTATGACAACTTGTATTAAGGGAGAAAATACAGATCTCAATCTATTTAACTTGACCTTTCATTTCACTTTACTTTTTATGATTCATGGTGTATACATTTAGGAAATCAATGATGATGGCATGAAATATTAATTTCATAGGTAGAGAAGTCATGCCAAGAAATAAAAACATCAAATGTCTTAGAAATGTTCCGATACTATGGAAGTTCAAAATGAGAATTGTGAGTATGCTTGAACTAATTTGTCATTTATTAGGCTTGATGTGTTTCAAGCATTGCAAATTATTGGAGGAATTTGTTTTATTAGTTGGTTCAAGGACTCCCCACCATTATCTTAACACAAAGAAAAATGTTGGACATTCAACCTATTGACATCCTTTATATTCTAAAAGTGATACTTCTAAGTTTTATCTTCTGATATACAGACTACATGCAATGCAATACCATTTGGAAGTGATGAATAATCCACTATGTCAACGTTTTACATGTTTAAACAAAACTAATCAATGATCTCTTCATGATCTAGTAGTTGAGGAAATATCCTTCTTACTATCCAACGTGTTTTTAAAGTGAAATGATCTCCAAAACATGAATTTTAGAAATGCATAGAATAAATTCACTTACAAAAATGAGCAATCTAAGCATTAAAGAAAAGAGAAAAGGAGGAGAAAGGGACTTTTGCTGTGAATGATGAAAGAAACATTCCATGGAAGGGAAACAACTATACATAGAACTCCAAAACTTACGATGAAACATCATTTTATATTCCATTGATTGTAAATACAAAGGAAAGCATTAAAGAAAAGAGAAAAGGAGGAGAAAGGGACTTTTGTTGTGAATGATGAAAGAAACATTCGATGGAAGGGAAACAACTATACATAGAACTCCAAAAATTACGATGAAACATCATTTTATATTCTATTGATTGTAAATACAAAGGAATATTTGGGTCTTAAATGGTTGGATCTCACATATATTTTATGGAGAGTCTAATTGCTCATGTAACTAATTACAAAACAAATTAAATTAAATTATAGAAACATCAATTACAAAAATTATTCTTTTCCATTGGATTTCATTCATAATATTTTATACTCATTATTAGTCCTTGCCAAAGGCGTAGAGGGACTATAGCGATCGATAATTCATTGACTTCATATTAATATGTCCTTTGACTATAAATTTTCGCATCATCTCTATTGTTCAAACTATAGAAGTAAAAACATTATTTTTTATATAGTAAAAAACCATATATGTCATCGTCTCATTGGAGAATATATTGGAGGTCTTATTGCCAGCTTCGCTGTCCCAATGTTGTAAATGTTTAAATATCCAAAGTTTTGAGCTTAGGCACTCCTTTTTAATTTTTATTACATTTTTACTGAAATGTTTAAATACCGAAAGTTCTGAGCATCAACGTTGTTTTTTAATGTTTTTATTATTTCTATTTGTATTGAAATGTTTACATACCAAAGGTTTAGAGAATTGACACTCTTTTTGAGGTACTTGATTAGGCCTGACAACTTAAATGTTTACATAGCATGAGGTCCTTAAACAGGCCTGACTACTTAAATGTTTTCATACTGCGAGGTCCTTAAAGAACCTAACAACCTTAAATGTTTACCTAAATAGGCTTATCACAATACATTTTTCCTCGAATTTTTCCATACAATGTTGTAGTGAATTTGGACAATATTGTTGTCCACCGCCAGTTGCATAGCCATCGTATGTTTCATATTTCTTCTATGCTTGGAATGCAATTTGGTCATCGTTAAAGATACACATATTGTTTACTGGTTCGGTGAGTGCTTCTTGTTCGCCGGTTTGTCGGTTGCTGCTTTTTGTTGTTTGGTTCAACTTTGCAAGGTTGAGGGCCTGCACCTGCGGTTGGACCTATTGGTGCTTGTTGCTTGCTTTTGTTTTCTTCAAATTTGCAGGGTTGGGGTCTTGCATCCGCAGTTGGAGATATTTTTTTGAATTTGTGGGGTCCAAGTCCTGCACCCACAATTCGACCTATGCTTCTTTCGTTCATCGTTGCAGAGTAAGTTTCGATGCCATAATTTCATTTGTATTCGTTCATTGCTGTTTACTGTTTGCAGTTTTCAAGTTAGAATGTTTAATTATTTCTACTGGCATGGTCGTCATATGTTTTTGTTTTTTTTTGTGCTTGGGATTCAATTTGGTAATCATTGAAGATACATATGTTGTTTACTGGTTCAATGGTTGTTGCTTGTTCGCTAGTTCGTTGGTTCATCGGTTATTTCTTGTTGTTATTTGGTTCAAGTTTGCGAGTTTGAGGTCCTACGGTTGCATTTTGGCCTGTTCGTTTATGTTCACTGGTTTTTTTCTTGCTGTTTTCTTTTGTTTGCTTCGGCTTTGCAACGTTGGGGTCCTGCGCCGGCAATTGGAGCTGTTTTTTTTCACTTTGCGGTGTTTAGGTCCTGCACCTACAATTGGACCCATGGTTATGTCGTTCATCATTAATGAGTAAGTTTCAATAATAAACTTTCATTCGTGTTCGTTGTTTACTATTCGTTGTTTTCATTTTTGCAAGTAAGAATGCTTAAGTGTTTATTCATCGCTGTTGTCCTGCAAACTTTGCATAGAGGTTGGCATATCTTTTTCTCCTGCTCTTCAATTTTCCTCCGATTTTTTTCGGGGACTCTCCACCATGTCCATAGGGGGATGCCATTTTTTCTAGCATTGCAAATTTCGGTCCTTTGCCGTGTGTGACGAAGTCGAGATCTAATGCCTATCTAGTGCCCGCCTATCCTATACGAGAATCGAGCCCGTGTCTTTTGAATGAAAAATATGATGTCAAGCTTGTTGCCTTTGTAGGATGTTCTTGTAGAAGAAAACTGCATGTAGGTGTCGAAGGGATAGGTATGATACAACCGTGCCTAGGCATCAACAAAATTGACATATCTTTCCATCTTTCTCTTAAATTTTTCTCCAGTTTTTTCTCCTAACTCTGAACCATACCTACATGCCTTTGCAAATTGTTCTTGTAGAAGAAAAAAGATACTGAGATGGTGCTAGCAATATTGGTGTTCCGTGGATTGAAAATTTCAATATTCAGTTTCTATGCTACTTTGCGTGCAACATTGCTAACATAATGAATGTGTTCTCAATTGCACCACACCATTTAGATTTGGACGAAACCATTATCATTCTAGGATACTTCAGTGTTGACACGCTACAAAATAGTGGCATAAAAAATAATTGGACAACTACATGTGCAATTATAATGTCCGCTTTCTTTTGGTTAAGATAAAACATGTGCAAAACACACTTATTAACCATATATGGTGAAATGTGCCCATATCACAATACAATCTCTTTATCCTGTACAAATACTGGTCTGACCACGATACAATTTGTCTTGTACTTAAAATATGAGATATACATCAAAGATATTGCAAAATTATATTTACATGTCTCAAAGCATATCTGGATACTTTGCTGCACAAAATCAAAATCATTCAGCTATAACCATGCAATTTCCTTATATTTTTTGGCTTGTAATATATCTTGGACATGAAAAATTCTATATAATTACAACCATGGATCAAGAAAAACAAAGGTTCATGTTTCTAACTCTCTTTTATTCTATTCTTTTGACTATCATTTACTGTATGTACATATTACTTGTTCTCCCCTGCATACCAACTTCCATTTATTTTCATTGTATTTTGTGCGTTCCCACATTGAAACAAACAAAATAACTGGAGAAGACGAATGAGTCTTTACTGCAAATGTAGAAAAGGAGATACAAAGGCGCATGCTTGTACTCTTATTTCATATTCCATCATTTTGTATTTAATTTATTGTCTGTATATGTGTTCTACTGCTTTGCACCTAATTTATTGTATGTAGATACTGCGTATCTTCCTATATAATAACTTATCTTCATGTCAATTTTATTCTCTGTGCCTCTACATTGAAATAAATCGAACTCTATTTATTTTTTTACATGTCTTCCTGCATACCAACTTACCTTCATGTCCATTGTATTTTTCTGCATTGCTACATTTAAACAAACAAAATAATTGGAGAAGACGAGGGACTCTTTGCTGCAAATGTAGAAGAGGAGATACAAAGGTGCACGCTTCTACTCTTATTTCATATTCCATTGTTTAGTATTTCATTTACTGTCTATATATTTGTTCTACTGCTTTGCACCTAATTTACTATATGTAGATATTAGTATCGTCCTACATAGTAACTTATCCTCATGTGAACTATATTCTCTTTGCTACTACATTGAAATAAATAGAATTGCATTTCTTTTTTTACATGTCTTTCTACATACTAACTTACCTTCATGTCCACTTTATTTTTGGCGTTGCTACATTGAAAGAAACAAATTAGTTGGACATGAAGATTAATTCTTATATGCCACAACAAAGGGAGATGAAGTACAATCTTCGAAAAGGTATACCAACCATGATAGTAAATCAAACACACAAAACGGGTGGGTGCATATAATATTGGACTAGAAAATGATGATTTGACAACAATGGGCCTTTTTTGAGACTTCCCACTTCCAAACATTTCCCTCCCCATTTCTATTGTTCCACTTTCTAATATCCCTTTTTCCCCTCTTTTATACTTAACCGAATTCCCCTTTTTTTTTCTCCTCTACTTTCGCTTTTTGGTTGCTTTGCTTAGTCGTCTTTCCGATAATGTCTAGGTGCGTGGGTTGGCGGACTCATGGGTTCACATTTATACTCATGCTTTTATATCACAACTTCGACTGACGATTTCCTCATTCCATACTTAACCACTTCCTCGATCACGGGTTCTCGGGCTGGCGGGTTTAAGATTGTGCCTCTAGCTTCAGAGGTTCTGCGATATACAGATTGGCCGTCGTACCCCCCCCATCATTCTCTATTCCCTATTACACATTTTTGCAGTAAAAAAATATGAGGCATACAATTTGACCATTGGGTCCTCATGTTTCCTGAGTATCCCTTGACACCCTATTTCGTATTTCATATCGTTCAACCCTGTATGTGACATTCAGAACAATTATGGACAATATACAATAAATATTCCTATTTAGTCCTTCTGATGTTTATCTACACATGCTTGGATCAGAAAAAGTTGGACTAGTGACATGGCCATAAGCAGTCAATCATCGCAAACATCAATAGAATGACAAGGCCAAAGGTAAATATTCATACATTGTGTTCCTCATATGTTTACCAAACAAATATCCTGAGTTATTTTTTCATCTATGCCATAATAAATATGCTCATGTCATATGCAACACATACTTTACAGTTCAAAAGAAGTATCAATGAGCGCAAGTGAGACGCCGAACATAACACAAGTTCCGCAGACTAAGAGGTCTGGTTGCAAAACTCTGGCCTCCATACTTCATCCAAGTTGTGCATCTACTTGTACATTTATTCCAGGAAAAAAAATAAAAAAATAGTGCAGACTACCATTCACATTACTTTTCCTATTCAAAAAATGTCACAAGGTCTAAACTTATAACACCCAAAATACTATTAATAGAGGGCTTGAACAACCACCAAACTGGAAAAGTGTTCGTTGGGGACATAATCATCATCTATAGCACCTACTTGGACAATGAAAATGAAATTAGATCCATTATGCATGCTGACATGACAGGCAACGAAGCCCTGATGACAGTCACTGACTATCCCTACATAACTTGTCCATAAACATGCATAAAAGATATTTCCAGGTAATGGGATATCCATTACAAATTTTAATATATTTCCCAAAACAATATATGATCATGGTGATTGTGATCGGATTATATCGCTCAACGAAACAAGTATTGTGGAAAAAATTCTCGCGATTTGTCTAGAATATCATTTCGTACCAGACATAACAATCAACCAAGTTGCACAGAGAAATGACACTTACCCAATCAGAGCCATTGGTGTAGTTGTCACACTCGCAAGAAAATTTGGCTCACAACACATTCTCCATATAAAATATGGAGAGTTAGACAACGACAATGCAATGGTACCGTTCTCCATATCCAGTTTTGTTCTTTACTTTCACATGTCCATGTATCTCGGTTATGTTACACAACTATTACACTGTTCCATGTTGCAGCTGCAATTGTTCGATACCTATTCAAATTTGTTTTCCTCAATGGAACAACAATTGCATAAAGATAAATTTCTACTCATGCTCTTAAAAAATATAACAAATAAAAGATATGTTAAAGAAATGATCTTTCACACAACCCAAGAAACATTTGTAACATAATTGTGAACAAACATAGTACAGGATTTCAAGAAACTAAATATCTCAACAATTGTCATGTGTATACATCTAAAATTTCATTCTCACTTTGCTCATACAAATTGCCTTCACCAATTTTCTGCAGCCTTTTTTGTTGTTGTGTAGTTGTATATTATATTGTTCAATATATTAATTGCTATGCTCACATGCCCAGGTTGAGGGTGTTTCGGTTGTAACGAATGCGTACTTGACCCCCTTCGAGCCTGTATGTGCCAAATGCAACTCTCCTGCTTCTGCTTTTGCTTTCATAAATGATGGTACAATTGATTGTCTATGATGCAATAAAAAATGCCCTTACATATATAGAAATTGCCTCAATGCTGCCATTCGAACCATGGGCAACACAATTGCACATTGTACAATTAGACAACCTCTGTTACAAGATGTGCTTCCTGGATTAGTAGAATTTCCATATGAAGTATACCTACAGAAAAAAGACAAACAATGTCTACATGTTGTGCAAATTTCGGGTCCATAGCAAATTTACCTTAAACGAGGACAATGCAATACTGCATATCGATTGAAAAAAAAATAAAAATTCATATCAAGCGTTGGCAGGAAATGAAAAAATCTCATGTGTATCTATCAATGCCACCCAATTAGGATATGAATAGAATTTTGCAGTGCCATGGAAAATTGAACAGGAAGTGCATAAGATTGTTCAGTCCAGAAATGAGAAGCATGAGGAAAAACCCCATACAAAGTATTTAACTGTGAATAAATCAAGCCCATCCTTTGAACCGTCGAAATGGATTTCTCCTTTGAACGAAACCACCAAGCATTTCCAATAATATTGGAAATTTGGCATTGTTAAAACTGGTAGTGATAGAACATGGCACTATCAGAAGTAAATGTCCATATAAGTGATTTTGTTTCATGGTAAAATAGTAATCGACAGTTCCCCATTTGGGGTTTGGTTATAGCTGGGATACAATGCTGAATCTCTGCTAGTTTTGTGCTGTCTTGTGTTTGGCACACTTTTGTTCATGTGCTTTCCTGCTGTAGTACATGGTTCTCATTGGCCTGATTATTTTCTCATGGGAACATATACCACATGTAAGAGAAAACCAATGCCACATGTGTTTTTTTTTTTTATATCAATTTGTTTGATGCATAGGTCGATGCGTACTTCTCTATGGACCCTTGTGGGATCTCACTTGGCTCCTTATGTGTTCATGAGTTGCTTTGTGCCTTGACTTTCAATACATTTGGCATTTACTTGACTCTTGGTTGTATGCTTCATTCTAGAAAATTAATGATACATTCATGATCTTGGTGGTTTTTCTATGATCTTAAAGAATATACAGGACATTCTTTGCCTTTTAATATAATCTCTCTGACGCAAATGTAGTATGTGGTTCGTTTTAGCACTTTTACTTGATCTATGAATTTACCAAAATTCATCTTCAAGAATATTTTGAAATAAAAGGATATATACTATGTGAAGTCCAATAGAACTATCATATCAACCAAAAAATATTAAAATTAAAATTCATCTTAAAATTCAAATTCGTCGTTGTTATACTTACGATGAAGTTGATAATACAATAATTTTACTTAAACATCCCAAAATTGATTTTCCTGTGGCTTTTCGATGCTTCTCTTATGCAAACACATCCTGAAAACTATAAGCATGGATCACTTTATCTATTCCTTGATTGAAGATCCTATTCACCTGTTTAATGCACTTCATAATTACTGTTAAGACCATCAATGGGGATTTCTTACACCAATTCCTGCTTCCAAAAATTTCCATCCCCTTTCCTTTTTCCATCTGCTTTCCCTTTCTGGTTACTTAGTCGTTTTTCAAAAAATGTCTAGGTGAGTGGGTTGGTGGATTCACGTGTTCAGATTTCCATTGATACTTTTATATCACGAGTCCGACCGACCGCTTCCCCTTTCCATATTGAACAAACTTTTTGGATCACGGGTTCCTAGGTAGGTGGGCTCAACATTGCGTTTCCATTGTTTCGCCGCCTGCAAACAACACCCAGACTTCCCCGATCTACAAATTGACAACCAAATTCCCCTTTATTTTTCTCCTTTACTTTCCCTTTCTGGTTACTTAGTCACTTTTTCGAATGTCTCATGCTTTTATATACATCACCCGAAGTTACGCAATATACAAATTGACTGTCGAAGTCCATCACTGTCCCATGTTTTGTGTTACACATTTTGCAATCAAAAGTTGGGATACATACAATTTGACCATCGGGCCCTCACGTCTCCTCAGTAGAACTCATGGTCCTTTTTTCAAGCCCGTCAATATGCCCTATTACGAGTATGTCTCATGCTTTTATATCACGAGTCCGACCAAGTGCTTCCCCATTGCATACTTGGCCACTATTTCAATCGTCGATTCTCGACCAGGCTTGCTTGACATTGCGCTTCCTTTGTTCCGCGACATACAAACAACACCCAAAATTTCGTGATATAAAAATTAACCGTCGAAATATGTCATTGTGCCCTGTTTCGTGTTACACATTTTGCAGTCAAAAGTTCGGAGACATACAATTTGGCCATCGACCCCTCACGTCTCCTGACCCCTCATGTCTCCTGAGTATAACTTGTGACCCTATTTTGAAGCCCGACCGACCGGTTTCCATACTTTTCCATTTCTTGGAATCTCTTTCGCGGGTTGGGGGGTCGACAAAATGTGCAATGCTTAATCGCTCTTAGCCATCCCCGCCACCTTCGCACTTCTTTATAGATATGCAATTATTAAGCTTTAATGCTAATAAATCATCGTGCATGAACCATTAAGATTGTCATTAATGCCCGAAAGGATGGAGCAAATTTGTCATTAATACAAATTAAACCAAGATTTGTGGAGGGTTGTGTTATCCTTTCCAAGTGTTCATTTCAAGCATCATGCAATCTCTTTCGCACATCGTCTAGTTGGTGGCTTCATAAAATCTCTAATCCTTATTTTATATTCGCCGTTACCGCCACCTTCGCACTTTTTTCTAAATATGCAATTAGTAAGCTTTAATGGTAACAACTCATTATGCATGAACTGTAGAGAATGTCATTGATCAGAGAAAGGATCGAGGAGATCTTTCATTGATACACACTAAACCAAGATTTGTGGAGGGTTATATTATCCCTTCTGAATGTTCATTTCAAACATCATTTGGAGAAAACAAACATTCTCGTTAACTTATGATAGCAGTTCGACAACAATTCTGTCCAGATACAATAAACACCTTTGGGCATGATGACCAGAAGTTCCAGTGCTCCATGGCATATTCTTACTACTCATCTCCCTCCACCCAGAAGCAAAAAAGGAGATGGTCCCTTGGTGCATCGAGAGATATATTTCAAGCCAAATAATTGCAAGGCAATCTCGCCTGCTCAGGTAAGCCTATGTTGATGGCTGGCGCAGAGGTTGATGCGGTCGATTTCGAGTCGGAAGAAGATGATCTAATGGACAATGATACGACGATGTATGATGGAAATGAAGACGTTGTTCCCACTCCTGGGCCCAAATTGAAATCAACCATAAGGGGGGGAGCTTCCTGACATGGCGATGGCAGCCCTGACTGTAATATCCCTCGATAGAGCCCCCATTGTAAATATGAATTATAAACATGTTTGTTAGGCTGGTGAGCTGAGTTATAATAAGCTAGGAGGCTTGTGTGATGATTAGGCCAGGACCCTAAAATTTGTTTGTATATGCAAGATACCATATGTATAAAATATGTAGAACATAAATGAAATGCTAGAAATGACAGAATAACAGTAAAATATCCATCATAAT
>JASDQU010102843.1:18902-39048 GCA_032191745.1 Picea mariana
GGGCATCCATCACGGATTGAGGGAACTAGTAATCCCATGAGTTAAATCGTGCTGATAGTTCGCTGGTCATTTGGCCATCCTCCACGTGAGTTTGTGAGGCCATTCTCCCATCCTCCGTCTGAACCTAAGACCTCGGTGGTCAATCTCAGATAACCACGCATCTCTGAAAAGGAGAATGAAAAGACGACCTGTGTGATTCCATGAATCCAGTCTATCCGCACCCGAAGTGATCCGGATTTTATGAGCAGAATGAAATGGATATAGATTATTAAAAGGTGCTTAACACAAAATAACAGAGATACAGTAAAACTGGTTTTCTATTCAATAACGAAATAAGCTAAAATTGTAAAATGCAGCGGAAACAAGCTTGCTGGAATGGTGGCGGCTTATCTTTGAGAAGAGATGTGACGACAACACACATTCACAAGAAGAAGGTTCCAATGAGGCTCTGAAGGCCTTTTTACAATAAACAAGAATTCCAAAAACCATATACATCCAAAAACCTAACCCTAGGAGATGAAACGCCAAAAGTCATGTGGGCTCCGTTTGGGTAAGTTAGTACATCAACTTCCCGGGGTCGTAACTTTTGAAAATGATCTCCATTTTAGGTGTGTGATAGCCCGTTGGAAAGGTATCGTCAAGGAGATTAATTTTTTTGGCTCAATCATGCATTTGACTATCATTGAGGAGATTGATCCCGAAAAACCTTCATTTAGGCCCTCAAAATGGCCCCGGAAGTCAAAACTGCTAAAAATAGTAAATTGCCAAAATTGTCAGAAAACTGTTTTGAGCCAGTTGGAAAAGGTGGGTGGCCACCGATATCCATATGGATCAATCCTCCCTCCTTAGTAAGCAATGGTATCCATTGTTTTGAGGTCCCCCATCAGATGAGGAAATTTCTGCTGAATTTGGCCCCGGGTGAGCCACTTGCCTTGGTGCAGGAGCTGCCCTACTTTGAAGTCTCGATAAAGATGGATCTTTTGTTTTCGAGTGCCCTTGATTTGTCTGTCCACAATCTAATCATTGGATGCCTGTTGTAGGCAATCGGGGTTGAGCTATGTTGGTGTCAGTTGTTCTTCTACTTCTGAGGTGTCCAATAATGGTGGGAAATAAGGGCAAAGGAGATCCATTTTGAACACTGGGTGCAGACCAAGGAAAGGAGGAATGTTGAGCTCAAAAGCATTATCCCCCACGACCTTGGTGATAGTGTACGACCCATAACGGACTGGGCGAAGCTTCTGATGGGGTCTTGTAAGGCATTCTTTCTACAAGTGCAACCAAACTTTGTCGCTCACCTGAAACTTATGCGACACCCAATGTTGATCATGGCGCTGTTTGTACTTGTCATTGGACTTCTGTAGGATATCCTAAACTTGTTGGTGGATGTGCTGGATCTGGTCAATGAACCGGGTGGCTTTGTCAGCTTCAGTTGGAGCAGGATATGAGTCGATTGAGGTGACCGCAAGGGGAAGTGCAACATCTATGGGTCCCAATGGTTGGAATCCCAACCCCACTTGAAAGGGGCTGTGGACGGTTGAGCTATGCAGGGCTTGGTTGTAGCTATGCTGGACATAGGGAAGGCTCTCATCCCATCTGCGATGGTGCTTTGAATAATAAATGCAGAGGATATGCACAATCATTCGATTTACAACCTCGGTTTGGCCATCTGTCTGGGGGTGGAAGGCCGTGGATTTGGTGAGCTTGGTGTCCAACAGTGACCAGAGGATCGACCAGAATATGCTGAGAAATCGACTATCCCGATCTGAGACAATGGTTTGTGGGATTCCAAAATGTACCCAGACTCGTTCAAAGAAGAGCTTGGCAGTGGCCTCTGCTGTGATGCTCTTCTTGCAGACAACCATAATCACCATCTTAGAAAAGCGATCAACAACCACAAAACACAGTCATTTCCCCGCTTGGTGGATGGGAGGCCAGTCATGTAGTCCATTGAGATGGATTCTCATGGCCTATCAGGAGTAGGAAGAGGGGTGTATAGGCCCTATTTCTTAGTGTTCGGTTTGGCAATAGTGAAGGCAGTGTAGGACCTGATATACTTGCTGACCTCTTGCCGAAGTTTCAACCAGTAGAAATGTTTCTGTAGCATCGCCACTTTCTTTTCAACGCCGAAGTATCCTGCCACTCAATTGTAATGGGCTTCCCAGATCAGCTTCGCTCGCTCACTTGATGGAACATAGATATGGCCGAGATGACACAACAATCCATCCTGAAGATGGAAATTATTGACAAATGCGTTTGCGCCCAACATTTGGTAGGTGGTGGCAAAGTTAGGGTCTGTCTCATAGAGTTGGGGCCATCTAGATGTCTCATGGACGCAAGAGTCTAGCACTGTGGTGAGTGCTGCGACTGGCGGTCTACTGAGGCAATCAGTGATGTGATTGGTGCTCTCTGTTTTATACTTGATGTTGAGGTGGAATTGTTGCAAGTATGTAGAACACTTTTGATGGCGGTTATTCTGCAATTTTCCCTGCATTTGCATGAACTATAGTGGCTTATGATCAGTGTGGATGATTGTCTCCTTCCCAAGAATGTAATGTCTCCACTGGCGGCATGCTTGCATAATGGAGTATATTTCTTTGTCGTAAGTAGGGTAGTTACGGACAATATCTGACAGTGTCTCACTATGATAAGCCATGGGGTGGCCGTGCTGAGTGAGAACGATGCCCATAGCACAGTTTGAAGCATCTGTATTGATATCAAAAGGATGATGCAGGTCTGGTAGTGAAAGTACTGGGGTTGAGCACAAGCACTGCTTCAAATCATCGAATGCTTGTTGTTGGGACCGGTCCTGTTAGCACCAATTCTTGCAAGCAGGGTATTTTCTCCCATTTTCAGACCCTTGATGTAGAATGCGAAGAAAGAGGGTGTGAAAACCCATCAAATGCGTTCCAGTCCAAGGCCACAGTCTAAGCGCTGAGTGCAGCACATAGGAGAAGTTCATTTCGGATTTAAAAAATCAAGCGAGCGAGTAGTCTGATTTCAATGGCAAGGATCATTAGGCGAAGCAGATCGATGACCGACGGGGAATCCCAGTTAACAGAGTTGCGCTGGGATTAGCACGATGGATAGCACCTATATTACATGCAAGACAGGTTATTAGCCATCCAACCAAAGGACATGTGGCGTGAAATCTAGTCGTGCCGACATTTGGACATTCAGGAGTTTGAAGGGTGATGGTTTCTCGTCACTATACCCCGAACCTCGAAAGCACCTAGAGTCGGGCCCACGGTCATGGCATTCGATCACAAGAGGCACTGACTTGGGAAAAGGGTGCTGGCATGCGCCATGTGATGGTATAGGCCCCAAGCCACCAACATCATATCAGTCGTTCGATCCAGTTGGGATGGGTGGCAGCCAGACGATGTTTCGGGGATCGACATTTCGAGAGACAAGGGACCTCCCATCCACTGCGGCAGAAATCGTCGAAATGCGAAATACCGATAAGTGCTTTTGAAGCTAAGCCCATGGTGCTAGCGCCCGATCACATCAAGTGAGCCTGGTAATGGAGGTAGACCTCTTCCAAGGTCAAAGGTCATCTTGACCGTTCCTTTGAAGGACACGCGACACACATCCATGCTCTCGCGGTTTGGTTAATCGGGATTTTAAGGAGGAAGTGCATCGTGAACTCCTGGTGCCAGAAACTCCGAAGGGATTGGAACCGTTCAATCTGAGGACACGTGTCGCATTATATGAGCCACGAGTGCCCCCCCCCTACCTCCCATATTGCTTCCACGTCATTCCCTCCTCAGTTCAGCGCCCTCTCGTATCCTGCCATGTCCACCCACATGGCCCCTCCTCGACGCATCGTCCTCATCGCCTCCACCTGTGTCCTCTTCAGACCACGTGGCATCCCTCAGCCGATGTCACAGTTCCCGCTACCACCTCCACAGTGTTCACACCTTCACCCCCTCATCATGCCCTCATCCACATTCGCCACAGGGGTTCTCGCATAGCAGTCTGATCGTTCAGCTGACCCAGGTGGCACCAGGAGGAGACCTCCACGTTCCAGGAGGCAGAGTTGACTAAGACTGTTCCTGATCCCTAGATAGAAGTTATTGCAGTTGCTGGAGGTGGTTAAACATAGTCTCCGCTATAAATGGAAAGTCCAACAGAGGACTAAAAGCATGTCGACTCACCTGATGGACAGTCAGGGGTCCAATTGCATCTACTAGAAGTGCACAATCGTACGGAGTCTGCATGTGCAGACTATCAAAAGCCCTGCAAATGTAATGATTTTATTGCTGTTTCTTGTTTTTGCTGCTGGGGTTTTTGTTGGAGTATATGAAGGCATTTTCACCATTTTTTGTAATCATCGATGGTAGAGTGAAGCTCCTGATTGTAAAGTTTTAACATACACTCTAATTCTCTGGTTATGCATCTATATGTAAGATTTCTTGTTTAATGACAGACAGTTTTCTTACCCCATCTAATTTTCATCTCATACCGAGGGAGTTCATGATTGACTGATTCACATGAATGATTGCAATTATGTTACGATAAAGGATTTATTGTTGCATTGTTGTATTCTCCGGTTTTCTGCATTTGAAGGTAAGAAGATATTGCGTTTAGATGTTTTCTCCTACAGTTTGTTAGAAACCTGATGTTTACGACAGACCTTTGCATTTCTCTTATACAAGTCTTCCCCCTATTCACCCTTACTACAACTCACTGTCTTAAGTTTATCTAAGACCTTACTTTCCCATGCATGCCTGGCCTAGTTTCAGAGTTAGAAAAATATTGTTTCGAGTTAACTTCCATTCGATCACCCCTTTTTATAAACAAATCATGACATAAACTAATGGGCGTCGGGCTCTTCTCCTGCTGCAATCCAAGAGTGACTTCTGACGCTAACATTTCTGTCGCCGTTGTCGGGGACGAAGTTGAAAATTTTCCCTGAGATTGAACAACATTGAGCCTCTGATTCTGAAGGTGCATCAGGTATCAGAGCCTTTGAAGATTGTTGCTGTGCACCTGGAGACTCCATTGTGGCGAACCTGCCATGTTAATTGTGGCTTTCAGAGGCAGACACATGCAGTCCCACCCACAGCTGCCTCTAGCTACACCTGAAACTGATCCGGAGGTGGTTCTCAGAAAAGGAAAGGCCTCTGAAGGAGAAGCTTTTGCCGCCGAACCAGGTAATCCGCCATCTCCTTCTGTGGGAACTCCATTTTCTCCTCCTCGGTTTCGTAGCAGACCTTTTTCTGAAGTTTTCCGTTTCTTGAATTTCGGGAGTGTTCCTGTTGAGTTTCCCCCCCCTGGTCTGGGATTAGAGGGAGAAATCCTTGTCACTCCCCTCTCCCCTGAAGCTGTACCTTGGCGTAGACCCAGGACCACAAAATATTTCCCCACTCCTAGCTTTACCACTCCTCCTCTTGTTACTGTTGCCGCTTCTGCACAAAGAGAAGCATCTGCTGGCCTAAGCCCGTTAGCCTTCTCCCTAAATCCCTATTTTTTCCCATTCCACTTAGAATCTCATCCCCAGTATCCCCTTTTCGAGCTCCTTCTCCTCTGAGTTCTCCTCCACATAATATCCCTATGGCAGGAAAAAATCCCCCTATGACTAGAATGGAGGCTATTATAGCCGCTAAGTATGCTCCCCTTGTGTTACCTTAGTCTCTCAATGCCCTCCCAGCAGATGGTTACCTCAAGCAGCTGCCCAAGTTTACAGGCGAGGGGGACATAACTACATAAGAACACCTAGAAGCCTTTTATAGTTTTACAGATGATAATGTTATCATGCATGCAGACGTATGGATGAGGATTTTTGTCCATAGTCTTCAAGGCAAGGCTAGAAAATGGTTTAAGGCCCTACCTCCTGGATCTATTGATGGGATCGAAGCTTTGGATAATGCCATTTTGAGACAGTGGGGAGATAAAAAAGACTTCATGTATTACATGACAGAGTTTGGGTCTTTGAAGAGAAAATAAGGGGAGTCTGTCTCCGACTTCTCCAAGAGATTCAATAAAATGTACAATAAAATCCCTGCTGAGATAAAACCCTCCGAAGCCTCTACAAAGATCACTTTTGCTAGTGCCTTTGAGCTCAATTTCTTCCTCCTGTTGAGGGAAAGAAGAGCCACTACTCTGGCCCACATGTAGGATGCATCCATGGAAGTAGAATCTAACATATTAGCTATTGAACTACTCAGGAACACTGCTGATAGAAACATATCCAGGAAGAGGCCTGAAGCCTCCCCATTCGGTTCCTCTCCCCTGCCCCTTCAGACAAATGAGACAACTAGACTTCTAAAATCACTTTTTGCCAGGATGGAAAGGTGGGAATTAGAAGGGAAGCCCATGTACAAAAATACCCAAAATATAGACAACAAGGGATTCAGAAAGCCTAATAACAATGTGCCACAGGCTTTTCCAAGGGAACAAAGGAGCAGAGATAAAGATGATCAAAGGATTCAAACCCCTCTCCAGAACAACCTAGTTTCTCATGAGGAAGGGGAGGAGGTGGATGAACTCAACCCTGAGATCCACTGCAATGAGGACACTTACCCATTTCCTCATTTGACTTAATCTGCATATGAAGAATCCCTTATCAACACTCAAATCAACAATTTGAGTAGAGGGGAAAAAGCCAACAACACTCCTAACAGATATAATCTCAGGTCAAAAAAGAAAGAAGGGAATTTTGATAGCCAGGATCAGCCTCTCGTAGCAGAAAGGCCTACTAAAGCTACAACAACCACTACTAAATAGAAGAAAACTCAGAATGCTTCACCAGCAGCCAAGGAACCTGTCTCTGAGGTAAGGGAAGCTCCTAAGTCTCTCTCCTCCTTTAGTTTTGAGCATGAGATTCAGAAGATTAGAATTCCTGTACCCCTATCTGAACTAGTTAAAAACGAAGATTTCAAAAGGTCCCTCTCCAAGCTGCTACAATTTGAGCCCCCCCAGCCTTCCACGGACTCAATAAATCTCCAAGATGAAAAGCCAGCAGTTGTCCTAGGTCCCATGGTAGAAGATAGAGATGATTCATCCCCTCCTTTCTACACATCCCCGAACATACATGATAAAGTGCTGCATAACTGCCTCATGGATTCAGGGGCTTCCCATAACCTTATGCTCAAAATAGTAATGGAAGAATTGGGATTGGAAGTGACAAAGACTTATCATGATTGGTACTCTTTCGATTCAAGGAGAGTGTAGTGTCTGGGAGTCAACAAAGACCTGGTGGTTTCTTTGTTTCAGCTACCCATGAAGAGTGTGGTCATGGATATTGTGGTAGCTGATGTCCCCCCCAAGTTTGGCATGTTGTTGTCAAGATATTGGATTAAAAAGCTTGGAGGAATATTACAGATGGATCTCACGTATGCCACCATTCAAGTCTTCAGAGGGGAACAAAGGAGGTTATATAGGGAAGCTCAGCTGGCCTACATTGTTAGTGACGAAGCAAACCCCACCAATCACCCCATCTTTGCACTTGACACCGATTTGGGGTCTAGTTTATTGCAGCTCACTGATGCTCCTGAAGACACTTTCCAAGTCAGAAAGAAACCCAGTCTTAATTATCCGATTCCCCCTCCAACCATCTCTGTTTGGAAGATGTTTTTTGACGGAGCTTCTTCTAGCGAAGGCGCTGGCACCAGAGTAGTTTTCATGCCACCTTCTCAAGAGACCATATCCTTGTCATACAAGCTGGAATTTGAAACCACCAACAATGTGGCAAAGTATGAAGCTCTTGTTCTGGGTATGAGGGCTGCAAAGGAAATGGGAATTAAAGAGATAACAATATTTGGAGATGCTGAATTGATTATCCAGCAAGTCAGAATTACTTATCGTGCTAATAATCCCCGGCTCAGAAATTACAGAAATGAGGAATGGGACCTGATTGATAATTTCTTCTTGGCTTTTAACATTTCTTTCATTCCGAGGGGGGAGAATACTTCAGCCGATTCTTTAGCTGTCTCAGCTAGTTTGCTCAAAGTTCCTCTGCCACCTATGGTCAAGTATGATGTTGAAATAAAATATAGGCCCTCCGTACCGGACAATGTCAAGCATTAGAAGGTATTTGAAGATGATCTGGAAATCGAAAAATTTCTCCAATCTGTTGATGAATTTTTTGCGTTGCACATTGATTAGGATCCTGACCCGGAAGGTGACCCTCACCCTGAGGTGTTTTTCAATGAAATTGCTAATCACCAGATTATTCAGCTGCCTAGCAATCACATTCCGAGGGGACTAGTCCTTTTAGAAAGACTGTTCGACAGGAATGATGTGGTAGTAAAGGGTAATGTTTCAAATGAAGATGATGATACAACCGAATGCAACATTGGCACACAGGGGGAGCCTAATTTTGTCAAATTATCAAGCAGTCTGACCAATGAACAGAGGGAGGAATATACTGAGTTATTAAAGGAATTCGCTGATGTGTTTGCATGGGCCTATGAATACCTCAAGAATTATGACACATCTGTCATTGAGCACAAGATCCCACTGAAATAAGAGACTAAGCCATTCAGGTAGAAGCTAAGATAGATAAATCCCATGTTGTTTCCCATCATGGAGAGAGAAGTGAAGAAATTGTTAGATGCCCAAATCATTGTCCCTTTGAGATATTCCGAATGGGTGGCCAATTTGGTCCCGGTGAGAAAAAAAAGTGGAGAAATCAGGCTCTGTGTTGATTTCAGGAACCTGAACAAGATCTCAAACAAAGACAACTACCCCTTGCCCAACATGGAGCAAATACTGCAGAGGGTAACTGGTGCATCTAGGATATCCATGATTGATGGTTTTTTTGGCTATAATCAGATATCAGTCATGCCTGAGGATAGAGAAAAAACAACCTTCACCACTCCTTGGGGCACATTCATGTACGCCAAAACGCCTTTTGGATTGATGAATGCAGGAGCAACATTTCAGCGAGCCATGGACATAGCCTTCATTGGGGAGAAAGATAAGTTTGTGGTGATCTATCCGGATGACATAATAGTCTTCTCCAGGTCTGACAAAGAGCACTGCTGTCATCTGAGAAAAGTTTTTTTGAAGTGTCGGAGGTTTGGCCTATCCTTAAACCCCAAGAAATCTTTGTTTGCTATGAAGGAGGGGAAGCTGCTAGGCCATATAGTATCAACAAAGGGAGTAAGACTTGATCCTGGCAGGGTAGAGGCAATTCAGATCCTGTCACTTCTCAGATCTAAGAAGGAAATTCAGGCCTTTTTGGGGAAGATTAATTTTCTGAGGAGATTTGTCTCAAATTTTGCTGAGCTGGTGAAGCACATCACATCCATGCTCAGGAAGGGAAATGAAGTGAAATGGACCCCTGAACCCAGGGAATATTTTATCCAAATAAAAAGGGCACTGACTAAGGCACCTGTGCTGATCAATCCTGACTATTCCAAAGACTTAATTTTTTCTTTCGCTTCTTTTGATACAGTAGAAACGGTCTTATTGCAGAAAAATGAGGAAGGACGGGAAAAACCCATTGCCTTCTTCAGTAAAGCATTAAGAGATGCAGAAATCAGGTATGAAATCATGGAGAAACATGACTATGCCTTGGTGAAAGCTCTCAGAGCTGTCAGAGTTTATGTATTGCACTCAAAAGTCACTGCATACGTTCCTTCAGACTCTGTGAAGGACATCCTTATACAACCTGAAATAGATGGGAGAAGAGGTAAATGGATTGCCAAGATCCTGGAGTTTGATCTGGAGATTAATCCGACCAAGTTGATAAAGGGGCAAGGTTTAGCCAAGTTGTTGGCTGAATCCAATTGCAAAGCCTTGGGGGTAGATTTCATCAATGCATGTTCAGAGAATCAGCAGAATCAGCTGTCTGATGTAGACCCTCAAACAGAACCCCCGTTGGCTTGATGTCCTTGGTATAAGGATGTCATATATTTTCTGCAGGAGTTGCGGCCTCCAGATGGCCTGCAAAGAAACAAGGCAAGAGATCTGAAGCTCAAAGCAGTTAGATACTGCCTTGTCGATCAAATTTTATACTGGAAAGACCCCTTGGGGGTGCTTTTAAAATGCATGAATCCACAAGAGGCCGACAGGATCATGGTTGAATTTCACAGGGGCCTATGCGGAGGGTGCCATTTCTGGAAGAACACAACTCACAAAATTCTCAGAGCTGGGTATTACTGGCCCACCTTGTTCATTGATGTCTGTAGAGAAGTTAGAGCCTGTATCCATGCCAAATATTTTCAGGAAAGCAACAGCTCAAATCTCTGCCTTTAAAGCCTGTAGTTGTTTCGGGACCTTTCCAGCAATGGGGCCTAGATTTTATTGGAGAAATCCACCCTGCTTCCAACGGGCAACACAGATGGATCCTGACTGCCACATATTTCTTTACTAAGTGGATCGAAGCTATCCCCACCAGGAGTGCTTGCCACAAGGTAATTATTGGATTCCTGGAAGACCTCATCACAAGATTTGACTACCCAAGAAAGATTTTTATTGATAACGTAGCCTCATTCAAGGCTGAGCCATTAGCCAAGTTCTGTGAGCAATTTGGGATCAAACTGATTCACTCCACCCCGTACTATCCCCAGGGCAATGGTTTAGCAGAGTCCTCCAACAAAAGCCTGATAAGGATCATCAAAAGACTATTGGAGGACAACAAAAGGGCCTGGGATTCAAAGTTGAAATTCACTCTATGGGCTGATCGAGTGACCACAAAGAGATCTAGAGGCATCTCCCCTTTCCAATTAGTTTATGGAGCAGAAGCTGTTTTCCCTTCTCAGCTAGCCATCCCTGTAGAAAAATTATTCCAGGATCATCAAGAAGAGCCTGATGACATGATTAGAAGAGTTCATCAACTGGTGGAAGTCCAACAGGCCAAAGAGCAGGTAATGGACAAAATTCGGGACCATCAACAGAAGGTCAACCTGGCTTTTGACAGGAAAGTCAAGAAGAAAGAGTTTGAGATCGGGGATTTGGTGCTTAAGTGGGATGCACCCATGAAAGATAAGGAAAAACACAACAAGTTTGACGCCCTATGGATCGGGCCTTTCAAAATATCTGGGGTTTTCTCAAACAACACATACAGGCTGCAGGATTTGGAGGGTGAAGAGGTTTTCATCAGCCTAGTAAATGGGCATTTTCTGAAGAAATGTTTTGCTTGAGGCTTAGATGTCTCCTTTGTTTGTAAATATTGTCGTTTTGATTCTTTGTTTATTTTCTTTTTTATTTTTCGGCTTAGTAAATGACTCCATAGCCCAACAGAAGGCACTGAAGCTACAAAATGAGTTATTAGAGCATCACAAGGATGACTCTATCCCCCATGGAGCCTAATGTTAGCACCAATTCTTGAAAGCAGGGTATTTTCTCCCGTTTTCAGACCCTTGATGTAGAATGCGAAGAAAGAGGGTGTGAAAACCCATCAAATGCGTTCCATTCCAAGGCCACAGCCTAAGCGCCGAGTGCAGCACATAGGAGAAGTCCATTTCAGATTTAAAAAATCAAGCGAGCGAGCAGTCTGATTTCAATGGAAAGGATCATTTGGCGAAGCAGATCGACGGTCGACGAGGAATCCCAGTTAACAGAGTTGTGCCGGGATTAGCGCGATGGATAGCGCCTATATTACATGCAAGACATGTTATCAACCGTCCAACCAAAGGACGTGTGGCGCGAAATCTAGTCGCATCGGCATTTTGACATTCGAGAGTTCGAAGGGTGATGGTTTCTCGTCACTATGCCCCGAACCCAGAAATGTCGAAAGCGCCCAGAGTCAGGCCCATGGTCATGGAATTCGATCACAAGAGGCACAGACTTGGGAAAAGGGTGCTGGCATGTGCCATGTGATGGGACAGGCCCCAAGCCGCCAACGTCATATCAGCCATCCGATCCAGTTGGGATGGGTGGTAGCCAGATGACGTTTCGGGGATCGACATTTCAAGAACAAGGGACCTCCCATCCACTGCGGCAGAAATCACCGAAATGCGAAATACTGATAAGTGCTTTTGAAGCTAAGACCATGGTGCTAGCACCCAGTCACATCAAGTGAGCCTGGTAATGGAGGTATCCCTCTTCTGAGGTCAAAGGCCATCTCAACCATTCCTCTGAAGGACATGCAACACACATCCGTGCTCTCGCGGTTTGGTTAATCGAGATTTTAAAGAGGAAGTGCATCGCGAACTCCTGGTGCCAGAAACCCCGAAGGGATTGAAACTGTTCAATCTAAGGACACACGTCGCAATATCTGAGCCACGAGTGCCCCCCCCTGCCTTCCATATTGCTTCCACATTGTTCCCTCCTCAGTTCAGCGCCTTCTCGTATCCTGCCACGTCCACCCACATGGCCCCTCCTTGGTGCATCGTCCTCATTGCCTCCACCTGTGTCTTCTTCAGACCGCGTGGCATCCCTCAGCCGATGTCACAGTTCCCGCCACTCCCTTCGCAGTGTTCACACCTTCACGCCCTCGTCGCGCCCTTTTTCACATCCGCCACAGGGGTTCCTGCATAGCAGTCTGACCGTTCAGCTGACCCAGGTGGCACCAGGAGGAGACCTCCATGTCCCAGGAGGCAGAGTTGACTAAGACTATTCCCGATCCCTAGATAGCAGTTATTGCAGTTGCTGGAGGTGGTTAAACATTGTCTCCGCTATAAATGGAAAGTCCAGCAGAGGACTAAAAGCATGTCGACTCAGCTGCTAGACAGTCAGGGGTTTGATTGCGTCTACTAGAAGCGCACGATTGTCCAGAATCTGCATGCGCAGACTGTCAGAAGCCTTACAAATGTAATGCTTTTATTGTTGTTTCTTGTTTTTGCTGCTGGGGTTTTTGTTGGAGTATATGAAGGCATTTTCGCCATTTTTTGTAATCATCGATGGTAGAGTGAAGCTCCCGATTGTAAAGTTTTAATAAACACTCTAATTCTATAGCTATACATCTGTATGTAAGATTTCTTGTTTAATGACAGACAGTTTTCTTACCCCATCTAATTTTCATCTCATACTGAGGGAGTTCATGATTGACTGATTCACATGAATGATTGCAATTATGTTACAATAAAGGATTTATTGTTGCATTGTTGTATTCTTCGTTTTTCTACATTTGAATGTAAGAAGATCTTGCGTTTAGATGTTTTCTCCTATAGTTTGTTAGAAACCTAATGTTTACGATAGACCTTTGCATTTCTCTTATACAAGTCTTCCCCCTATTCATCCTTACTACAACTCACTGTCTGAATTTTATCTAAGACCTCACTTTCCCATGCATGCCTGGCCTAGTTTCAGAGTTAGAACAATATTGTTTTGAGTTAAATTCCATTCGATCACCCCTTTTTATAAACAAATCGTGACATAAAATGATGGGCGTCGGGCTTTGCTCCTGCTAAAATCCAGGAGTGACTTCTGACGCTAACAGGTCCTACACAAATTTCGCCTTACCACCACCTTTGTTTATTTGACTGAGGGCCCATGCAATATGGGAGAAACGCAACACGAACCTGCGGTAGAAATTGGCAAGGCCCCAAGAAGCTCCGAATCTCAGTGAGTGTTGTTGGGGCTGGGCAGTCATGGATGACTTGGATCTTGGATAGATCCACATGTACGCCATGCTGATCAATGATGTAGCCCAGGTAATCGACCCTGTCCATGCCGAAGGAGAATTTTTCTAAGTTGGTGTATAGCTTGTGCTACCGTAGGGTGTGCAGAACCTACTGAATATGCTGCAAGTGTTCAGCCCAAGTCTTGCTGTAAATTAGAATGTCATCCAGATACACCAATACAAAAGTATTGATGAATGGTCGCAGGATATCATCCATCATCCTCATGAAAGTGGTTGGAGCATTTTTCAAACCAAAGGGCATGACCAACTATTCAAAAAGGCCTTCCTTTGACTTGAAGGCGGTCTTCCATACATCTGTTTGTTCTATCAGGACCTGGTTGTATCCAGACTTCAGATCAATCTTACTGAAGTATTTTCCCCCCTTGAGTTGATCAAGGAGGTCATCGATTCGGGGAATCGGGTACCGGTTTCTGATTGTGATTTTATTCAGAGCCCGGTAATCAATACAAAGTTGCCAGGTTCCATCTTTCTTCTGTACCAGCACGATTGGGCTCTTGCAAGGTGATGAGATGGGGTGGATGTGCCCCTTGTGGAGCATTTCTTGGATTTGTCGCTTGATCTCCTCATTATCTAACAAAGAGAGACGATAGACTGGCCCATTGGGTAGTAGTGCGTCGGGGGTCATATCAATGGGGTGCTTGACTTGGCAGTGCAGAGGTACCCCTGTAGGTGAGGAGAAGATATCCGAGTATTCTTCCACGACCTTATCTACTTGCTTCTGCTGTGTGGAGAGGTCGGCTGCAGAGACCCTGGATGTGGCTGTGATCTTTAGCTTATTCTGAGAGCAAATCATGAAGAAGACAAACTTCCCCATTTGAGAGATGACCTTCCTGCATTGCTTAGCAGAGATCAAGGAAATAACACTAGGTGGGACTGCCTCGGGTATCCTGTACAATTTCCTGTTAAAAGTAATAATAACACTACGAGGTCTAGACTCATATACAACATGACGTTTCCATAAATAAGGTTGGCCCAAAATAACATCACAAACTTCGAGAGGAGAAACATCACATAATACCTCATATTTGAAGGGCTTGATTCCATACGATAGTCGACACTGTTGGCTGACACGAAGATCACTTCGTTGGTGGAGCCATCCATTGGTGTACAGTTGTGGGTGCGACATCGTTGGTAGAGCTAGCCGCTTGATGAACTCTGTTGAGATGAGGTTCTTCTGGCTACCGCTATCAACAATGAAGTGAAGCGGGGTGCCCTTTACCCACATCTGTGAATGAAAGAGGCGCTCTCCTTCTTTTGGCTCGTCTGGTTCACCAGGATGGAGCTAGGTGGTAGCAACGGTGGCATTGGGTTCCGCATCAATGATCCGTCTTCTCCTTTCTAGTTCTGAATCAAAGTCATAATCTGCATATGATTCAAAGGCTTTCACTTCGGCCACCAATGACTACTTTGAGCGGCAGTTAGCAATGTTATGCCAAGGGCTCTTATGGAAATCGCACCACTTCCCGGTATCTTTCTTTGTCTTTCCAGTGTCCTTCTTTGGTTGTGGCTTGGACTGATTGTACCGATACTGTTCATCTTTTCTCTGTCCTTTGTTCAGTGGGTTGGGGCCTCCCTTTCCTAGATTTTGTTGTGAGGGGTTCCTAGGCCCAAATTGCCGCGTCTTTTGTTTGAGATTCTGCTCAATTTTGACGGCATATCGGTAGGTCACGCCCAAGGATGAGATGTACAGAAATTCCATTTCGATCTGGATGTATCTATGCAGAGCACCGCGATACTTGAGAACCAGATGTCACTCCAAATATTTGATACCCAACTTGGTGCGCAAGGTATGGAAGATATTTGTGAAATCTGGCACTGCTTGGTCTCTTTCTTGCGGCAGTGTGGTCCATTTGGTATACAGGTCATCATAACTNAGGATGAGATGTACAGAAATTCCATTTCGGTCTGGATGTATCTATGCAGAGCACCGCGATACTTGAGAACCAGATGTCACTCCAAATATTTGATACCCAACTTGGTGCGCAAGGTATGGAAGATATTTGTGAAATCTGGCACTGCTTGGTCTCTTTCTTGCGGCAGTGTGGTCCATTTGGTATACAGGTCATCATAACTTCCGATAGGGTAGTATTGTTCCTTAATAACATCCCTGAAGGATTCCCAGGTGGTCGTGACTGAAAATAATGAGGTTTCCTCTGTTTCCTTTTTCTCACAGAAAGTTTCCCACCAATCTTTGACACGAGGAACGGCTTTGAGGAGCGCAAAAGTAATCTTTTCTTTATTCGAAAAGTTATGGACAGAAAAATACCCTTCTAGTAGATTCAACCACTTGTCTACAACATTTTTGTCTATCTGACATTCAAATATAGTAACATCAAAGTTTATTTGTAACTTGAAGGGGGCAACGCCTCTGTTTGAAGAAGATGCGTTGCCTGTTGGTAGCCATCGAAGGATTTGCGCGAAACTATCCATCATCTCGTTCCTCTGTTGCATGCGGGCTTCCTCAATCAACAATTTGAAAGGATCTCCCATCCCATCATCTTTCTTTTCTCCTGCCATGGGAGGTCGCTTGGGCATGCGAGATCTTCTTTCTTCAAGAGAAACAAGCTCAAGACCCAACACTTTGTACTCTGACCTCGTTGGGGACATGCATTAAGACGACAAGGAGCAGACTGCTCTGATACCACTGATACAAATTTTATGAGCATAATGAAATGAATACAGATTATTAACAGGTTTTTAACACAAAATAACAGAGATACAGTAAAACTGGTTTTCTATTCAATAAAGAAATAAGCTGAAACTGTAAAATGCAGCGGAAACAAGCTTGCTGGAATGGTGGCGGCTTATCTCTAAGAAGAGATCTGAAAATAGTGCACATTCACAAGAAGAAGGTTACAATGTGGCTCTGAAGGCCTTTTTACAATAAGAAATAATTCCAAAAACCCTAGACATCCAAAAACCTAACCCTAGGAGATGAAGCGCCAAAAGTCATGTGGGCCCTGTTTGGGTAAGTTAGTACATCAACTTCCCGAGGTCATAACTTTTGCATATGATCTCCGTTTTAGGCGTGTGATAGCCCGTTGGAAAGGTATCATCGATGAGATTCATTTTGGGGGCTCAATCATGACTTTAGCTATCATGAAGGAGCTCTAAAAGATACCAGATATAAAAAGTATGCAGAACATAAATAAAATGCTAGAAATGGCAGAATAACAGTAATATAACCAGCATAATCTCCACAATAACACATAAATGATATAAGAACAACAACATAAATAACACTTTGAATCAGAAAGCAATTTTCACAGGCCTCTCCGAGTGGGAAACCTCCAGTCGAGAAACACTCTATTATAATAATCTCCAAGCTAGGGTTTTCATACCCTCGACCCTTATTTATACTAAATATGTCTTATCAAGAGAAGAATCTAGAGGAAGATCCTTCTAGAAGCATAAGCTTCTATTAGGTCTTCTTACATCCACTTTATTCTATTTTATTGAAAGGACTTATTAATATTGACCTTTATTACATCCAAATATATTGATCCACCTATGTGCGGGTTAGGACCCTAACATGTCCGCCCCCTTAAAAACAACCTTGTCCTCAAGGCTTGAGATGTGGAAACTGTTGCAGAATGGTAGCTGGTTCCCAAGTGGCATCTACTGGAGTCGTATCTTTCCACTGGAATAGAACTTCCTTGATGGTTCTATGAGGCAGGCGATGCTCACACTGGTCCAAAACTGTTTTTGGCTGTAGCCAAATGGATCCTTCTTCAGCTAACTCTGGAAGGTTGGTTTGAATTTTGCACCTAGTTCCAATCACCTTCTTTAAGCATGAAACATGAAAAACAGGATGTAGCTTCGACTGACTGGGTAGAGCTAACTGATAGGCGACTTGCCCCACATGCTTGAGAACTGTATAAGGACCATAAAATTTGGGCGCCAGCTTCTGACAATGCTTGACCTTGAGGGAAGTTTTCTTGTATGGTTGCAGTCACAAAAACACCTGATCCCCTTCTGCAAATTGAAATTCAGAGCGACCTTGATCTGCTTGTTGCTTCATGCGATTCTGTGCCATGACCAAGTTCTCTTTAAGGGTACGAAGAATATCCTCTTGAACTGTAAGTGTTTGGTCAACCGCCGGGACCTTCGAGGTACCCGGTAAGTTTGAGAGAACTGAAGGTGGCTTAAGTCCATATACCGCTTCAAAAGGAGTCATGCATGTAGCTGTATGGTAGGAAGTGTTGTACCACCATTCAGCTAGGGGTAACCATTGAGCCCACTGATGTTGCTTCTCAGAGGCAAAACACCTCAGATATGTTTCCAAACACTTGTTGACAACTTCTGTTTGACCATCAGTCTGGGGATGATAGGCTGTGCTGAGATGCAATTGGGTGCCCTGTAGCTTAAACAGTTCTTGCCAAAAATTGCTTGTGAAAGTTGGGACATGATCAGAAACAATAGAGTGCAGCATGCCATGAAGCTTGAAGACCTGGTCCATGAAAATTTGAGCCATCATGGATGCAGTAAATGGGTGTTGAAGAGCGCATAAATGAGCATACTTGGAAAGACGATCCACAAACACCATTATGATTGATTTATTCCCCGATTTGGGTAAGCCGATAATAAAGTCCATAGATATATCCTTCCAAATAGCAGGTGGAATCGGAAGCGGTTTTAGTGTGCCTGGAGATTTGACTGTTTCTCCCTTGTTGCATTGACACACCTCACATTCAATGACAAAATTATGGATGTCCTGTTTCATACCATACCAGAAAAAGGAACGTTTGACCCTGTCATAGGTTTTGGTGAACCCTGAGTGCCCCGCTGTGGGTGTAGCATGAAGTTCAAAAAGTACCGTGGATTTAAGCTTTGATTGTTTACTTTAATACAAATGGCCTTTGTATCAAAGCTCATCCTGGAGCCAAGAGTACCCTAGGGGAGCCGGAGCATTGGTCTGCAATTGCTGGATTAGATGTGAACTTTTGGGATCTTGTAGCCATTCCTGGTGCACAGCTTGGAGCCAATAAGGTACAATGAAGGAAAGAGAAAAAATGGATCGTTCTTCTTCATATTTTCGAGACAGTGCATTCGCCACTACATTGTTTTTGCCCTTCTTGTAAATGATCTCATAATCATATCCAAAGAGCTTAGTCACCCATTTTTGTTTCTCCGGGGAGGAAATGCGTTGTTCCAGAAAGTACTTGAGGCTTTGATGGTCGGTCTTAATTTGGAAGCGTTTCCCCAAGAGATAAGGGCACCACAGATCAATGACATGCAAAATAGCCAACATTTCCTTTTCATAAATGGGTTTGCCCAGATTCCTTTCGAACAATTGTTTGCTGGTGAAGGCCAAAGGTCGATCCTCTTGCATAAGGACAACACCGATTCCTTTCCCTGACGCATCACATTCCAACACAAAGGTCTTTGTGAAATCAGGAAGGGCCAGAACCAGAGTGGTGCACATGGCCGTCTTCAAGGTTTGAAAATCTTGAGTAGCAGCTGGAGTCCAAGTGAAAGAGTTATTTTTGAGGAGAGCAGTGAGAGGTGCTGCAATCTTTTCATAGTTCTTAACAAACTTGCGATAATACCCTGTTAAGCCCAGAAATCCATGCAAGATTTTGAGAGTCTTTGGGTGTGGCCAGTCTTTCATAGCTTCAATCTTTTTTGGATCCACCCTGACGCCATCCTTTCCAACCAGATGACCCAAGTATTCTACTTCTGAGGCACCAAAAGCACATTTAAGCTGTTTCATGAAAAGTTGGTGCTGAGAGAGTAGATGGAGAACTTGATCCACATGAGGAAGATGGTCTGTCCAGGTTTTTCTATAGATGAGGATATCATCAAACAAAACTAAGAAAAAATGACAAAGAAAGGGACAGAAGACATGGTTCATGAGGCTTTGGAAGGTGGAGGGGAAGGTGGAGGGGGCATTACACAAGCCAAAGGGCATGACCAAAAACTCATAGTGGCCCTCATGAGTTCGAAAGGCCTTCTTGGGAATGTCTGCCTCTTTCATACGTATCTAGTGATAGCCTGAGTAAAGATCAAGTTTAGTAAAGAATTGGGCGCCACTCAATTCATCCAGGAGGTCATCAATGACAGGAATGGGGAATTTGTCTTTAATGGTCAGTTTGTTGAGGGCACGAAAGTCAGGACATATTCTCCAAGAACCTTCTTTATTTAGGACCATGACTACAAGATAAGAGTAAGGCTTCATACTAGGGTGGATAACGTCTGCATTAAGGAGTTCCCAGACCATTTTCTCAATTTCATTTTTTTGTGAAAAGGGGTGGCGATATGGACGGATATTGGGAGGAAGGCTTCCGGGTACAAGGGGAATGGAATGATCATGAACACCAAGGGAAGGAGGGAGTCCTTGGGGAGTGGAAAATACCATTTGATGTTTAGAAAGGAGGGCTTGGAGGTCTTGTGGCACCAGGGGTGTCTCTATTGCTTGTATGACATGGAGTTGGGCAATGACACCAGAATGACCTTTCTTGAGCAACTTTTCCATGTGATGGGAACTAATGACCTCAGGTGAACCAACAGTGATTCCTTGGAATTTAAATTGGTGGCCTTCCTGTTCGAACTGCATGGTTAATGCCTTAAAATCCATGAGAATGGGACCCAAAGTTCTTATCCATTCTGCAC